>CP092864.1:192477048-192514740 GCA_030710605.1 Cordylochernes scorpioides
ATCGAGCAAAAAATAAGCACACACATCTACATTTTAGTTCATACACTCAAGAATGGATATTTTTACATAATATATATTTTTGTGATAGAAGTCATGAAATAATTATTTTATATTTATAAAATCTCATATTCATATATCTATTATTAATCTTCAAAATATATTTCACAAATTTGGAATGTGAAAATGTGTTAATAATTAATTTTTAAAATTTAATAAATTATTATTAAATTTATATACGTGTGCGCACATTTTGCAATACACACATATTGAAAAAAAAAAAAAAGTCAATAGTTTTGAAAAATTCTGTGGTGTAATAAACAAACGATTGTTTTCTTTTTCTTTTGATTTAATTATTTTTTATTGTATTTCTTAAACTGTGGGGGGGAAATATCCTATTTTCTTATTAACACCCAAAAGGACCTTTGAAGGTACTTTTCAAATGTTAGAAATTATTGTCGGATTGCATTTTTCATTTTACAAAATATGATATTTGTAAGCCTTTCGCAACAAAACCAGTATTGACAGATAGCAAGATAGAAATTTAAAAACTAATTATAAATTTGCTCATTTGTTTAAGAAATAAAACATGTTTCTGTTAATATTTATTTGAAATATTCAACAAGAGAGCTTTTGCAATCGGACTTAGAGAATAACTTTTATGGATAATTTTTACAAAAATATATCTTAAAAGTTTTGTAGTTAACCTGTTAACACAAAATTTTAAAATTAAAACAAAATTATATATATATATATAAAATTCAAGTTGCCTTGTGATGAATTTGCATTTACATTATAAAAATAAAAATAATTCCTTATATTTTTAATTAGTGTTATAATTTCTAAAATAATGAATTTGAACCTAATCAGTTTGCAAAACAATTACGCTGATTATTTAAAAAATAACATCCCGTATATAAAGATGAGTCTATAAAGATGAGTCGGGAGGAAATAAAAAAAACAACTGACATGATTTCATTCTAATGAACATGCTTCCATCAGCCAATTTGAGAAGGAGGTTTTTCTATCCTATGTAGAATAGTGAGGCAATAAACATGGCAACTCAGCTTTCTTTTTGATGGCTAAGTCAATAAAAAATAAAATGAACAAAGATATTTTTGAAAAATTTGAACTATTTTTGGCCCGTATGATGATGATTATTAAAAAAATAATAATAAATCGATTTTCTACTGCTTTTACTGCAATGATAAAAAATAATGGGAGAGCCTTGCTCATCAGTGGTGAACCCTCCCAGCAGTTTTGCCAGTTTAATTTACCATACCGCTGTAATATTGCATTTTTCAGTTTTTCTTTTTTACTGATACTGAAGCTAGTAGACTCTTGGAAAGGGTATTTTAAATGAAATATGTATTGAATCGTTCAAATTATTCATAACAGATGATGGGCTAATACATCATAAAGATATTTTTGTTAATTTCAGAATAAATCTCAGATAAAGGATTAGTACAACCTTTTCACACACATCAGTTGACAGTAAACCACATTCAGGCAGGCACTTAGCAATCCGAAGATAAAATATCAATGATTATAAACACCATATCTTCTTCTTTCTTATCTCCACTTAATCATATTAGGCTATCAAGCTTGTAAAGCTTGTTGATGGTGTCTTCTGGGGATGAGTAGAGCTCATCAATGGATAAGACAACCATCATGACTGGGTGAAGTAGAATGCATCTACCTTTGTCATTAAGACTGGGAGCACTACTCAGTGGCAGGCCGACTTAGCTCCAAAAGAAATGGCCGCCTCTGACACGAGGAACAGACGCCATGTGCAGCTGCTCCTAACATGAAGTACAAACGCTGCCCATCCTGTATACCTAGATCAGGAGCCCTTACAAGGTACTATCAGCCGGGCCAGCTGAACCCAGGTTTTTTACAGAGCTTGTTACTGCTCCCCCTCCTCCTTTTTCATCCGGGCTTGGGACCGGCAAAGGCTGAGTTTAAACGCCATATTAAAACGGGGAGTTTACTTATTAACCCTGTTTTAAACATGTTTAAATTAACTCTTTGCTTTAAAAAGGTGTTTATAGTCATTAATGATAAGGCACAATTTGAACTATAGATAATAAACACAAGGTAATAACACCAAATCCAAATAAATAAATAGTGAGTGACGTTTCTGTAATAACACTGTTATCGAAACATCACACACTATTTATTTATTTGGATTTGGTCTTTTTACCTTGTGTATTTGGTCATTGATATTTTATCTTTGGCCGCTCAGTTAAAAGTTTTTTTTTTTTACCTGTGTTTGTCTTATTTTGTCACAAACACAAGGTAATAAGACCAAATCCAAATAAATAAATATTCTTATTACCTTGTGTTTATAATATAAGTCCAAATTGTGCTTTATCCTTGTTTTCTTACTTTCATTTTTAAAATTTTTGTTTACTACGTGCTGTTTTAACTAGATTAATATGGCCATATGCCTCCCAAAGAAGTTGGATTTAATTTGGGAGTCACTTTCGATTCTAAACTGAAATTCACCAGCCACGTGAAGGATATAATAAGAAAATCTAAAATAGCCAAAGCCTCATTATCCAATATGTTCAGTTCAAAAAGTGGTTTATCTGTTAACCAAAAATTTACTTTATACAGAAGCTGTATTCTCCCTATAGTAACATACGCATTGCCTGTATGGTTTAAATACATAACCTTGACTGATAGGAAAAGAATCGATGCATTCATGAGAATTTGTTTAAGAAGTACTGTAAATGCCCCATTTAATCTATCAAATGCAATTTTAAAGCAGGATCCAGAAATTATATCTAAAACTCTCTACTTCCCAAAATCCAGTTATACAAGAATTGTTCCAATTTGATGGAGACCTCAATCCAAGACATAAAAGACCTGGACTTCACTCTACCTGAACTGTGACCTTCCAGTCAGTTCTGAAGGCCATTTTTTAGAAATTCTTGATGCCTAACATCCACGACAAAGTGACTCGTGAGCTTTATGCTCGAATGGTACACTGTAAATTTGAGAGGAAGTAAATAAATCTACTGATGATATGAAAATTTAAAAAAAAGCCAAAACCATGTACAAGTTTCAGACTGTTGGCCCACATCAGAATGCTGCAGACTGTACCACAATGATCTAATAAGTTGGTCTTAATAGCTTCAAGTCTGTGAAAGAAGGCTATCTTACCAAAAATGTTGCCAAATACCCAAATGGTATTCCTCTCAAGACATATCAAGCAAGTGATGCAATAAGTAACTTGCAGATAAAGGTTTGGTATAACCTCTTTACATGGTTGACAGTGAACAGCATTCAGCAAGACCCTCAACAAGCTGAAATGGGAAAGTCAATGAATAAGTAGAACGATGTTTAACAAGTTTTACCGCAAATGTTTCTTTTTACAGAATGAAAAATCGTAATTTTAATTATTTTAAGGACAAATAACAACTATTCCTATCCTTAGAGATGAAGTATGTAAGAATTGTGAAGAGTAATGATGAACGGTAAAATAAAAGTTCATCATTACTCTTCACAATTCTTTCATACTTCATCTCTAAGGATAGGAATAGTCAAAAAAATAAAATAAAATAAGACCTAATCCAAATAACTTATTAGGTCTTATTTTCTTTTATTATAATCTATAATCCAAATTGTGCTTTATCATTTTTGATAGGAATAGTCATTATTTCTCCCATGTGGTGCGCTTACAGAAAAAGCAGTCGCTAACTACCCACCATGATTATCATGGCCTGTACCACCACGTGTACTAGGGATAAGCCAAAAAAAAAAAATTATTTCTCCTAAAAATAATTAAAATGATGATTTTTTGTTCTGTGTAAAAGAAAAATTTGCAGTAAAACTTGCTAAACGTCGTTCTACAATCATAGCCACATTATATTGTATTATCAATGAATAAGTGCAAACTTGTGTTCCCAGACAATGGTCCTCCATCATCAACTACAGTTGAACCTCCCTGTAAAGGAAACCTAATTGCAGAGCCAAAGTGTCTTTTAGGAAGAGGTATCCTCTTATTGGAGAGTTGCTAAATAGTAAAAATGGTAATTTTGCAAATGAAAACTGGCCTTTGTAGAGAGGTGTCCTCTAGTGTGAGTGTCCTCTCATAGAGGTTCTACTGTATTTAGGATTGGGGGGGGGGGGGGGGGGGGGGGAGGGGGAGTTTGAGTCAAACTTCCTACAAACTTGAAGCCTCTAGGACCAACTTATTATGGTACTCATTGTGGTACAGCATGTAGCATACTGTTGTGGGCCAACAGCCTGAAATGTGCATATGGTTGACTCTTTTTGTCTCAAATTTTATTTTGTTCTTTTCTTTTTTTCTTTAACAAGTTCAGGTATTATGAAAAAGGCATCTCCTTATCGTGCAACTGAAAGTTGCTGATGGCTTGCGCCATCTATCAGAATAAATATCAACTATTCTCGTTAATTTTTAATTATTCCAGAATTGGCCAAATACCCATTCTTGATTAATCAAGAAAAGCTAACCATGGACGCGTTTCGGGCTGTTGGCCCTCATCAGCATGGTGCAAGCTGTACCTCAATGACCAAAAAACAGGTCATTCAGGCATCCTGAAAAATCATGAAACGGGTAGTTAAGGCCAGAATTGCGTGAGAGATTCAGGTATGCCCTTTTTTTATATAAAAAAAGTGGGAAAGTGCCTGCAAAATTCACACTGAAACTGCTGACAATGAAACAAAAGCCTGGACAAGACAGGCTAGACAATGTAAACAACTTTTTGAAAACTGTGATTACAGGTCATCATTGCCTTACTGATATATCACCACAATAAAGTTGAAGAATCTGGAACAACACCTTATTGTGAATTGGGACAAAGGCGTGTCATGTGTTGGCTAGATTTTGTCATAAAAGAAAATATAAGTTATATATGGAAAGTTGATCAAAAGTATGATTAAGATACAATTTGTATTTTAGATTAGAAACACAAAGTAATAAGACCAAATCCAAATAAATAAATAGTGTGTGATATTTCGGCAACAATGTGGTTACCATCATCAGAAAAAAATTTAGACATTCAGTACTTTTGTTTGAGGATGTTAACAATGCTGTTACTGAAACATCATACACTCTTTATTTGGATTTGGTTTTATTATCTTGTGTTTGATAGAAAGTATAAAATTAGCTTCGTAAATACAGTCCAACTTCCATAATTCAACATCCCAAGGGATCAGAATTTTTGGTTGGATTAAAGTTGGTGTTGAATTACAGTCAGTTAAAGTAATAGCCTGATAAGGATTTGAAAAACTTTAATTAGAGTAAGTGATGAATTTTAAAGTCTGTTAAGTTAAGAGAGGTTATACAGTATCATTTTAAAAGGATGCAAGATTAAAGACCAGGCATACTAGACCCATTATGTTTATTGATGGAGAAGTTTTTCCTGTCTGCTCAAAATGCTCCAACTCCACTGCAACTCCAGCACATATCCTGTATTGGAGCTAAGAAGGAAGACCTATACAAGAACCACAAAGCACACACACACACACACACACTATAGTAGAAAATATTATTACTTTCAACCTTCATGTCCTGGTGTAATCTTATCTATGGGATAATAAAAAATATATAAAAATTTTAAAAGGCATGCTAGGATCAATATTTTGTTTCCCCCTCAAGAAATTGTTAATTTACAAGTTTAAAAAAATGTCTGGCCATATTAAACTAGACCCACCACCACGGTCAAACTTGCTCTCTCTCCAAACGGCTAGAAACTAAACACCATTCCCCTGTGAAATCTTCTCACTGTGGTGCTCCAGTGGATTTTTGGGCTTTTAAACCTTAGTTGGCCAGGTAATATGAAACTTTTGAAGAGTCGTCTTTATAACTCTACAAAAACCTCATGTCTTGAAAAATAAGATGTTATTTGAGAAAGACATGGGAGTATATCCAATGGCCCATTACAAAACTTATTCTTTAAAAATCCAATGAATGGAAAATGTAGAGTTTGTAAAATCAATTCTCTATTAGTTGGACACTCTTTATAGTTCATCTATTTACACTGGATGTTTTTGTTCACTACTTTATAGGTGGGCTTAATTGTAAAGTGACTTCATCCATTGAATCCAGGGGATTGATTTACCCCCAATAGACCAAATCCAAACAATGTGTATAACACCTCACTACCATCATCTGTCTAAATTCTCTTATCTATGTTATATTGGGCAATTTTAATTGTTGTGAGGATTAAGCAGGGTTACTAGGGGAACTTTCATTTATACCCACAATTGGGCTAGCATACCTCTTTTGAAATGTTGCTTGGGTGATGCTAGACACTGGTATATCTAACAACCATGTGTTCTTGGTTTATGTGGTTTTGCAATTAAGACCAAGTTCTTATGGCCAGAATACTATATTATGATAATAGCAACCACAGAATTAAGAAGCCCTAATTGGAAATAAACTTGTCTTTATCTTCACTTTTTTTTTATTATCTATAGTACATGTGGTTCAGCCCATGATAATCATGGTGGGTAGTTAGTGCCTGCTTTTACTGAAAGTGCACCACATGTCTACACACATGTGAAAAGCAGTTCAACATTGCACTTACAAGCCTGCCAGAGCCCTGTTTGTTTACTTGCACTTGCTGGTGAGGTTGGATTTTTGTCAGAATCGAGGGTCATTGGAGCAATTTTTGTTAGAAAAAATGTCCAATGCAGGATTTGATCCCAGGTCATAGCGGTCGAAAACCAATGGTTAAGACCACACAACAACACACACTCATCCACTGAGCCCCATCTTAACTTGAGAATCAATTGAGGCTTGAGTGCAAGAGCTACATTCAGATGTGTGACAGCATGGAGCCGAGCAATCCAACAGAAGGAGGCAAGAAGAAAGGGGAAGCTGCCCCCACCCCAGTACCTACAGAGAGCCACCACATGAAGAACACCTTCCTGGACGAGGTGCTCAACTCCAAGAAGATAGTGAGTTGGCACAACTACACTGAACTTTATATTATATGGTGGTGGGCTCAGAGACCTTATACCTCATTAGGGAGGTTGAAACATTTTTTCTGCACATTTTTACAATTTGTAACATATATGAAACAAATACAGTAGAACCTTCATGAAAGGACATTCTTGTTAGAGAACACCTCTCTACATAGGATAGTTTTCATTACCAAAATGACCATTTTTACTATTAACAACTATCCGTTAAGAGGACACATTTCTTCAAAGGGTACTTTGACTTCGCAGCTAGGTGTCCTTTACAGAGAGTTAGCTCTGCTGAATCTACGATTACTGTGGTGAGAAAATATTGGGAGGACCTGGCTCCCTGTGATGAACCCTCCCAGTGTTTGCACCAGCTTGATCTACTATAATATTGTATGGTTTACTTCAGCATCCTCCCAACATTCTTCATCTTCTCTTCGGAGCTTGTAGAAAGTTTCTCTCTCTCTCAAATTTTATAATAATTAAAGACACAAGAAACTATGACTCAAAATATTCTAAATATATACATTTCAACCTGTCTATAGCACCCCCTCTTGGGAATCACCAAAATAGGGTGCTATAGACAGGTCACTTTTAATGTAAATCGCATCGTACTACGTATTTAAAATTGGGCGCTATAGAGAGGAAGGCACTATTTAGAGGGGGTGCTATAGACAGGTTTAACTGTATTTCAGACAAAGAATATGCAAATAGGCTTGATATTGGACTAATTTGAATATTCTGAGGTCTCAAAGTTAGGGCAGTGATTCCTTCCAAGGTAAAAGAGTAGAATTGACTGACTATAAATTCCCCACATGTAGAAACTACAAGATGCCATTTAGTTACATGCAGCTTAAAGCCAACAATACAGCAGAACAGACATATGTAAGACCAGTATTGAAGGGACTAGACCCCCCCCCCCTATAAAAGAAGCCAATATACTGTGGGAGCTAACATTGCTGGGGTTGTTGTTGGCAGGCCTTGCTTCGGTCTCCAGAAGTGATGCAGTTCCTGCAGAGACACAAGTTCTAAACCCCCACTCACATTCTCCTCCCCCCCCTGCAGATGGTAATTTAGTTTCCCCCTTTTATCCAACTTGGTGTGTGCTTATTCCCATTTCATCACAACAATTTATTATTTAAGATCCATGTTGGAATATACCAGGGACTGTTGCCACAATGGTGGATTAATGGTGGTGATAATTCAGGCTTGTTGCCAAATCTAAGACAGTGGGAGATTTTAATATCACCATGTGAAAAATTAGGGAAGACAAACTTCAGGATGAGACAGCAATTTATTTAAGGCAAAAACAAACTATGAAGGATAAACAAAAGATAAGGAATGAGGGAAGTTTACAGAGTAGCAAAATATAAACATAAAAAATGATACTCTGTTAATACTAGTGTAAAATAATAAATACTTCTCGCTAACAATATGATCACACAAGACAATGGTTGGGCCATATCATGGCTTCTACAGACATACCTCTGACATACCTACCAAGACTGGAGGACACTCTACAAACTGATGATAAGGATTGGCAGCTATGTAATTTTAAAAATCTACCGACTCAACTCCCCAAAGAAATAGTTCTTTTTTTAATCTTTTTTTGGCATATAGGTTCACCAGGAAAAATAAGGCAAAAAAATTCCTTACCTCAGGCTAGCAACCTCCACCAATATTGTAGGATAAATAAAAGCCTATATTTTGAGAACTGAAATTAATACTAATAAATATACACTAAAGATTATTTAAAAATCAAGAAGACATAGCTTTCAAATAACAATGCACATGAAGAATGCAAAATAAATATTGATTGCAATAGACATTTAGCAAGTTTCTAAAATCCTTTACTTATTGGGAGTATCAAATGTGAATGGAAGATGCAAAAAGGGATATCAGGTCAGAATTTCTAAAGCAAAATATGCTTTTTTGAGGTATAAAAAGCTTTAAAGAAGATATTTAAATATATAACTGGTTTGTGGTCATTTTTCTGTATGGATGCAGAGCTTGTTGAAATGAACTCTTTTAACCCCTGAAGTGCTAAAAGAATTCTCAAGATCAAATGGACAGATAGGGTGAAAAATAAAAAAGGCTTGGAGAAGATTTAATGGAGAGTGTAGCCATACAAAGTAGTCAAAATAAATGGAAGTTTGCAGGACATGTGTACTCTAAGTATCATTGGGAGATCATTTCTTGATCATACTGGCAAGATACATCCTGGGGTAGATGAGACATTGAGGCTAGTGTTACTACATCCCTCCCAGTGATTGTATTACACCACTATCCAGTAAAACACATTTTGCCTTGCATTAGATGCACTAAACAGGACCTTTGGGAGAGGCCGCTGCTTATCATCAAACAGCTTGAGGAGCATGAACTCATGGAATTAGTGTAATCTTTACACAAGGGGATAAGAAACAACAACTATCCAGTAAACTAATGGCTCAGTACTTGTGTCCTTATGTAGATGGATCACCTAGTGTTGGATGTTAGCCTAGTGGGAGGGATCTCTAACACTTTTATACCATCTTCAAATTCCAGCTGTGTGCGTCATTTAGTTCTGGTTAGATAACCATGTGCTGTCTGGAAATGTTAACTGACTTCATTATAATAAATATAATGCAGCTTATGATTGTAGAACATTTGAGAATTATCCTGCATGTGTTTCTTTTTAACGAAAAATTGATATTTATTTTAAGGAGAAATAACAATGATTTCTAACCTTAGGGATGAAGTATGAAAGGATGAATTGTGAAGAGTAATGATAAATGGAAAAATAAAGTGTCCAGGGATGGGAAATTATGGCTTACCAGTTTTGGTAAATATAATTTTTTTTTTTTGCTTATCCCTAGTACACGTGGTACAGGCCATGATAATCATGGTGGGTAGTTAGCGATTGCTTTTTACTGTAAGCGCACCACATATCTACACATGTGAAAGCAGTTTGACTTTGCACTTACAAATGTGCCAGAGCCCCGTTTGGTTACTTGCACTCGCTGGTGGGGTTGGATTTTTGCAAGAATCGGGGGGGCCATTGGAGCATTTTTTTTTTAAACTGAAAAAAGTGTCCAATGCAGGAATCGAACCCGGGTCGTAGTGGTCGAAAACCAAACGGTTTAACCAGCCTTCCACCGATCCCCGTGCTAAAGACAGTTTTCATAATCAAATTTATCATTTTTTACTAATAAGCAACTCTCTGGTAAGAGGACACCACTCTCTAAAATACACTTTTGCTCTGCAATGAGGTACTGTCCTTTACAGAGAGGTTCTACTATATATAATAAATCAAAAGTTTAGGTGTTGATATTAAAAAATGCATATCCTGACTGCTCACATGAGGTACAGCCTGCACCCTGATGATGAGGGCCAACAACCAGAAACCCATACATGGTTGACTTTTCTTGATTTATAAAGAAAATGGATTGGCCAAATATTATGGAACAAGACTAAATCAACATTTAGTTGATTTTTGTTCCACTAGATGGTGCTTGTGAGTGGTCAGGATATGTCTTTTTTAATATTTGAAATACACGTTCATTCCAGACTTATCATTTTGTAAAATCAACAAGCAATCCAGGGTTAAGTTTCATGCACCATTTTTATTTCTCTTAACTTTTGGGGGCCAACATAGCCTTCAACAGGAGAACTAGAGGTATAACTTCCAGCTAACTATACATGCCTAAAATACCAAATGATAAAAGAAACAACACTGGATTGTTTGTTGATGTTATTAAATATTACCACCTGATTAATTTTTTTTTATTGCCCTTACACTGTTCCTCTAGAGCTATAAATGCAGATTAATTCAATACAATATTAGAACAGTTTGATAGAAGAATAAATCACTGGGAGGGTTTACCACTGATGTGACAGTCCTCCTTTATTGTATCATCAATAGATAATTGTCTTTATTAAAAATATATATATATATATAGATGGCGCTCTGCCATCTAAAAAGCACATGTGCTCGTGGTCAGGAGATGCCTTCTTTATTTTTAATATCAACACCTGACCCACTTATCTTTTTTTTTTTTTTTCTATTGTTTTTTCATATATATATATGTGTGGTTTACATTGTAAAAACAGAGTGTATGACAAAAGAAGAGAGAGACAGTTTGGGGGGTAATTTTTAATTTGTTATTTAACAAAATAAATATATATAAAGGATGAGTGGTGAGTGTTGAGTCAGTTCCTCCTCTTGCTGCCGCTGGAGCTGCGATGGGTAGATTGGGGTTAAGGTTGGTACAACAGGTACATTGTAGCATAGGGGGACTACATACAAGTTGTTCATTGCAAGAAAGGACAATAGGGGAACAGGTTTTATTTATAAATTGTGCTAAAAATGAATTTAAGACATCATGTACAGAAAGTGTATTATGTCATAATATCTAATATACCTACAAGTTTATCAAAAATGGAAAATTGTTATGTGTGCTAATCATCCAAATGTAAGACATTTAACACTTAATCTCCAGCATTGCTAACCTATATAATATGATTACATAAATAGTCTCTATAAAATAGCTTTGTGTGGCCTGTATTGGGGGAGATTAATAACAACGGCTATATGAAGAAGGACATGTGGTTTTAACTAGGTAGTTATGAAGGTAGGGAGATAATTGAACAATATTTTCTATATAAAATGTTATCAAAAAAAGAACATTATAGGGTTTCAAACTTTTTTTTTTTTTTCTAAATGAGGAACAACTGATGGCATCAAGCCAGGCTGTAGAATGTTGACGCAAGATATGCGTATACATTGTAACGTCTACATGTATGTACTTATGTAGTCACAACCCACCTCCAAAAAAATGATATCACCGCTGCTATGTTCATTTGCATGGTCAGGATATATAATCATTTTTAACTCTCCAGTCCTCCCTCTCCATAACAATTTCCATATCTAAAAGCTAATTCAACTTTGATATCCACCAAACTTAGGTTTCCTTGAACAACTCCCAAAATCCTTGGAATTAAAGCAGCTGTAGAAATTCTGTGCAACTCTTTAAAGGAAATTACAATAGAGGCCACCACAGATATGTGGTTTTTTAATTGGCCTAGAGATAGCATGTCTAAGTTGTACATTTGTGACAACAGCACACATGCTACTGTTTCATTAACACAACAGGCACCTGCAGCTCCACAACACATTTCGGCTTGCATTAGATACACTAAACAGGACCTTTGGGAGAGGCCACTGCTTATCATAAAACAGCTCGAGGAGCATGAACTCATGGAATTCATGTAATCTTTACACAAGGGGATAAGAAACAACAATATACCTATGTAATGGTGAAGTATTCAGTTGTAAGAATACAGAAAGAATACTGAAAAGGCCAAAAGAGCTACTATCTTTAATTTAGGAAGGTTTATTTCAATAGAAGGAATAAAGCACTTTAAAAAAAAAATACAAATAAATTTAACAAATGTATGACAAGTGTTTTTCAAACACATTTTAATTTTAAGTTTTATATTTTTCTTTTTAATTTCCATTTTATGGGAATTGGACACTTGTAAAAAGTGTGGGTTGCCAATATATAGATGGAATTACCATGATGATGATATCGATAACACAAGTAAAAGAAGCTTTTGCTGAAGAACACAAAGTGTGTTCACTAAAAAAGTATAAGGCTTTCAGAGAAAAGGAATGTAATATATTAATATAATAATGAGAATTGTAAATATAACTATAGATATAGATAAGGTATACAAAATGATATTCTCTCTGTGCTCTTAAAATTGGTAGTCTAACAAATGAAAAGATGGGGTATAAAGAGACAAGAATACTTTTGTATGAAATTGTAAGTGAGGGTTATTAGTCACATTAAGATCAAAGTTAATGGCCACCTAGAATGTGTGCAAGCTAGAAAAATGAAATAAAATAGAAATGAATGCTTTTATCTCACTTTCTTAGAAGGAAGCTACTTGACACACACATTCCTCTTGGTCCGGAATAGATGATAATTTGACCAAAAGAAAGATGATTGTGTCAGCAAATAATATTTTCATTCTTTAGAATTGAGTAGAAAATGTTGTAAGGTACCAGAGATAACTGGTTTATTTGAGAGGTACAAAAAGTCACAGAGTATCTAATAAATAATTCATTCATTCACTAAGAAATATTACCAAGCAGCATTTATTTAACTTTAAAACTGACAAATTATATTAGCAGAAATCACTATAAACACATTTCTGGCTAATTTTATAAATTTCTGCTCAATTTCTCCATACAGAAATATAAATGCAAATAGAAGTCTTGTTTTGGATTCATCTCTCAGCATATTAATAGTAATTCCTAGACAAAAGATATATTCCCATCAAGTACATATTACAGAAAGTTATCTAGAATGTCATTATATATAACTCCAACCTAGATAAAGGTTGGATACTAGATAAAGGTTGGTCTCTCAAAGAAGATTTATCAGAGCAGTGGCTGGGAGAGATTTTCTAATGGCAACAGAACACAAGTTTATTAGAATTAAAGGAGAACTGGAAGGAGTAAAGAAGCAATTCCTATAAGAATGTGCAAGCTTTTTTTGAGAGGTGCATTCTTTTACATGTTGCTAACAAATGATGCAAAACACTGAAGGCTAAAATTGGAATGGTAGAAGAACCATCCCACTTTTTTACTGTATGTTTTTTGAAATGGTGGCTTTAAGGATTAAATGTAAATAAGTTATCTTTCACTATAATACTATTGATAAAAAAAAATATATATAGAATAGTTCAATTGGATCATGAAACTCCACCAAGGTTATCAGCAGAAGGAACTTTTATCTGTGAGCCTCACTTGCTCAATAAATATGGGTGGATAGCTGAGGAATAAGAGTGCTTGAATTCTTAGGCATTTTTAAAAGCTAGGACTAATATGAGGGGAAGTAAGTCCAAGAGAAATGAAGTTATGTGGGGAATAGCAAATGCCTCCTCACTCAACAACTGTGAAATAAAATTCCATTAAAACCAAAGGGCCAGTGTTGAGAAGTTAGGATAAGATGATTTTTTTTTTAAGTGCCATACCCCTTTTTGACAGAGCTGAACAACCATTCAATGTTCAACTCCTCATCAGTAGAGATAATGAAGTGTCCCAAGTATATGTTTGTTAACAAAACCACAAAGGTTGTTTTAACCACAGGTTATTTCAATTTAAATTATGTTTGTTGGGGGGATGGGATAGTTTACTTTAACAATAAGAATGTATTAGAAAGGATATGTTATAGTGTAAGAGATGCTCACAATAATCATGCTAGGCGGGTAGAGAGAGATTGCTTGCTACTCTAAGTACACCACATGTAGTGTCTGTCTCTATTGTAATTTATTTTAGAGTTCCACAGAATTTCTACAGCTTAAAGCAGCTGTATTCATAGTATTTTGGGAGTTGTTCGAGGAAACCCGAGTTTGGTGGATATCAAAGTTGAATTAGCTTTTATATATGGAAAGTGTTATCGAAGAGGAGGACTGTAGAGTTAGAAATGATTATATATCCTGACCATGCAACATGGCAGTGATGCTCTCATTTTTGAAAATAATGGCTAAAATTCCTCCCTTGACAACTTAAGTAAAACTACAGCAACTACACATTCTGACTATATAACCTAACAAGGTTTGTCCTATAAAAAAAAACATTTTCCTAAGAGTTGATGTCTACAGAGCTGAAGCTGTTGTTGAAATGGAAATAAAAAAAATATCCAATGACAGTAGTTGCCATTTGATGGAGATTTCAAGACTGTTACAAATATTGAAACATCTCATATGGAAGCTTTTATACCTTGAAACCAGAAGGTTAGAAATAATTATTTTGTTTAAATTTCTAATAAATAAATTCCATCGTTACTATAATGATTATAAATGTGACTTTAATGTCAGATACATTCCTAACAAGCCAGAATTACTGAGAGCAAGTGAATTTCTCTCTCCAAAATGAGAGCAACTGTAGTTTGCTTGTCTACTGGTTTATACCTAGTCAGTATCACATGCTACTTAAATTGCACATATTCACATCACAACTTGGTTGATTCTGCTATGTGCAATAATTTTGTTTGAGGAGTCACACTTGTGTTGCTGCAGAGATGGGAAATAGCACTCAACAGACATGAGGGTGGGGGTTTATTCCCTAGGGGTAGGTCACTACCCGGGCACACCTTGAGAAAGGATATTGTTTCTTCTCCTCGCGCTCGCCCCGCCGCCGCTCATATGACTTGGGGGAAGACCCGTCCTGCACCACACACATCTGGTCAGCCTTGCTACAACGTTATCTCCAATACTGGGACAAGGTTGTAATGTAGATAGGACTCACCCTGCGATGCCTCTCATTCCGGCTCTCCCGACTGCTGCTGCTGTTGTTGTTGTTGTTGATTTGCTGCTCAGCATCCCCATTGCTGCGCTGCTTGCTGCTCTTGCTCCCTGCGCATAACACCCCTGTGTCATCACAATCCCCAGTGACATCAAAACGGGTCATCTGCTCAACTTTCTGATAACAATGAAATCAAACGCTCACTCTTCTTTGAATAAAGAATCTCAACCTGGCATCAATGTAAAATATCCCTGGAACTAAATCTGCTTGCCACTATTAATATCTTGAATTTCCACAGTTACTGTAAATAAAACCTAAAAAGTCTGTCTGACAACACAAGTGGTTAGAGAGATCTTTTGAAGGCCTAAGAAACCTGGATTAATTGCTTATATATTCTAATACCATAGTGTGTGAATGGTTTTATATATATATAGGTAGATAATAACACTGAATTTAATATTGAAGTGCATATTTAAATATTTTGGTGAGATTTTGTATTTATTTCAACTTTTGATTCTAAGTTTTTGTGAATTCATAACTATATAAAAACTAACTAAATAATTAATAAATTAAAAATACATATTAAAAAAAGCTTTTATTCAAATGCACTAAAAAGGAAAATAAAATATTTTTATCTTCTGTCATTGAGCAATTAGATGTATATGAGTGAAAATAAAAGCGGCGGGGGACGATTATATTAGATTATAAAAATCTAATCATTTGCTACATAATAAACTACATTAGGTTTGAAATTCATGATGATCTTCCACTGCTGCTTTTCCCTCAAAAAACATCTAATTGCTCAATGAAAGAAGATAAAATATTTTATTTTTTCCTTATTAATTATTAATGTATTTTTTAATAAAAGTGCCTACTCGAGTTTTAAAAATTTAATTTGTTGTTTATTCCTCAAGTAGTTTAAACAATCTCATTAGGTCCCATTGTCTCAGCTTTTCTATTATAGTCCTGGGGTTTTCCCAGAGGTCTTTTTTGGAGGATTTGACACAATTCAATAGATGTTCAGGACTGGCTGGTAAAATTTAATTTTTATAACTATATTATATTTTATTTAGTAGAGATAATTTACTTTCTCAACAAAAATCTTTTGTCTTCGCCAAGGATGTTTGTTGAAACGTTGAGAAAACTTTAACTGGCAAAAGTGTCTATTTTATAAAGATGCCGGCCAGGCTGCTATCTTTACCTTAATTTACTTGTATCAAGATATGGGCTTGGAACTTTTTATCAAGAGTTATAAATTACCAGTTTACAAAATACAGTTAAACCTGTCTATAGTGCCCTTTCTAAATAACACCTCCCTCTCTATAGTGCCTGATTTTAAATACATAGTATGATGCGATTATTATTAAAAGTGACCTGTCTATAGCACCCTATTTTGGTGAGTCCCTGCTATAGACAGGTTTAACTGCATGATGAAATAGAATATATATAGCACAATTTTATTTAGGAAATATCAAATTTGGCTAGATAAATCTGGAGCGAGTTAAATTGAGTAATACAGATCTCTATAAAGGAATAATATTGCTGAAAATTAGATATAAAGGAATAATTGAGAGTCCACTCACCTTCTTCCTCTTTCTTTCGCTTGTTGCTCTCAGAGTTTTCATCGAGATATTCCTGCACAGACAGGATGGTAAGTATTGTGCTGAGTGAGAGAGTAGAAAATACAACAGACCCTTTTCCTGGCAGACTTCTTGCTTTTGCTCTTGTCTGTCCGCTCTGTCACCTGCTGGAAGTCTACGGAGTCATCTAGCCGTGGACTCTGCACACAATCTCTGTGGCAGATACAGTACAACTACCTCTCAGGACAACACCTAGTTGCAGAGCCAAAGTGTCCTTTAGAGAGAGGTCTCCACTTACCAGAGAGCAACTAATTGTTGAAAATGGTAATTTTAGTCTGTCCTTTGTGTTTGATTGTCCTACTGTATTGAAGATACTACTCTATTAAGATTAAAACTTTTAGGGTAACGTGTGTATTTTTTAGTTTTATTATACAGTAGAACCTCCATGAGAGAACACTCCCGCTAGAGGACACCTCTCTATAAAGGACAGTTTTCATTACCAAAATCACCATATATACTATTTAGCTACTCTCCAGTAAGAAGAACACCTCTCCCTAAAGGACATGTTTTCTCTGGATTTAGATGTCCTTTACAGAGAGGTTCTACTGTATATAATCTTTAAGGGGCCAGAGTATTGGATACTATCTGTAACACTTGAAGCTTTGGTCCGGCACAACATTAAAATTGTGACAGCTTGCCCACTTTTCCTCACACCTAGACTTGTACATTACTTGCTCAAGTTTCATCCTATTTTGATGTTTCATAAGTTCAAGTGATATTGCTGGCAATAAAACTAGTAAATTACAGTAGAGAACTTCTCACCTAGCTGTAGAATCAAAGTGTTCTTTAGAGAGACATGTCTTTTTACTGGAGAGTAGTTAATTGGTAAAAGGTAATGAAAGCTGTGTCCTTTGTTTAGAAATGTCATGGAAATTCTACTGATGCTAGAAATATGTCTTGCAAGCGATTTAGAGCCAAGGACATAACTCAATCAAATATTGATGTTGAAGCCTCTTTAATACCTATACATTTTATTAAAATAATATTAGGGAACATGTGGGTATCATTTTTGTATGTAATTTCTCTAGTGATTTCTCGTCAGCCAACAATTCCATTATCAGCTAAATACTGGGCAGTTTGGGCCATGCGGCCTTTAATTGTTATTTTTATTTATTTTAATTAAAAGAGAGTATGTATTATAAATAGATTTGTTGAATAAATTTGTGTAATCTTTGCACAAGGGGATATAAGATACAACAACATTAGCTAGAGAGGTAAGCCATGATCCTACCTTGTTCTCCACTCTCCTCCTCTTGTGTTCTGTCCACACACACAGAAGTTACAGTCAAGTACCTTGTTGGGTGTGGTACAGAGCAAAGATATCTACAATTGAAATACCAAATTTGTTCAAGCCTCTATTTTTCTTTTTACAAAACAAAAATCCTGTTGAAAAAATAGGCTGATGCTTATGTGTAATGCATGTCAGAAAGGTAAAAACAAAAGAGTAGCAAATAATTTTTCATGAATTAAAAAAAAATTCTAGAAATTTAAAAGGAATCAGCCTGTAATAAATGTGCTGCATGTGTCATGCTACTGAAGGCCTCACTGAGAATTGACACACCAAATATAACTTGATCAATAAACTATTACTTTAGGGTTTCTTTTTTAGCATAACCAATATATGTACATGCTTTAGAACCCTATAATTTTTCTAAATACTCAACATTCTGCTATGAAAAAGGATGGTTTATATACAGAATGTTTGTTGGTATATAACTTCACAAGCACATATTACCATAATGCCATTAGGCAAAGTCAGACTTTCACCAAAGTGTGCCTGGATCACGGTGCCATGATCAACAAAAGCTACACCCCTACACTCCATTCCATGAGATCACTCATGGAATTCGTGTAATCTTTACACAAGGGGATAAGAAACAACAACAACATAATGCCATTATAGGCCTCAAGTAACTTTGAAGAATGAAATTAACAATGTGATAGTGGAGAGGTCTCAATAAAACTCCATACCTTTCTCTTGGTCCAAGGAGTGATCTGGGGCGGACCTGCGATGACTGGACTCAGAAGGGGTCGGTTCTTCTTTGATGACAAGGGGGGGAGGTGGGGGCTCTTCTGGGTCCACCCTGCTGCCACATTGGTTACATGTATGTATCAACAGTGAGTATATTGCTATATACAGTAGAAACTCCATGAGAGGACACTCCGGCTAAAGGACACCTCTCAACAAAGGACATTTTCATTGTCAAAATACCATTTTTATTATGTAACAACTCTCCGGTAAGAGCACTTTTGCTAGGTGTCCTTTACAGAGAGGTTTTACTGTATTGCTTATGATAAAACAGCTTGAGGAGCATGAACTCATGGATTTTGTGTAATCTTTACACGAGGGGATAAGAAACAACAACAATACTGCTATATTGTAGTCCACATCCATCAACTAAAGCTTGCAGAGAGAAACCCAATCAACCAAACTACCACTCAGTCACTTTCAGTAGCAGGTTTCTATGTGTACAAGTACCACAATCTACAAACCCAAGATTTCAAAACTACATTGCCAGTTTTGAGGCCTTGTGCCTATATTTTCAGTAGAAGGTATTTGACCTATTTATATATAGAAAAAAATGGGTGTACCTGTATTTGTACGCCCTTTTTTAATATAAATATGGAGTGCCTTTTGATTCAAATTATTTAAAATAGCTTATTTTGAAACATAAGGCATAAAATTAATCTATTTTGAAGAAAGGTATTTAGCAAAAAAAGGCATTGATAGAAGATAATATTCAAATTAGTTTACTGCTCACTATCTTGGTATAAAACAAATAAATATATATGCTATTTAAAAAACGAAAGAAAAAATAAAAGATGAAAAGATCAGGTGTTGAAATCAATATTAAAAATGTCATATCCTGACCAGGAACACATGTGCTTTACAGATGGCGCTCTGCCTTCTGGTCAGGATATGCCATTTTTAAAATATATGCTATTGGATGAAACATATTTCTCTGCGATACGAACCTTTCTTTCTTGGCAGCTGGTGGGGGAATGGTCTTGGGGGCATTGGAGGACTTGGCAGTTGTCTTGGCAGACTCAGACTTGGGATCTGTTCCATGTACAATGTTGGAGGTGGTAGAGAGTGCCCTGGGGGAATGACAACCTACCTGGCTTGGAGGCAACCTCCCCGTTGTCCTGGGGTGGGGCAGCCTTGCTGCTGTGTTTGTTCTTCACCTGCATACCCCAGTGGTTAGATTTTAAAATAAGATCATCTATATATATAAAAATGAATGTTTGTATGTTTGTTTGTCTGTCTGTATGACCCGTATACAAATTCGCAGTAGTTCACTAATTCAAACCAAAATTTCCATACATAGGTAAAAAATAACGGGGATGACGATAGGCTATTTTAAAATATATATAAATCAATATTTATCAATATTTTTATTCAGAAAATGATGATGACGATATTGTTGTATCATTGATACATTTGATCATTGTATCATTATATCGGGAAAAATTCCAAAAAAGCAGAGACCACGGGTGAAACCAGTTCATTATTTTGTACGCAGGAACAAAATTCTAACAGAAAAACATTCATTCGAGCAGAAAACAAAAGCTAGATCATCTTTCTATACAAATATCGCTTCTCAGACACAAAGTTTGGAGCGGGACGTTTCACAAGAGTGACATCCACGGCACCAATTTATAATTGTAACGAATAGTAATTGAATAAAAACATTTAATCGGGTAAAACCCGGGCGTTGCCCGGGTCATTCGGCTAGTTATATGATAAAGTACAATTTGGATTATAGATTATAATGCAAGAAAATAAGACCTAATTCAAATAATTTAATAGTGTGTGATGTTTCGGCAATAACATTGTCACCATCTTCAGACAAAATAATAAAATCTATTTAATCTCATTTTATTCTTTTGTCTGATGATGGTGAAAATGTTGTTGCAGAAACATCACACACTAATAAATTATTTGGATTAGGTCTTATTTTCTTGTATTATTATTATTTTTTTTTTTTATTCTGAGAGAAGAGTTGAATTTAATCCACCTGGCTGAGATGGTTGGAAACATCAGCAAGGAATGTTTGAGATCTGTCAGGAATAACTTGGTCAAATGGATATCAATAGGCTGACATCATATTATTGAATAGGATAGTATCCCGTTTACCAAAGGTGTAAACCAATGGAGTTACAATGTAAATGTTCTTGTATTATGGATCATTATAATTTATTACATAGCATAGTGATAATAAAATAATACACAGGGATTGTTCTCCATGGTCAAAAGGACAGAGAAACTATTTTTGCAATATCAATTATAATCCCTGCTTTAATTGGCAAAGTCGAACTGTTTTTCACATGTGGTGCCCTTACAGTAAAAGCAGTCGCTTACTTTTACCCACCATGATTATCATGGCCTGTACCATGTGTACTAGGAGATAAGCAAAAAAAACCAGTGTATAGTGATAATAAAGGAATACTACCATACAGGGATTGCTCTCCATTGTCAAAAGGACAGAGAGAAACCATTTTTGCAATATCAATTATAATCCCTGCTTTAATTGGTTTATTCACCTGTGCTCTGGGAGTATATATTTACTATCATATAATCTATGAATCAGGCAAAGTTCAATGTTTTCTTTTTTTTTTCTTCAGATCAGTGGTTGGATTGAGCAATGAAATACTTTATTAAATGTAAGATTGTGGATTCGAATAGCTTTTTTTTTTTATTGACACTATATGTGTTTTACCTTTGTATAAATGAAGAGGTGCCACAACACATATAGTATATAACAACTGAGATGTCCAATGGTGTTGAATGTGTACACCTGCCTAACACACTCCAGGTGGAATGCCAAAAGGAACCTGAAGGCCTCACTGTAAATAACAACGACACTGAAGTTGTCACATGGCCCTGTGCCATTTGGCTTCCCCTAAGTTGAAACATGTTTTTTACCCAAAAATCTGTAGGCAGTAAAGTTTTTTTTTTGTCTGTTATAATCCTTGCAATCAAATATATATTTTACTTTTCATGGGGGGGTCGGTGGAAGGCTGGTTAAACCGTTTGGTTTTCGACCGCTACGACCCGGGTTCGATTCCCGTATTGGACACTTTTTTATGTTAAAAAAAAAATGCTCTAATGGCCCCCGATTCTTGCAAAAGTCCAACCCCACCAGCGAGGGCAAGTAACCAAATGGGGCTCTGGCACATTTGTAAGTGCAAAGTCGAACTGCTTTTCACATGTGTAGACATGTGGTGCGCTTACAGTAAAAGCAGTCGCTAACTACCCACCATGATTATCATGGCCTGTACCATGTGTACTAGGGATAAGCAAAAAAAAAAACTTTTCATGGGGTAATAGAAGTAAGACTGCTCCTAAATATAACTTCCCCCACACCCAAGTAACCAAGTTTTCTTCCAACAAGCAACTTACAGGAGCCTGTTCCTTTTGGTGGAACTGGGGCTCAGGCACCAGAGTGGATTTCTTCATCTTCAGTCTCCCAGCGTACCTGCCACAGTACAAGTTGTTGCTGAAGAAGATGCAGGGCAACCAACTGCCTCCTACTTACATGGTGGCTTTGGCGTGGATGTCCGGCCTCTTGTCTTTCTGCTCCGCCTTGATCTTCTCCACCCTCTTCTCCAGAGCCACACCCAGGTTGGTCAGCAGGGGGTAGTAAGGCAGGATCTGGGCACACATAGACTCATTGTGGTGGTCTCTTTCCCCTCTCAGTGGCAATATCCAAATGACAATTTGTTTATACACTCTTGAAAAAATTTATAAGTGGAGTGTTGAGTAGGAGAGCTACCAGGCCAGCGTTCCAACTCACAGGCCAGCTAAACTCCACACCACTTTACTGTCCCATCTCCATGAGCCTTGGTGTCTATGGTAGAAACACAAAGGCACTCTGAGATGGGGGAGGAGAGGCCAAACTCACCATGGTATGTTTGACTAATTGTAGGATAATTAAACCCCACATGAGAACATGGTGGGATGTCACTCTCATATAAAAAGCAAGTGCATCTGCAAGTTGCCAGTTTACCGGTGGGTCATTTGCATTCAACCAACCATCAAAAAGGGACAAGCCAAAAAATAATAATAATAAAAAGAAAAAAAGCTATCTCTGAGACCTAGGTACAAAAAATGCTTCAAAATTGCTTCTGAAACAGTTTTTGGTCTCTATACATACAATTCAGAGTGTGCTAGTTGGTAGAAATTGATACTGTACCTCTGTCATGACCACCAGGCTGTTGCGGATCTGGACATAATCCCCGGACTCTAGGCAGAAAAGGAGAGCCTGCCACCAGAGTTGAGGTCAAAGACTGTCGACAAGCGCCTTGTCAAATACCCACCTTGGTGATTTTGAAGTGCCACTTGTAACACACGTGTCTGTAGTTCTCAAAGTCCACGTGGTCTGTGGAATTGTCTGAGGGCTGGTTTGCAATCCTGAACTTGGTCATGAAGCCAGGGAAGTTGGAACACTCCTTCTCAAAGTTGGCCTTGTCTCCGTGCCAGCGCATGACTGTCTCCAGCACCCCACAGAGGAACCTGCCGTACCTGCTGGCCTCATTCTCAGTACACAGGGTCATGGTGTAGGTGATGTCGCACAGGATGCGGTCGTAGCAGATAAGGGTGGAGAAGTTGGGGGTCTTCAGGGAGTGGAGGAGGTGCACAAAGCGGGAACAGAACAGGGCGTCCAGTGGGGTGAAGACACACCTGGGGAACACGCACAGCTGCAGGAACTGGGTGACTGTCTCATTCTTTGGAGAACGGCTATGGAACCAGGAATCCTTTTCCGCCTTCAATCGCGCCTGGACCCTTGCGCAGTGTTCTTGCTGCTTACGCTCCTCCTCCGCTAACTTCTCAATGAGGGCATGGCAGCGCTCTTTCTCCTTCTTCTTCTTGCTCTGGGTCTGCAGCAGTGGCAGTGAGGATGAGCTGCCTGTGATGACAGACTGCCTGACTCACCAGATCCTTGTTCTCATCCACCTGCATGATGAGCTGCTTCAGCTTGTTAATCTCCTTCTCATAGCTGGCAGAAGGGACATGGAGGTCGTACATGGAGAGGCACCAGAAGGTCATGTAGAACTGAGGGCTGTACACAACAAGTCACGATACAGTACTGCTACTGGGTAGGAAAACATATTAGACAAAAGTAAACCTGTCTGAAGCAATATCTCAGGGTACCAAGGCAAGTGTATCTATTCCCCTTATCTTGCAAAGTAGCACTTAAATGAAAGGTTTTGGAACAAGTCTGCGCAGGGAATTCTCAAAAGAGTACTAGAATGAATGCTTATATATCGCTACTATAAAACATTGGCCCATCACACATAGGCCAGAAAATTCCAACAACAATTCATATATAGATTCACTACAGATCTATTTGGTTTTCTATATTGCTCCATGATGGTCTAATACAAATAATCAGCATAAGTTATGTAGCAATTTTATTGGTCCACATATAAGTTCATTTTTATTGATTGTGGCACATTTACCTAAGCATTAAAATAGAAGTTTTATTATACTGCAACTTTAGTCATAGCACTTGTTCATCAACTCTAGGTTCAACTGGTTGTGTGGTGTAAAATTGCAAGTGTATCAATGTATGGAGAAGCAATTGTGGGGACTTGGAGATGTTAAGTGGTGCACGAAGAAGTGGTCTATAAGGACATTTGGATGGCAAGTGCAGTTAATTATGTCTGTGGCTCCTCAAGACTTATCTTTGGAGAGCCCTTGCTTTCACCTCCCACCTTCATTAATAGTCAAATCACTCCATTGAGGAGAGAAATGTTCTAGAGCAGGGAGAAGTCAAAACAAGACTATAGGGCTGGCCTGGATTTGTGTTCTAAACTTTCCAGAGCTGCCAACACAGCTTTAAATGGTTCTAAATAACTACAACAACAACAAAAGATTTTATATATTCTTGAATTTTGTGCGTGCACATTTGACTTTTTTTTTTTTTTTTATTGAGAAGGACTCAATAGAGTTGTTAAAAAGTTGCCTCAAACCCTCTCTGGTTATAGCCATAAGTTGGGCCCACTTACCTCAGATCATCCCAGACTTTGGGAGGATAGAGGGGACGTAGGTCTTCCACCAGTGGAGCTGTCACCAGCTGTACGGCCTCCGTGTACTTCTGAAGCTGAGGTCACCCGGGGGTTAGAGCATCTGCAGCAGTGGGTCTGTGCAGTGTTACCTTCTGGCTGGCTGACAGGTTCTTGAACCCCTTGTCCTGCTTCTTGACTTCCTCGTACTTGGCCTGGGACCCAGAATGTTACTGGTCAGTCAAACAACAGACTCCAGTAATTGGGACTTGTGGTGGGAGACACACAAGTAGTATCAATTATCACAAGTTTTTAACACTACATGAATTTTTTCCCAGTTTCCTCAATGAGAAGATCTACTTACATTCTGGAGGTAGTTGAGGGCAGGCCGAGCGAGGAAGAAGGCCACATCAGCATGGATGTGGAAGTCGCCCAGGAGTGTGGGGAGAGGTGGCACGCGGCGCGTGTATTCCTCCAGACTGGCAGTGGCGGGCAAGAAGGTGCCAAGCTGCACCAGTGTGTCCTGGGTCTGGTCGTACAGGGTGCTGACCAGCTTGAGGTGGGTCCCACTCTCCCGGAACACAATGCAGTGCCGCTGCTGTGCCATTAGGATACAGAGGGGCAGAGCGAGCTCCTGCTCCAGCAGAGCCTCCTTCAGCCGCGCACTGGACTTCTTGGTATTGCGGATCTGGGTGAAGTAGCCGGCCTCCGCCCGCAGCAGCTCTCCTCCACTCAGGGCCTCCAGGTGCTCCTCCGTCATCTCCTCCAAGGTGTCGATGCCGCCCATCTTCTGGATCACCTCCTTCAGTACCAGGAGGTCAACGCTGCCACACACAATATGCTATCAGAAGAGATGCAATGCAATGGGCTTTCTATTACGATGCACTAGCGCGCCATCTGTTATGAAAATTAGAAACTATTTTAGACGCGTAAGATTCTTTTTAAAATTAAACAATTTCTACTGCCCATACTGCAATGGAAAAATTAATAGGAGGGCCTGGCTCATCTACCATATGGTAGATTAAACTGGTGAAACCGCTGGGAGGGTTCACCACTGATGAGCTAGGCCCTCCCATTAATTTTTCCATTGCAGTAAGGGCAGTAGAAATTGTTTAATTTCAAAAAGAATCTTACGCATCTAAAATAGTTTCTAATGCGCTTTCTATAGCTTGAGTTAGTGGACTACTTTTTGTACTAAGTAAGGATGGCATGTGAGCACTAAAATTGATCCCCAAAGCTATATTTAAAAAGTAAATATTCCTAAATAGAGATCAGCCTTGGGGCCTATCTGATTTATTATCTATTAATACACCAAGACATGCCATGTTCTCTTTGGTAGCTAGCTCCTATGTACTGCAGAGCATGAACCAGGCAAGTTCTTGATGGTTTTTAGATTTTATGGAAACCTTTAATCTTGACAAAACACAAATCTCCCTTTAAAATATGTGCAAATTAACATCTGTGTAACCTCGTTATAACGGCAACATGGGCTCAAGGGTGAAGTTCCAAGTTCTTGGTCCCAAATGTTGTTATAGTGAGGTTTGACTGTGCACTCACCTGCTCTCAGACATCTGCTGGTTGAAGACATACTGCAGCAGGCCTGTCAGCTCTATGGGGTACTTCTTGAAGGTGGAGCCGCAGAAACTGGAGAGGCCTAGGCAGCAGTTAGCCCAACATGTGTGTTACTGCCCCGGCGCCACAACATCACACAAAGGAGACAAAGGAGCTAGGTACAGTGCCGGGACTGGAGAAGTGGCTCTCTCATGGGTCAGAGATCAGGTGCTTTGGAGCTGTTCATCTTGGTATTCGGGGGAGGCGAGCAGGCCAGTTCTGGAATGTTGGAGAGATCTTTAGAAGAAGTGAGGCTGGATGTCATTGAGTGGAGAACTTGGATTCAAACAGACTGTTGATCCTAAGAGCTTGTCAAATTGTTGCTGGCTGGATTCAGTTAAGTTTTTGAGTGAAGAGCTTTTCAGATCATTGAAATGTTGGGCAAGAACTATCCAGATGTGGTAGTGTTAGGCTTGTTGGATGGAGTCAATATTGGCTAGAGCTGATTGGATTCTGATGATATTGGGTGAGGCTTGTTGGATGCTGTCAGATGTTAAGTAGAAGTTGTTGGATGGGGTCAGTTTATCCAATAATGGCTAGAGCTGATTGGATTCTGTTATATTGGGTGAGGCTTGTTGGATGCTGTCAGGTATTATACTAAGAGATTGTTGGATGAAGTCAGTTTATCCAATATTGGCTAGAGCTGATTGGATCCTGTTATATTGGATGAGGCTTGTTGGATGCTGTAAGATGTTAGGTAGAAGTTGTTGGATGGGGTCAGTCTATCCAATCTTGGCCAGAGCTGATTGGATTCTGTTATATTGGGTGAGGTTTGTTGGATGGTGTAAGATGTTAAGCGAATGGGGTCAGTTTATCCATAATTTGCTAGAGCTGATTGGATTCTGTCATATTGGGTAGGCTTGTTGGATGCTGTCAGATGCAGGGTAGTTGTTGGATGGAGTCAGTTTAATAATTGTTGGCTAGAGCTGATTGGATTGACATATTGGGTAGGCTTGTTGGATGCTGTCAGGCAAAGAGATTGTTGGATGGAGTTAGTCTATCCAATATTGGCTACAGCTTATCGAATTCTGTCGATGTTGGGTGAGGCTTGTTGGATGCTGTCAGGCAAAGAGATTGTTGGATGGGGTCAGTCTATCCAATATTGGCTACAGCTTATCGAATTCTGTCGATGTTGGGTGAGGCTTGTTGGGTGATGTCAGGCAAAGAGATTGTTGGATGGGGTCAGTCTGTCCAATATTGGCTACAGCTTATCGAATTCTGTCGATGTTGGGTGAGGCTTGTTGGATGCTGTCAGGCAAAGATATTGTTGGATGGGGTCAGTCTATCCAATATTGGCTACAGCTTATCGAATTCTGTCGATGTTGGGTGAGACTTGTTGGATGCTGCCAGATGTATATAGAATTTATTGGATGGAGTCAGATGTTAGGCAGAGATTGATGGTTGTAGGGCTCATGGAACTGGATGAATTGTTGAGTAGAGAGCATTTCAGAAACTGGTGGTGCCAGCCAGATGGTGTTTGACTTTGAAAAAATAAAATCTCTGTTTAAATTCTGGGTCCTATTTTGACAGCAGGACTACATTTTTCAAATAACTTGATGTGAAGTCTGTATTGAGATATTTCTGGCCCAAAGAGTGGTAGGTTGGTCTTGAGCAAAATGCGTGTGTATAGAAGAAGGATTTCATTAACTTGATACATGTGGTGGAAGAGCATAAAATGTTGTCTCTAGTTTTCTCTAGTGTTGATTGTAGTTATATTAGAAAGTTTTTTCTTTGCATACGCACATCATTGACAAGTTTGTTATGTATTTCTTGTGGTATAAAAGGATTGTATTGTGGTTGAAGATGTAAAATTTTTGGATATAAAGAGTTTTCTTTAGAATCAATTATAGAAATAAGTTCACTTGAGATACTGGCAGATATTTGGAAACTATTTCTTGTAGTGATTGCCATAGGACTGTAGTTTTAAAGCAGTGAATAAAGTTTTCCAGATGAAAGTTTGGATCTAGGAGATGGATTCTATGATGAAAAGTACAGGATCAATCAATCAAGAGATATTGAGGTTTTTACTATATAAACATTTTTTCTGTAACAATTTCTAGAGTCTGCTAAATTTGAGTTTCTCTTATCATGGGCTTGATGAGTGAAGGGAATGTGAGCTTCCAAACTTGGAAATGGGTCAAAAAGAAATGAGAGACAAGATCATAAATGCCTGGTGGAAAAGTAGTAAATGCCTCCCCCGCAATCAGGAAGTTCAGATAGTGTGGAGCGGCCATCTTTTATAGAAGCAAAATAGGGACAAGGGCTTTTCTTTCAAAGTGTTATTCGGTTATTTTGAAGGAGCAGTATCTTGAGGTGATCAGAATTCTCCATAGGAAGGTAGAAGGAGAGCTGAGAGGGACACTCTAGGTTGCTATAGACCAATATAGAGTGATGCAATAACATCTTTTCTTAAAATGCATCAACTCGGCAAGATTCCAGTTTTGCTTGAGAAGAAAATGTCAATCCTTTCTCTATTTTTTTGGCATGCTCCTTTTCTCTATGTAGATCTGAGGTCAGTCCAGTAGATAGACAAGAAGGTTCCAGTAGAGCTCGCTCCATATCCCTTGGATTCAGCTGCTTTGGATTGTACAACTCTCTCCCAACTTTCACGCTGCAAAAAAAGGTTAGCACAAACAAGAGAGGTAGAGAATACCTCCTCTCAAAGTAAGACACTTATGGGAAGTTTATCCTTCTTATAAATCTCCTACTTACTTTGTAGCCAGGGTGAGATGGTGGTTCCTGTGTGCTTGGTCTTCTCTTTTGATGGGTTGGCCAAGGCTTCAATGACACAGTCTGAATGGGAGGAGTCAAGTCAAATCATGTGGGCAGGGTTTGACAAGTTGGGATCTATGTAGGCAGAAGAAGAAGAAGGTGGGATCAAAGCAAGCTACATGAGAGTTGGGGCAAGATCACTATAGACCAATGTAGATAGAGGTGGGATCAATGAAAACATAGGGCAGGAGAGTTAACAGAGAAGGAGGGATGAAAAAAAGGATACATGATAATACATCATAGGAGAGGGAGGTAAGGAACTTGAGGGAATCCACCACGGGGCCGATGAGATTGTCAAACACCTGGATCTGGATAAGAACGTAGTCAAAGAGGAAGGCAGGCGCGCTGTGGCTGACTTTGCCAATCTGTCTGCCTGAGGGCTTGACATTGTCCTTGGAAAGCCTCTTCATGATGTATCGGATGTTCTTGAGGGCATTGGCTTTGGCCCTGATGAGTAGGGGATGATGGAGGTGGGAGTCATTCTTCCACCGGGAGTAGAGGAGGAACCGGCGGTGGTAGGGCAGCAGCTTCACCAGCTGCCACAGGGACTCAGCCATGCAACAGTTGGCATCCAGGAGGGACAGTGCAGGCAACAGGGCCTGGTCCAGGATGTCCAGAGTGGTGGACTCCCAGTGGTCCTGGGACTGGCTGCACTGGCACAGCCGGGCCACCTTCATCATCAGCACAGGGTCCCGGTACAGCTGACAGCCTAGCAACAGCACCATGGGCTGACCCAGCTGCCGGAACTGTTCAAAGGTGTGGGCTTGGGGCGGGCTGTTGGCCCTGGGGGGCTGGGGCTTCTTCAGGGTGGGCTGGGCCACCTGCCTGCCACATCACACCCATATAGTTCCAGTGTGTATAGCAATGTTAGTATAGTCATCAGAATAGAGGGTATTATGTACATTAGGGATGGTGACACATTATTGCAATATTAAACATCACATAAGGATAGGAAATGAAAGCACAAGTGTTTCTTTTACACATAAAAATTTCTACTGTTGTTATTTTTTTCATCCCAGTAAAGACAGTTTAAATTTATTGTATACTAGCAGATGTACCCGGCTTCGCCCGGGTTTTACCCGAGTAAAGGTTTGTCTAACGAATCTCTCGATAAAGTGAACATTTTTTCCCGGTTCCTTGAAAAATACTCGATAAGTTGAATAAAATCAATATTAATTGGTTCCCTCGGTAATTGGAAGTTAAAGGAATAGTATCTTGCCTTGGAATTGTATCATTATTCTTGTCTCATTTTGTCTTTCCTAATTTTCTACATTACAAAATCATCGTATCATCATGATAATATTAAGAGCAGATTGTTGAATTATAACAGATAAATTAGAATATTTATCTTGATTATTTTTAGGCGAAAAGTTATTTCAAAAATTTTATTTGCTAGAAACCTTCCCAGTACTAAATAACTTCCCAAAGTTTCATGGCGTTCCAATGAGTGGTTTGGTCAGGCTTAAAGGACACACACACATACATTCATTTTTATATATATAGATGTAAAATAAACATTCGTGCTTTCATTACCTATGTATAGATGGCGCGTTATTGATTTATAATTACCCACATAAGGAGTTGATAATTTACATATTTCTTGTGGGTTTGGTGGAGGAGTGGCATACACCGTCCATTTTTGACAGGCACAACCTAGGATTGAATCCCACATTGGAAATTTATTCTATATAAAAAGAATTGCTTCAATGGCTTCTTTATAGCAGCCAGTAAGTACTTGGTAGTATTTGTAACTTAATAAAGTACACACAGTCTCACACTACTTCAAGCAAAATAAAGGTGTTTGTGTTGAATATCTTGTACTAAGAGCATCAATAAATTTGCATAAGAAGCAGTATAGTTTTTGGTTTATTTTAAACAAATGTATTTGGAATGCATTTTTAACTTGAAACCAAGTGGAAACTTCCAGGACAGAAGGTTTTACTGTATAAACCAATAAAGGTGTGTGTCAATACACAGGAAACTTACTTGATGTAGACCGGGTCAATGGTGTAGTGGAGCAGGGAGGAGAGTCTCTGCGCAATGATGGAGTGGCCCGTCGCGTAATGTTCAGGCATCTGAGAGATCATTTTCTCTGCAGTCTCCCAGACCCCCAACTCTATCAGCGCAGCGCACAGTCCCACCTTTTGGTTGTTGGTGTTCCCTCCAGAACCCTGCGCAGCAAATAATCTCTCATCGCTGTACAATACCTGCGCTTGTTACCATGCTTGTAACTAACTCCCTGTAAAGAGACCTAATTAAAAAGCCAAAATGTCCTTTAGGGAGACGTGTCCTCTTTTTGGAGAGTTGCTAAATGGTAATTTTGCAAATGAAAGCTGTACTTTGTAGAGAGGTGTTCTTTAGCATGAATAATGTCCTCTCATGGGGGTTCTACTGTAATACCGCTTGAGACCCACAGAGAAAGAGTTGTACTGGGCTAGCTCTAAACTGACAACTCTTGGTGCACCAGGAGTGTACATTGCACATGTTGAGATCTAAACAATGATTATGGGATTTGCAATACACTCTAGTTCCAGTATTGATAATATTTCAATACATGATTTCAACATGTTTACCAAAAGTGGTGTTGTGATTCATTCTTTATCATCACTAGTGAAGTATTTTTTACCAGGATGATGCAAAAGTGCCAGCGTTCTGATGCCCAATTAAAGGGAGATACCCTCTTTTGGTGCATGAATATCCTCCTCCCACAACTTTATATTGTAATATTGCCTGAATATCAGCCCTTGACACTTCACCAGCCTACATACCTAATATATGTAAACCAAAGAGAAACGACATACCAAAGATCCAATTTCTCCAGATTCCTCAGGACCTTGGGAAGCAGCTGCGGCAGCTTCTTCCTCAGAGACCAGCATGGTGGAGGAGAGTTTCTTGGCTGCAGCCCGGGCTTCCTGCAGGTCCTGCTTGTGCTGTGCGGCCATCTCAGTGGCAGAGGGTGCTAGCTGGTGGAAGATCTGGTCCAGGGGCAGCAGCTTGTGCTGTAGCAGTACCGCAGCCAGCTGGTGCAGGCTCTCCGGTGTCTCCTCACTGTCCCTGTACCAGCCGTACCGGAAGGCCACCAGCTGGCTCACCGTGGCCACATCCGGCAGGAAGAGGCGGATCAGCCCCACATAAAAGTCTGCTCTATCCAGGTGGCATTCTAGGGACTCCAGGATCACATCCAGGACTCTGTTGGGGTCCAGGTTGAAGCAACCTGCCAGCACACAACTTCAATACAGGCTTTCTTCATTTTATTTGGGTGGAGGTGTATTGACACAACTTGTTATCCATCTATGTACTGTAAATTATACCTTCATACACAGTCTTATTACTTTCTACAACAGTACACAGTGCTATGCACTAACCCACCTTCCTGACTTGACCCAACCTCCAATGGTTAAAGCAACATGGCCGCACACCACTACATGGAGAGCACAACTTCCATACAGACTTTCTTCATTTTGTTATTGACACAACTTGTTATCTATCTCTATACTGTAAATTATATATTCTCCCTCCTTCATTACTTTCTATAACAGTACACAGTGCACCACCTCCCTGACAACTTTTTGTTCACAGGCAATTTTGTTCACATTTGGTTATCTCATGTGTCTTCAATAAAAGTCACTGTGTATCAAAAATATTTCAGAGTTATTGTCTGAATCCTGATATACATGCTAAAAGGTACAACTTCTTTAAGTTTTTTCCATGAGTGAAGATATGTGAAACAGAAAAGATTTTTAAAAATTGAACAAGATGTAGCTGTCAACTATGTAGAGAATGAATTAGGTGGTAGAACAACCATCAACTCTCTGTACAGGTTCTTTCGACCTTACCCTGCATCGCTAGAAGCAAAAGGCCAAATTGATCTAGATTGAAAAAAAAAAAAAAAAGGAAATTTAAAAAAAAAAAGATGGTGAGCTATGATGAACAATGACCGGGAAACTGGTAAATAATTATGTTTGAATATATATTTTAGAAATTAGGGCAGATATATAGTTAATAGTGCTATTTTCAGTAAGTGGTATAATGCTGTCATTTCGTTAATTTTAGAAAAGTACATAAATAAATATATATGTGGTGATTTGTGATGCAATCATGGTAGTGTGACGCACAGTGTGGGACGTAAGAAGTAAGGATGCACACAGGATCCAGGAGTAAACTCCTGTGAGGAGTAGGTTGGAGAGGAAAGAGAAGGTCCGAGGGCCACCCTAGAAACAATTGGTATCGAGACCACTTCGGTGAGAACTGTCCCTTGATCATCAAATCCAGGTGATTTAAAACTCTTCTCAGTAGGATAAATTAGTCCCAGTGGGTAAGACGGGGAGCTCCCGGAAATGTTTGTTTCAAGAAGGCTGGACATATGGTCACCCAGAGGTTGTTCTATCAGGGATTTTTTCTTTCTTCCCTCTCTTCATACTTCCACACAGGTTGTATCTTTATTTAAATATTTCTAAATATTATGACACATATATTGAATATGAGATTGCCTAAAGTAGTCAATAGCCATGATCCACACATGTGGACACAGAGAGTATATGTCTGAGCATTAAGAGTAGGGCTAGTCACTGAAGAGTTGTGCTGAATTCTCATCAATGTGGAACCACTCTGTAAATTAGAGGGGAATATATTCTGTCGGACTCACCAATGAGGGAGGTGACAATCTGGAGCATCTGCTCACAGCTCATAGATTCTCCAATATCTTGGTTGAGCTCTGCCACCAGCTTGGCATAACCCTCACTTTCTTCCCGGAACAGGTTGAACTTCTGCTGCTTGTAGCTGCCACACACAGAAAAGGTATCAGCTTAATTCTTAAGGAAATGGAAGGTCTTTGATATAGCTGGTCGTCATTTTTTTAAAGGAGACTAAGCAATTTTGTTCACACTTGGTTATCTTGTATATCTTCACACAATAAAAGTCACTGTGTATCAAATATCTTTCAGAGTTATTGTCCGAATTCCAATATACATGCTAAAAAGTACAACTTCCTTAAGTTTTGTCCACGAGTGTATATGCTGGCTTCGTATTACATAGATTATGTAAAAAGAATGATATCTAGTAGAATTAGATCTAAACACTATAGATAGAAGGACAAGTACAAAGTTGTTTTAGCTCTCTAAAAGTAGGGAGAGGTGTCCTCTTACCGGAAAGTTTCAAAATAGTAAAAATGGTAATTTTGCAAATGCAAACTGTCCTTTGTAGAGAGGTGTCGCCTAGCATGAGTGTCCTCTCATGGAGGTTCTACTTTATATAATTATTTAATATTTTGAATATAAAATTAATTTTAAAAAGTCTCTGTTAAGACTAATTCAACATTGACTTTAATTCAACCAAAAATTCTGATCCAATGGGGGGTGTTGTAATGAAGAATTTAAGACGACTGTATTGGGCTCTCATTGTGCCAGTGGCTGCACCACAACTACCTCTCTCTCCACTGTGCTATTATGTCTTAATCTAAGGACCAACGCACAAGTTTTTGCTTTACTGGACTTCTCAAAATTTGAAGCTAGATTTGTATCAAAACTAAATGGGGAATATGCTTTTTATTTTAGAATAATTTTGAAACATATATCATTATGCCAATTTGATTCTTTGTTAAAAAAGGGGGGTTAATTTTAATTTGATTACAATAGAACTACCTCCCTGTAAAGGACACCTAAATGCAGAGCCAAAGTGTCCTTTACGGAGGTGTCCTCTTACCATTTCAAAAGTTTCAAAATAGTAAAAATGGTAATTTTGCAAATGAAAACTGTCCTTTATAGAGAGGTGTCCTCTAGCATGAGTGTTCTCTCATGGAGGTTCTACTGTATTTCTTTTTTGGTAGCTCATCAATTTAAAAGGTCATTAGAGAAAGCATAAAAGCAATATAAATAACAGGACTGCATCAATGTTGCTGCATGGTGAATTTGGCCGGTAGGAAGGTCTTCACTTAACATAGGAAGAATTGTGTGGTTAATTACTGGGGATATAAGGAAGAAGAGAGGACCACATCCTAGGTCAGATGACAACTTACAACAATCTGGTCTTGACCTTGATGAACTTGGCCACAGCTGAGTTCTTGAAGGAGGAGAGACACTCAATGAGAGTGTCGAACTCCATGCGTTCCTTGAGCAGGTAGTCAGTGACAATCTTTTGCTGGATGACACCAGGAGTTGGAGAGACATGTAGGCAGGGAGAGAGAGGTAGCCTACCTTGCTGCAGTTGTTGACCAGGGTAAAGTAGCGATCCCTGTGGGTCTTGTCGTCCACACACAGAGTCTCCACATCTGCCCCCACATCACATATCATCCCCTCACCTATAATTCCATGATATAATACAGGGTGTAAGTTTCTTGCTCCATTTTTTTTTCTCTAGCTTTGGGCTGAAATTCCCTTCAACAAAGAAGCACCTAGAAGTATAACTTTCAGCTAACTATACATGTCCATGGTGGAAATTATACTTCTAGGTGCTCTGGTTGAAGGGCATGTTAGCCTGAAAGCTAGAGATATAAAAAAAGTGCAAGAAACTTAAACCTTGGATTTTTTTGTTGATTCATACATAAATAGACAAAATCAACTCTTCAATATTAATACTTAAATAAATTAAAACGAGAACGAAGAGGAGTTTCTTATTTTAATATTTGCGAGCTTTCGGACCGTGACGTCCTTCTACTGGCTATAGAATGGAAGATATGAACGACTGTATATAGAGCTAAAAATACTAATTTACATATTGAAAATTAATCGTATACATCTAAATTAACATACAGCAGAGATTAACCAAGAATACATATTTACATCTGAATTAATTAATATATGGGGTAGAAGAAGAAACACACTTCGTGGAGAAGAGATTCTTTATATAAGGTGAAGATCAAACAACAGGTACCCATAGAAGGGTGCCTTGCCAGAAAGCTTATGCGTTCGTCATCTTATATAAAGAAGTTCCCCGACTTGTGTTTCTTCTTCTGTAGTGAGAATAGGGAGATTATCCTTGTCTTAATATATATATGGGGTGTGAACAACTAGGAACTCACTTACCCATGACATAGAGGATATCTGCCAGGAGGGAGGACACATCATTGTGGAGGTTCTGCCACAACCAAACATTGTCTCAACATACATAACATAGAGTTGGCTTATTTGTTGGAGACAGTCTGATTACCTTTGTTCAGTCAATAAACAAAGATCCAATCTCCCCCTAGACAAGTGGTATGTATTATAGCAGCCTATTAATCAATGAAATCAACAAAAGATATATAATCACCTTTGGACAAACATATGCATTGTATATATGCACTCATGGAAAAAACTTGAGAAAGTGGAAAGTTTTTGATGTTCCCAGTTATCTTTTTTTTTTTTTTTTAAGGAGACAGAGACAATTTTGTTCACACTTGAACATGTGTTCACATCTCATGTGTCTTCAATATAGGTCACTGTGTATCAAATATCTTTCAGAGTTATTGTCTTAATCCTGATATACATGCTAGGAGGCACAACTTCCTTAAATTTTGTCTATGAGTGTATTTTACTTGTGTATTTTTTACATTTATTTGTGGACCAAGAGAGGATTTTGCGTTAAAATCTCAAAAATATATATATATATATAGTAAAATATAAACCTCTGTCATTTTATGAATTTCTTCATTTACTTCTTTATTAATATTCAATAGAGAATGCCATTATCATAGGATATTTATGATAAGATGGAAACTTCTCAACCATCAACTTGGGAGATGAAGATGTTGAGATCTTGAAAAAATTAATATTAAAGTTTCACTTCATATATAAAGATTGTACATCAGTGCCTTATGTTTAATTTATGACTTACTGGTCTTATGAATTGTTTGTGGAGAAGAGCATTGTTTGATGCAAATATTCACATGTAAGTCTACTGTCTTCAAAGCTTATGTCCATAGTTTGCTTAAAGACAACAATCAAGAAAATTCCACCCTACAATGTCGGATATAGAAGCAGAATCAACTAATACAATAGTAGAGCTCTAAGAAGTGGCATAGTTGATTAAATTGGTAAATCCGCTGAGAGAGTCCACCACTAATGAACCAGATCTTTCTAATATATTGTTACGACAAAGAAAGAAAGCTTTGGCAATGCTGTAGTGACAAGCAGGGTCAGTTCAGCCACATGTGTTCATTCCCAAGAATAGATGAGGGGGGCCAAAAGACCATAATAAAAAAAAAAGAAGAAACCTAGCTGATGGCCAGGAGTGAAGTTGTCCTCCCTGTTGTTGATGGCAGCTGTTGAATGATGCTCCCTGTATGTTACTTGCTTTGTTCTCATGAATGTAGAAAGGTAACTAAAGAGGAGTCAAACAGAATCCTTGCCGATCCTACATGTTCATTTGACCAACCTTGACACAGCGGTGGCGCAACAATATATATATTTTTATTTCAGAAAGGTCAGTTGGACTTGTTTTAAAAGAAACATC
>CP092864.1:192518741-192954820 GCA_030710605.1 Cordylochernes scorpioides
GAGCTGTCAAGTATAGATGGAACCTAACAAAAAGGATCCACAGTTTGGATGGTAGATGAAAGAGTTAGGTATCCTATTACCTCACTTTGAGGTCATTTAAGCTACCAGATGATCAAAATACTGTTTCCTTATTCAGATTTGGTTGTGCAGTTCCTGTGTCAAAATGTTCTTGTCAAAATGTCAAAATCTCAAAACAACATTTTTATGCATGTTTTCTAAAGAAAAGTTTTGGCAGAGTTCCATGCGATAAGGGATGGATGGAGTACTTCCTGGTGTTTCACAACAGGGGATCAGCCAGCAGAGAAGGAAAGATGATGAATAAAAACTGTGTGTGTGTCTTATTCTTGCCCACCATCTTCTTTGTATCCGTATTGCAGGAGCCATTTAACATTTCAGCGGAGTTGTACAGCCCCCAATCTCTATTTACATCTTATTGCAAGAACTCATTGGTTTTACTTCTTCCTGGAAATTGACTTCAATTAACACACAAAGGGATATTTGCAATGCTCTGATACTCACAAATTCACATAAAAGTCACAGACTTGGGTTAAAAAGAAAGGTCATCGCTCCCATCAAAATAGATGCAAAATTATGCAATAACAACAATCTCTGCAAATTAGCAGAATCATCTATGAGAACAAAGCCACAACACCACCAATTTTGATGTATTCAGAATACCCATTTGACCCTGGAAGGCTTTAAATTCATGAATCTACATGGGATTCAACAAATATTCAGAATTTATCAAAGATGGAACAGAGTTTTATAAGTTTTGTGAGGAGATGTGGCCTTTCTTTTTATAGAACAATATCCTCCCAGTAAAGTTCCCATCAAATTAACCAGGAGTAGTTTCTAGCTTAGTATAAGTGTAGAGAGGACCTACCACCAGGTCTATCAGGGTGGCAGTGAGCTGGTCCTCCTTGAGCCCACCAGACAGGAAGCTGTTGCAGAGGCTGTAGAGAGCCTGCCTCAGCTCTGGACGGACACCACAGATCACCACGTGGTTGAAAGGAAGACATCCTCCTCCTCACCTTTGTTCTGGCATAGAGGCTCACTGCTGGGGGACTCCTGGATGATGGCCTTGCAGAGCTTCAGGCTGCACAACCACACACACTGACTGATGGACACATTCCTTAGGACAGGATTTGAGGTAAAAATTCTACCACCAATAGTTCTGTAACAACACAATGCTTATGATAAGGTATACAATTTGGATTGTAGATTAGAAATACAAGGTAATAAGACCAAATCCAATTTGGTCTTATTACCTTGTAGAACACAATGGTTAGTATTTTATCCACTTTCTTTTTTTTAATAACTTGTTAGTCAGCCTATTTCTCTCATTGCCTCAATTGTTTTGAGCAAGAAAAATGTTTTCTGTGACAATCATTCTGTTATTAGGTTCCCCACACATTTTGTCAAATAAGACCAACAATACCAGTAGACCAAATGAATAAAACATGTCAGCATGTTCCCACTATCACCACCACACTAGTCCTACTGAGATGCCAGTTTACTCTTATTTGCATATGATTATAAACTTTTAAAAAGCAACTTTAGCTAGCCCTTACACCATTGACTGTGGGTATTTATGTAGGACATAATAATCTTCAAGATGCACTATTTGGATCACTTACTTTTTTAATTATTATTATCCCTAGTAGATGTGGTACAGGCCATGATAATCATGGTGGGTAGTTAGCAACTGCTTTTACTGTAAGTGCACCACATGTCTACACAGGTAGAAAGGAGTTAGACTTTTGCACTTACAAGTACCATTTTTTGTGGATGCCGCATTCAAGATTCTACTCATCTTTTACTTAAGTGCCCAGCATTTCAAGACTACAGACTCAATAACGGTATTCTCTGTACCGATCCAAGAGAACTGATATCCAGCAGGGATTCATACATTGAATTCAATAGATTTTGTAAATTTATATCAAAGTTTTTAAATAATCTCAACTGTTAGGTATAATTGTAACTTTGTGCTGTATATATGATTTTTTTTTCCTTTTTTCTTAATTTTGAGGTGTGTTTAAATTAAATTACCGATGTATATAGTATGCTTGTTTGAAACCAATTTCAAGAATATGGTAAATGCCTTGAGCATATGTTTTTGGATATATAAATAGATCCTCTCTCTCTCTTGTATTGCTTGGGCGCCAGTGTCCTTGGCGGGACATCGCGCTTTGTATTTACAGTTGAATAAAGTATGCCAGAGCTCTGTTTGGTTACGTGCACTCTCTGGTGGGGTTGGACTTTTTCAAGAATCAGGGGCCACATTGGAGCATTTTTTTTTTTATTATTAGGATTTGATCCCGGGTTGTAGCAGTCAAAAACCAATGGTTTAGATCACTTGTCTCCCTTACTGGTGAAACACATTGGTGGCAGACTTACCCCATCAAATGACAAGGCTGCTAACAAAATTCAATTCCTTACCTTCCGATCCTACAGAATTTTGATATTGACATCAAGAAACATCTCATACTATTTAATTAGATTTGGTGTTATTACCTTGTGTTTATAATCCTAATATATTTGTTGTGCTATGGATTAGTGGAAAGGATTGTTTCCATGATCCCCCCATTTTCCAGGGCTGTTTGGAAAGGCTACAGAACCACTGGGTATGATGAAACTTCCTCCTGCTTCTTTAAATACAGTAATTTTGTCACAATCCTTTTACAGTTGGAAAATCATCCGGTAATAACATGTTTATTTTATATACCTTTTATTTATATATAGGGAAGCAACTATGTCTGCCAATACTTAGTGCTACACCATACTAGAATTGTATTCAGGACTGGTGGGTCTAAATCCAACCAGATTGATAGGGGGGGTTGCTAAGATATACAGGTTTAATAAAATGATTCTACAATAGACATCTTCCAATATATCCTGCCATTATCATCCATATTTCTGCCTTAATATCACATTTTATCAACTAAATATGTTGTTTGCTAATTTTTTTCCTTGTAGCAATAATCTTTCATATATATACCGCATAGGCTCAAAGTCTTAAAACTAGCTTTAACTAAACCAACAAGAAAAACTTTAAAATATCAGGAGCAAAGCATCTAAAAGTGTCCCTGAGTGAGCCTTGTTAGTGAAATGTCACATCCTATTGAATTATTTGGTCTTATGACTTTGTTTCTAATCTATAAAATTGTATCTTATCATCCAGCAATAAACATTCAAAGAGAGAATAAAACAACTCAAAATAAAATTGTACACTCTTGATAATATAACAATGGCTTAGAATTGCCTCTAACACATCAAGTTTTAATGCCCAAACTATGAGGTCAATCATATATCTATCTGAAGTTATTTTAAAGTACTAGGCTTTATCTTATCAAGAGAGATACCCCCTTTACAAGGAAGAAAAAATTGAAATGATAAACCTGAATATGAAATATCTTGCCAAAATTGTTGAAATTATTATATGAATTTGTGAAAATTTATGTGAAAGAGTTTTCTACAAAAAAAAATTACAATCAATGCAAAAAAAATTAACAAAAGAGGAATTTTTGACCTTGAAAACCAATAAATATGATCATTTTGAAATGAGGCAGCAAAAAAAAAAAAAGAAGAGCTGTCAAAGAAATTAATGAGAGAAGAATTGATTTGTAAAATATTCACAGGAAGTGTGTGAGGAAAAAGGCCTTAAGAAATTTGCCAACTATTTCTTGATTTCTAAAAGATTGTTTTAAATTTTGGAAGAAATCTAGTGAAGAAACAGGACAATCTGAAGCTGCCAACGTGAGTTCACATCAAATAAGGTGAAGCAGTTTGGTAAGGTGAATTTTTTATTTTCCCATGCAGTTCCCCCTTCACACAGAGAGGAATCCTCAACTCCTGTATCCATATAGAGAAATTGTGTTTTTTCTGGAGGATTATTGGATCTTAGATTGCCAGCTACAGCCAATCCTCCATTTGTGGTTTGGTTGAATACAGATGAATTGTAAGAGTTTTGCCACGGGTGGATTTTTTTAGATGAACTCATTTATCAGAAATGCGAGAATTTCAGGTTTTTCAGTGTAATTGCAAAATAAGTACACTGCAACACATTTATTTAATCAAATTACAAGAAGCTTGGGGGTCGGTGGAAGGCTGGGTAAACCGTTTGGTTTTCGACCACTAGGACCCGGGTTCGATTCCCGCATTGGGCACTTTTTTCTGTTTAAAAAAAAAAATGCTCCAATGACCCCCGATTCTTGCAAAAGTCCAACCCCACCAGCGAGTGCAAGTAACCAAACGGGGCTCTGGCATTTGTAAGTGCAAAGTCGAACTGCTTTTCACATGTGTAGATACGTGGTGCGCTTACAGTAAAAGCAGTCGCTAACTACCCACCATGATTATCATGGCCTGTACCACGTGTACTAGGGATAAGCAAAAAAAAAAACAAAAAAAAAAAACAAGAAGCTTTCAGGCACTCACTCACTCTTTTACTCGACTAATTGGTCATTAGCTTTCAGGCATAAAAGCCTGTTATCCACTTACAATTTAGCTACTGAAGGGAATGCTCAACAGCTTCTTGATTACATTTTAAAAGTTTCACTGAGCTTTTTTTTTTGGGCAAACTCTGAGCCATCCTGACATTCAACCCACCTATCACAGGGCTATAATGGGTCAATAGACAAGTGATATAAAACATTTGACAGCCAAGACCCAGGATTAAATACCGCATTGGACACTTTTTTTTAATGAAGATTTGCTTTTCAATGGCCTCTGATTCTTGCTAAAGTCCAACCTTACCATTGAATGCTAGTAACCAAATGGGAACATTGCGCATTTGTAAGTGCAAAAGTTGAACTGCTTTCTATATGAGATGGGTGCACTTTCATGAAAAATCAGTCATTAACTAACTACCCACCATGATTATTATCATGGTCTGTACAATGTGTTTTAGGGATAATTGAAAAAAATAATAATAATAATTTTTATTTTTTTATCCCTGGTACACATGGTACAGGCCATATAATCATGATGAGTAGTAAGTTGGCAACTGCCTTTACTGTAAGTGCACCACATGTGTATATATATGAAAAGTAGTTCAACTTTTGCACTTACAAGTGTGTCATAGCCCTGTTTGGTTACTTTCACTTACTGGTTAGGTTGGAGTTTTGCAAGAATTAGGGAGCCATTGGAGTATTTTTCTAATTAGACAAAAGTGCCCAATGCAGGATTCAATCCCGGGTCATAGTGGACGAAAACCAATGGTTTAGATGACTCATCCACCAACCCCCTATAATACATGTGGCTATGATCTATGAAGAGAGTAATAAAAGAAAATAAGACCTAATCCAAATAATTTATTTGTGTGTGACGGCAACAACATTGTCACCATCATTAGACAATTTATTCTTTTGTCTGACGACGGTGACAATGCTGTTGTCACACACTAATAAATGATTTGGATTAGGTCTTATTTTCTTTTATTATAATCTATAATTGTGCTTTATCACATATGAAGAGAGTAGTTGAACGCTGTCCTTACAAGGTTACAGCCAGGGAGAGATGACATTCACATGGAAGATGAGTGGTGTAACATGGTGTAAAACTACCACGGTTTGATGGCCAGCAGTACAAAAGGGGACAACAGGTCAAACACACTCCAGTGGAACTACCTCATGTTACAACACCACCTCTTGGTTACAACATATCATACTTCTTTGTTCCCAGTGTCTTAACCATGGTTATATATCAACAACAACAACAGGATTATAACAACATAAAATCCTGGTCCCCAAGCGATGTTATTATAAGGTTTGAGTGCACTTTCTACTTGATGTTTCAAGTACCTGGAAGAAAAAAACAATGGAGGAGAGAATCTATATGATTGACATTATTGCAAATGTGATATTAAAATTGCAAGGAAAAATTGACATTCATTTTAGAATACAGTAACCTAGTTGCAGAGCTAAAGTGTCCTTTAGGGAGAGGTGTCCTCTTACTGGAGAGTTTCTAATCAATAAAAAATTGCAATTTTAGCAAAGAAAACTGTCCTTTAAAGAGTGTCCTCTAATGGAGGTTCAACTGTATTGATAGAAATGTTGTTATCAAAATCCCCACATATATAACTTATGATTTGATCTTGTTACCATGCGATGGTGACAAGAGTTTCTTCTATTACAAATTTCTTACAAAAACAATCCTAATATTTGATAAGGCACAATTTGGATTATAAACCCAGACTTTAGTAACAGTGTTGTTACCATCAGACAAAAGTACTGAATGAGAAAATATACCACAGCATGTTTTAAATAGTTACTGTTATCAAAGTGTGTAATCTGCCATTTTGTTTACACACTTGATAACTGTAACTATTAAAAACATGCTGTGATATATTATCTCATTACTTTTTTATTTTACCTAAAAGTTTTTTACTTTTATTTAAAAAAAAAAAAATTATCTTTACCCAGCACCCATTGAATTATTCCCGTTTTATTTACTCTTCTAATCAACACCTGTCTTATCTTCCCTGACCTGGGGAATCTAACCTTTTTTAAACAACCTTGATGGCATGCAGCACCTTGATACTTTGCTACAGTGCATTGCAGTTTATCTGCTTGCTACATCCATTTTTGGGCTCAAAAATCATACGATTGGGTTGGTAGCCTGTATAACCATATTCTCTATTAACACAAGGTAATAAGACCAAATCCAAATAAATAAATAGTGTGTGACGTTTCGGTAACAGCGTTGGATTTGGTCATTCAGTACTTTTGTCTGAAGATGGTAACAATGCTGTTACCGAAACGTCACACACTATTTATTTATTTGGATTTGGTCTTATTACCTTGTGTTTATAATCTATAATCCAAATTGTGTCTCATCATATTCTCTATTTTCTCATTCAGTACTTTTGTCTGAAGATGGTAACAACGCTGTTACTGAAACATCACATACTATTTATTTTTTTGGAGTTATAAAAGAAAATAAGACCTAATCCAAATAATTTATTAGTGTGTGACGTTTCGGCAACAACATTGTCACCATCATCAGACAAAAGTACTGAATGAGAAAAAGAGAGAATATGGGTTATACAGGCTACTAACCAAATTGTATTTTAATTGATTTATTATTTTGTCTGATGATGGTGACAATGTTGTTGTCGAAACGTCACACACTATTAAATTATTTGGATTAGGTCTTATTTTCTTTTATTATAATCCAAATTGTGTTTTATCTTATTTGGAGTTATTATCTTGTGTTTATAATCCTAATATATTTGTTGCTATGGATTAGTGGAAAGGATTGTTTCCATGATCCCCCCATTTTCCAGGGCTGTTTGGAAAGGCTACAGAACCACTGGGTATGATGAAACTTCCTCCTGCCTCTTTAATTACAGTAATTTTGTCACATGTCACAATCCTTTTACAGTTGGAAAATCACCCCGTAATAACATGTTTATCTATATATATAAAAATGAATGTATGTGTGTGTGTGTCCTTTATGCCTGACCAAACCACTCATTGGAACGCCATGAAACTTTGGGAAGTTATTTAGTATAGTACTGGGAAGGTTTCTGAAAAATAATTTCTTGAATATCTTGAATATCCTTAGAGTTATTAGCAGATTTGTAGATTTAACTCGCAAGCAGCGCCCCCATTGCGACGATGATATAAGTTTTTTTATCTATAAGTTTTATTATCACCTAGTTTATTATCTTAAAGATTATGTATCAAAAGTAAGATTTTCTACCTATTAATTGCGCACAAGTCAAAGTAAGTTATCGAGTATTTTTCAAGGGACCGGGAAAAAATGTTCACTAAGTCAAAGTTAGTTATCGAGTATTTTTCAAGGGACCGGGAAAAAATGTTCACTAGATAAAACGATGATTTTGCAATGTAGAAAATTAGGAAAGACAAAATTCAGGATGACACGGCAATTTATTTGAGACAAGAATAATGATACAATTCCAAGGCAAGATACTATTCCTTTAACTTCCAATTACCGAGGGAACCAATTAATATTGATTTTATTCAACTTATCGAATATTTTTCAAGGGACCAGGAAAAAATGTTCACTTTATCGAGAGATTCAAATTTATGAGTTTCAAATTATCAAAATATATCTATTATTTTTTTAAATAAGTTTATAGAGAATTGTTTTAACAAATGTTCATTAGACAAACCTTTACTCGGGTAAAACCCGGGCGAAGCCGGTACGTCCGCTAGTTTTATATATACCTTTTATTTATATATAGGGAAATACAACTTGAGAGATATTTTTAATCAAAATATTTTTGATAAAATCATTACCAGGTTTTTCACAAATATAGAGTTTGAAGAAATATTTTTAAAATTTATTATAAATATTGTTTGTGCAATAGTGTTTATGAAAATGTGAAAATAATCAGTTAATGTGTTTATATTCTAATTGGAAAACAAATGTGTTTTATTTAAAACAATTTGTCTCATTATATATCTTTTATCATTATTTTTTTTTATCCTCTAGTTTCTTGTATTAGTATTACAGCCTGTTGAAGGACGTTATTGTCTGAAAGCTCTCTTGCCAAGCTTGTATTTCTGTGAATGAGGTCAGGATATGCCTTATGTTGTTGTTGTGTCCAATGAAGAGCCTCAGATATCTCCATGCATCTCTATCATGGCAGTCGCAATGTCAACTATCTTGGGTGTGCAAAGCTGTTGCTCTGGGTCCATCTCAATTTTCTGCAAGGCTGCGGCCATTGCTGGGCATGAGAATATGTGGGTAGGTGTTAGTTCCACACCAGGACAGTTGTTGCATGTCCTATCTCTATATATATAAAAGTCAATTTCTGTCTGTCTGTCTGTTTCGCGATAAACTCAAAAACTACTGAACCAATTGGTACCAAAATTTCCATACATAGGTAAAAGAATACGGGGAAGACGATAGGCTATTTTAAAAATATATAAATCAATTATTAAAACTATATATTCAAATTATTCAACTTAGCTCACGAGCAGCGCCCTCTAGAACACTTGACGTTTTGACGGCGGGGGGGGGGGCGCCCATTGGCTGCCAGCGAGCACGTGACCTCCCTGCCGCCAGGCACCCCCCCCCCCCCCTCCGAAATAATGGAATCGCCCGGCTGCCGGCCGGTTGGCCATTTCGAGTTCCCACCGCGCGCGGTCCTGGCGTTGGTGACAGAGCTATGCCAGGTGCCAAAAAAGCCTCGCGGGTGACCTCCGGGAACTACGTCCATCTTCCATATGTAAAATACATTTAATCGTGTAAACCCGGGCGTTGCCCGGGTCAATCGTCTAGTAGGTTATAAATTTAATATATATACAGTTAAACCTGTCTATAGCGCCCCCTCTTGGGACTCACCAAAATAAGGTGCTATAGACAGGTCACTCTTAATGTAAATTGCATCGTATTATGTATTTAAAATCGGGTGCTATAGAGAGGGAGGCGCTATAGGCAGGTTTAACTGTATATTAAAAATGAAAAAGACATACCCTGACCACACACATGGGCATTTTAGAAGGCATCTAGTGGAATAAAATCTATCTAAACATGGATTTAGATTTGTTCCATAATATTTGGCCAACCCTTTTTCTTAATGAATAAATATATCGAGGTCCAACAGAGCGAAACTCGTACATGGTTGGGTTTTCTTTATTTATCAAGAAAATGGGTTGGCCAAATATTTTGGAACAAACCTAAATCAACCTTTATTTCACTAGATGGTTCTCTGCCATCTAAAAATGTCCATGTGGATGGTCAAGATATGCCTTTTTTATTTATAAAAATCAACACAAGACCTTTTTTCTATTTCTTATTTTTTCACATATAAAAACATCTGGTTCAAATTCACATTAATAGGTACCACTCAGCAAGAGCAACCTATTTCATGATTATTGAAACAGTGAATAATATGTGAAGGTTATTCACATATTAAACAAAATTTTAACGCGGGATTCAATCCCGGTTCATGACTGTCGGGAATCGAGCATGTTACCCTCTCATCCACCGACTTTATTGTATTATAAAAACATCTACATTGACTTTTATAGGGAGAAATAAGATTGTAAGTTGAATTCTTTTTTTTTTTTTTTTGGTAATATTAAAAATGTTTTAAAAACAGTACAAAAGTGAAAGTGTACTGGGATCTGGTGAATAAATCAAGAAAAAAAAGGCATCTCCTGATCATGAAACTAAAATTTGCTGATGGCTTGCACCATTTGTCAGAAAAAAAAATCAACTAAAGGCTGATTTTTAATTATTTCAGAATTGGCCTAATACCCTTTCTTGGTTAATCTAATTACATACGCGTTTTGGGCTGCTGGCCCTTATCAGCGTGGGGAAAGCTTTTTTCTTAATATTAAAAATAGTTTTGTCATACAAGCTGTGTAATTTTAAAAATAATTTCGTAGTTGTATTTATTTTGATTATGTTCTACTTTATTTCTGTAAAGTGTGTTTATATTTATTTTTTGAAAAACCTTTCCTTATATTTTTGCAAAATAAAAATGTTGCAAGCTTTATTACATTTTTGAAATTTGTTTATTGCAGATTTTGGTGAAAAAAATCAATGGAAAATATTGTCATTTTATGGATAAATCTTGATTTATTCTTTCCATTTGGCAAGAATCATTACTTGGTAGCATGCATGTAGGTCCCTCTTATAGCCAGCTCTTTATCTATTCCATTGTCTTCCTTCTCTCTTCTTAGAATCTACTCAATGTCCACACATCTCAATTTTTCCTAAACTCCATTCCCTCCAATCCTATCAAATGTTAATCATTGAAGATGTCAGTAAAACATTTAAATTGTCAAGTGTCCAATCTTTTCTGGTACAGTTGAACCTCCAAGAGAGGACACTCTTGCTAGAAGACAGCTCTCTACAAAGGACATTGCTTCTCAGCCTTTTGGCTAAGATCAAAGTGTAGTAAACAAAGGACAGTTTTCATGAGCAAAATTACTGTTTTTTACTAATTAGCAATTCTCCGGTAAGAGGACACCTCTCTCTAATGGACATTTTGGCTCTTCAACTAGGTATCCTTTACAGGGAGGTACTGTATCACATGGAAATCTTTACACCAAAAAGTATGGAAACAGGAGGTAAGTAAACTAAATTTGTTCCCATCCAGGCTTGAACTAAGCATGTGAATAAAACTCCAGTCTGATATAGCATTGAAATGTCCAAGATTGTTATCCAGTTAATTCTCACTGGTAGAATAATATGATAGCAAGTGTGTAGACATCAACATTACCATAACTATGTTGTAAGATTATAAACTCAAAAGGAGCTTCTTCTATTGAACATGCCCATTTTACTGTCCCATGGGCATATTCTATAGAAGAAGCTCCTTTTGAGTTTATAATCTTGCCACATAATAGGAAGTTCAAAACTATTTTAAACGCGAAAGATTATTTTTGAAATTAAACAATTTCTACTGCCCTTACTGCAATGGAAAAATTAATGGGAGGGCCTGGCTCATCATTTCCATTGCAGTAAGGGCAGTAGATATTGTTTAATTTCAAAAAGAATCTTACGCGTTTAAAATAGTTTCAAATTTTGATAACAGATGGCGCGCTAGTGCATCATAATAGAATGTATTTACATAAAGGAGTGAAGTTGCACTGTACTGACTGCATCAGCTTCCATCTCACAAAAACTGCTAAAACCTTCCTGTTTAGTTTTTCACACACCCAATGGCAGAATTCAGACATTTAAGAAAATCATACACAAGGTTTATAGAGGTATTTTAGCTAAGGCATTTTAAAATGTAATTAATTAAGGGGAATAATGATAAGGCACAATTTGGATTATTACTATATATAGTCACGACCGTCTTTCCTCATCAGCCGCCTCTGTCACGGATAATATACAGTTATCATCATCATGCGTTCTTAATTCTGTCACCGTTTGCTTTTGGTTCAGTGGTAGAATGCTCGCCTGCCACGCGGGCGCCCCGGGTTCGATTCCCGGCCGATGCATTTTTTTTTTTATACAATTTTTAAAACTCATTTATATATAAATGAATAAAATAAAGTATCTTTATTAGCTGCGTATCTTTATTAGAACAAATATATACGAGCTTTCGGGCACATACGCCCTTCTACAGGAATTAATGAAACGATAATCCAACTAGTTTGAAATAAAATTTATATATAAATTTAACGTGCATTTCCACGATACACGTGCATATCAACTTGCAAGGTATCCCATCAGACATGTGATATCTTATACTGTGAATGAATTTGTTTTATCTTATTTTATTTAGGTCTATTGAATTATATGCTTCTGGTAAATCAATTCTGCGATTTATACTGCTATATTGTTTGGACACTATTGCTTCAATTATTAATCTTTGATATTTGTTATTGATATTGTTGTAATGTACTTTAGGTTCATTTAAGCAGAAAAGAGGTAATTTATTCTATAGAATGTAATAATTGTAATGCCAAATATGTGGGAGAGACGGGAAGAAAATAACACAATAGAATCATTGAACACAGAAGAAACATAAACAGAAATGACCCATTATCATTAATAGTACAGCACTCCAATTCAACAGGACACACATTTAACTTAAATGAACCTAAAGTACATTACAACAATATCAATAACAAATATCAAAGATTAATAATTGAAGCAAAAGTGTCCAAACAATATAGCAGTATAAATCGCAGAATTGATTTACCAGAAGCATATAATTCAATAGACCTAAATAAAATAAGATAAAACAAATTCATTCACAGTATAAGATATCACATGTCTGATGGTATACCTTGCAAGTTGATATGCACGTGTATCGTGGAAATGCACGTTAAATTTATATATAAATCTTATTTCAAACTAGTTGGATTATTGTTTCATTAATTCCTGTAGAAGGGCGTATGTGCCCGAAAGCTCGTATATATTTGTTCTAATAAAGATACGCAGCCCTTGATACTTTATTTTATTCATTTATAAATCGTACAGGGCTTTTTCAATTGATATCATTTATATATTATACAAGAATGACATCCACGGCGCCAATTTATAATTGTAACGAATAGTATTTGAATAAAAGCATTTAATCGGGTAAAACCCGGGCGTTGCCCGGGTCATTCGGCTAGTAGATTATAAACACAAGGTAATAAGACCAAATTTATTTATTTATTTATTTGGTCTTATTACCTTGTAGGGGAATAATGTTTGTGTGTGTAGGGGACAAAGAGAATTATTTTTACTATATAGATATATGCAAATATCTCAGATTGTTATTTCTCAACTATGCAAAATACTTGTTAAGATAATGGGTAAGCTTAAATTTGCATAATTGCTTAGTGTTGGGCCTTGTTAAAATTACAAAGAGCTTAGCAGATATAAAAAACTTTTAATACTAGATTAAAATGGTTTGTATTTTGGGGGGGTCTGAAGTCTTCTTATAAATATTATAACACTAATTGTTACTCATGTGTACTCACTAACACAATTGTAACAACAATGATATTAAACACAAGGTAATAAGACCAAATCCAAATAAATAGTGTGTGACAAAAGTACTGAATGAGAAATTTGTTGTTTCAAAAAACATGCTGTGGTAAAATTTCTCATTCAGTACTTTTGTCTGAAGATGGTAACAACGCTGTTACCGAAATGTCACGCACTATATATTTATTTGGTCTTATTGTGTTTATAATCTATAATCCAAATTGTGTCTTATCAACAATGATATTAATCATGACATATCCAGCAGACACCTATCTCAAGCTCTACAGGTTTGATGCTCCAATATGGTTGTGAGTGGAGATAAGAAACAAGAAGAGGAGATTAATACATGATACTAAGAAAGGAAAAGGATTCCTAGCAATCCATGCTGATGAGAGCCAACCTCCCCATACATCCCTCCAATGGGGCTAACAAAAGACTTTTGCTGGAATTTTAATGATATATATATATATATTAAAAATGGCATATCCTGACCAGGAGCACATGTGCTTTACAGAAGGCAGAGCGCCATCTGGTGGAACAGAAATCAACTAAACATTGATTTAGCCTGTTCCCTGATATTTGGCCAACCCAATTTCTTGATAAATCAAGAAAAGCCATCCACGAACGCGTTTCGCGCTCGTCAGCGTGGAGTAGGCTAAACCATTGCGATCAAAAAAGATTTTTTGATCCCAATGACTTCCTGAAAAACCAAGAAATGGGTATTTAAGGCCAAACTTGCGTAAATACGCTTAGCACATTAAAAAACGAAATAAAAAAATAAAAGATAAAAAGATCAGGTGTTGAAATCAATATTAAAAATGGCATATCCTGACCAGGAGCACATGTGCTTTACAGAAGGCAGAGCGCCATCTGGTGGAACAGAAATCAACTAAACATTGATTTAGCCTGTTCCCTGATATTTGGCCAACCCAATTTCTTGATAAATCAAGAAAAGCCATCCACGAACGCGTTTCGCGCTTTTGGCGCTCGTCAGCGTTTTCTTGATTTATCAAGAAATTGGGTTGGCCAAATATCAGGGAACAGGCTATATCAATGTTTAGTTGATTTCTGTTCCACCAGATGGCGCTCTGCCTTCTTTAAAGCACATGTGCTCCTGGTCAGGATATGCCATTTTTAATATTGATTTCAACACCTGATCTTTTTATCTTTTATTTTTTTATTTCGTTTTTTAATCCTTATATATATAAAAATGAAATGCGAAATCGATGTTTGTTATCGCATCACGCAAAATCCACTGACTCAATCATTATGGAATTTCGCATGTAGGTAGCTGAAGATTTCGTTTAACATATAGGCTATTCAAAAAACTAAAAATGTTAATGTGCTTTTTTTTTTTAAATAAAAAACCAAAAAGCGTTAGTTCCAGTCTTTTACCGCTAGGGCGCAGCACTGGTCGCGACGATAAATGAATTTGATTTTTTTAAAGCATCGGTGGTTCAGTGGTAGAATGCTCGCCTGCCACGCCGGCGGCCAGGGTTCGATTCCCGGCCGATGCATTTTTTTTTAACAATTTTTAAAACTCATTTATATTATATCTTCTATATAAATGGAAATTTCATAAGTGGTGTTCGCTAAAAACTTTCGTTACAATGCATCAATTTCGACCAAATTTTCAACATTTATGTAAAACGAGATGGAGCAGGTTTTGCTTAACATCAAAATATTTTTCCTAACTTTAAAATACATAACTTTGCTGTTATCGATAAAATAAAAAAAAAATTCAACAGAGTTAATTTTATTTATATATAAATACAAAAAAAAATTCAGCAATTCATTCAACTCAATCTAAAAAAATATTCAAAACAAGCAATTTTAAGATAACACCATATGTAAAACAGTCGGCCAAGAAAACAACAACGATATTACATCTTTCTCACATATTCACACACAATCTTGATTAATAATTAAAACTAATCTTTAGCATTGTTTATTATACTTCATAATATATAATATTCGTTAGGCAAACTTTCACTCGGATAAAACCCGGGCGAAGCCGGGTACACATCCGCTAGTATATATATATATGTCATAATATATACTCTTCCAGGAATAATAAAGCAAACCTAGAGCCAGCCCAGAGAGAGACGGGATGTAAAGTCCGGTCACTTGAGACAGCAGCGACATTCCAGGGGGCGGCAAATGGGGCCCGTCCGTCAACACGTTGGGACTTTTAAGACAGTTGGTGATTGTGCGCGACACGAACGGCCGCTCAGCGGTGGCAGACCCGTCTCTCTCCCTCTCTGGTTGTCTGGGTCCCTTCTCCAACTTGTGGTGTCCTTATTTCTCTTCCCACCTTATATTGCCACACATATATACAGTTAAACCTGTCTATAACGCCCCCTCTAAATAGCGCCTCCATCTCTATAGCGCCCGATTTTAAATATGTAGTACAATGCGATTTACATTAAAAGTGACCTGTCTATAGCACCCTATTTTGGTGAGTCCCAAGAGGAGGAGCTATAGACAGGTTTAACTGTATATATATATATCACAGAAGGTAACAAACCCAAAAAGGTAAATTATATGTGACATTTCAGTTACCAAAACATTACGTTTGGATTTGTGAAAAAAAGAAAGTTACAGAAATTAATAGGTGTGATCAAACTAGGCTGAAATATCATTGACATTTTATTTGTAAATTAGAAATTCTATTTTTATTTCATTTTCACCTCAGAAACAGTACCACCACAGAGAAAACAGGTAGAATTGTATTTGGCCATTGACCACCATTTACACTGCAATGTGTCAGAAATAACGATTCAGTTTTTTACTTCCGGTCTGAATACATCCTAATGAAACCTATCACAGCAGCATCACCCCCTACAACCAGCCCCGTGGAACCCAACGACCCCTCTTGACTGGACCCTGAACCCAGCATTAGACCAGCCCCTAGTGACTGTGGCCCACCAAGGCTAAATTATCCCCCAAAATACACTCATAGACAAAACTTTAGAAAGTTGAAAGTCTTTGAGGTCACCAGTGATCTATTATTTATTTTATTTTTTTTTGAAGGAGACAAAGGCAATTTTGTTCACACTTGGTTATCTCATGTGTCTTCAACAAAGGTCTCTATGTATCAAATATCTTTCAGAGTTATAAACACAAGGTAATAAGACCAAATCCAAATAAATAGTGTGTGACATTTTGGTAACAGCATTGTTACCATCTTCAGACAAAAGTACTGAATTCAGTTTTATTTATTTATATTTGGTCTTATTACCTTGTATTTATAATCTATGATCCAAATTGTGCCTTATCATCTTTCAGAGTTATTGTCTGAATCCAGATATACATGCTATAAGGTACAACTTCCTAAAGTTTTGTCTATGAGTGTAAACCTACATTCCCGTCTCTGGATTCTCTGAGCATTACCAGGGGCTGAGAGATAGTTCAAATGTCATCAGAGATAATTTCAGTAATTGAAATAAATACCACAGCCAAGATAACCTTTGGGAGCATGCACTTAGATGTTAGAAACAACAACAAAAATAAAGCCTTGCGTAATATATTTCTCTTATAATGGCAACAAGAGAAGTGGGTGAAATATTGAGAAAATAGCAAAATTGTCTTGAAATGTATATTTTTAATTGATCTCTTTTTGTCTAAAATAAATACTTCTTTATAAAAACACATTTTCATTATAATTAAAAGAGGAATTTTTAGGTTCAAAATTTTTTCTATTGGCTTAAAAAAATTGCATATTTTTTGAGAGCTTGAACCCTTTTTATACAAAATTTTCTCTTTTATACATTCTTGAAGGTTAAAAATTTAGAATTGTCAATGTTATCAAAAGAAGGAAGATTTATGTTGAAAATAAAGACATGTTAACTGAAGAAATAAAATCAATTCCACAGATGTTTAACTAGATTGTACCACTCTTGATCTTGAATTAAGAGCAAAGACACAATATGCAAATTTAATCAGTAGATATGTAAATTTGTAGAAACATTTCAGAAATGATAACAGGCAAACTACAGAACACAGTGAATATAAATAAGATTTATGTCTTCAATTTTGTTATATTTTCAATTCTATTCAATAACTTCAACAATAAGCCAGCATTGCCATAGTTTTAATTGAATATAATTTATAGATATTTACATACTTTTTCATCCTCCCTGTGATCCCCCCCTGGACCCATGGAATATTCTACCAAATTTTGGTCTGTTTCCAAGGTGACAATAGTCCCCATTTTCCAATGAAGAGAAAACAACAATTATCTCTCTTAAAAAAGGTTGAAAATTTTGTGATAGACTTGTTCCAAAATCACTTTATTAGGTACCGCTCAAAAAGAGCAACCTAGTTTATGATAATTGTAACAATGAATAATATATGAAGGTTATTCACATATTAAACAAAATGTTAACGTGGGATTCAATCCCGGTTCATGGCTGTCAGGAATCGAGGGTGTTACCCACTCGTCCACCGACTTTTTATTTTTTGCGATAGATGGCAGTGAGCCATCAGCAACAGAGAAAATCCATAGTTGCAAGGTTGGTATTTGATATAATGATGAACCCTCGTCAAACTTTTGTGGTAAGATTTTACTAACTGACACTTTGGCAACCCACCATTTTCATTTGCACTGAAACTAGGTCAAAATTTTGTCCATTTAAAGTCACCTGAATCTCTTTAATCAAACTGACTTTAATTCAACACTTACTTCAATTCAACTCTTATTCAGCCTATTTACTTTAACAGACTACAAGTCAACTTCAACAACAAAAAAAATCTGATCCCTTTGGATGATGAAGTCAAGATGTTGGATTGAATATGCAAAATATTAAGTATATATATGTCATAATTTGCCTAATGCCCAAGATGTATAATTTATTTTCGCCATTGGAATGTTAAAATGTAAATACAAATTAATCCATCTATAAATCTGTACAAAATAAAGGTGGGAGCCAGCGCGCGTGGGCGAACGCTATGGCCGCCGCCACGCGCACTCACGAGTGTGGAACATGTTCTTTTTCGAAGCATACATGCACAATGCTTTCGCCCTTCCATTCGACCACAACAGATACAACATATATACACAAGCAATAGAATGTTTTCACCCATCCAAAAGAGTCTGCCCTTTAATTATCATACAATCAGATCTTACACTTCAATGAAAACATGAATAATGGTTAGGTGTATAATGTTGTCTACTGTACACATTGTCACCTAATATGTCTATACAGAACCCTGCATAAAACAGCATATGCTGGATACCTATACATTGCATGTGGTGCTATAGTTGACAAACAGTAAACACAGAGATGGGGAGATCTAATAACAGTATCTGACACTTGTTACAATTTCCACCACTTCAATGATGAAAGGTAAACAACAGGAGGGACAAGCACCGGTTCTGTCCTCCCAAAAGAACAACAGTCTTTGATTTCCAGACTTAAGTCTGGTCATCTACAGACAATGACTTTCCAGAATGGTTGCAAGGTTTTCTCACTATGTTCTAAGTGTCAACCTGCAAAACACATTATTGACTGATGCACTAGCGCGCCATCTGTTATCAAAATTCTAAATTATTTTAAAAGGCGCGTAAGATTCTTTTTGAAAATAAACAATTTCTACTGCCCTTACTGCAATGGAAAAATTAATGGGAGGGCCTGGCTCATCAGTGGTGAACCCTCCCAGCACTGATGAGCCAGGCCCTCCCATTAATTTTTCCATTGCAGTAAGGGCAGTAGAAATTGTTTATTTTCAAAAAGAATCTTACGCCTTTAAAATAATTTCGAACATTATTGACTGTATTAACTCATCCATTGATGAGCTCTACTCATTCCCGACAGACATCATCAAGTCTCAAGCTTTACAAGCTTGATAGCCTGTTATGATTGAGTGGAGATAAGAAGGAAGAAGGTAAACAAAAGGATATTTCAAGGAAAACTGAACATGAAACTGAAAATCATCAGTTGGATGAAAAGATAGATGTTCTTAATCAACCTGATCTCAGTAGAATTTCACTTTGGTAATTTTAATTTCAAAAAGAATCTTGCGCGTCTAAAATAGTTTTGAATTTTTATATTTGGTATTATTTGCAAAATGAATTAATTTGAAGAATGATTCTTAAACGTTGGTTGGTGGAACTCTGGATCCATGTCAGTTCGCGAGTTAATTATATTAGTCCTTTGAGATTTTTACGTACCTGAGAGAGAAAGAGAATTGAAAAAAAATATATTTTAAGAATAATAAAACTTTATATGATGCTTTTCATAGTAGTGCTTCAAAATTTTAAGATTTTAATAAATGTGTAGAAAATTTGTGTGGTATTTTTAAATTCCTACTAAGTTTTTGTTGTTGTTGTTTTTTTTTGTTTAAAAATATCATTTTTGCAAAATTTTTTTGTTCATTAATGTTCCCAGTCAGAGTGCCATAAAAGTTGAGAAACGCTCATCATCTTATTGATATTTAACTCAAGTTATTTTGAAAGCATCAAGTGTAAAATAAATAGGAAGCTTTTAGATTTAAGAATATTATTAATTTAGCTTCAAGGTATTCTTATCCAATGACAATTTCATAACTTAAAGGATTGTCAAATTAAAGAAAAATTTAAATTAAGTTTTTTTTACTCTAATATTGTTGTCATCAATTTCAATCTACAGAAATGATTTTTATCTTAATAGTAAAGCTATAAAAATATTAATAGATACCACAAAATGTATACACATCATTGGTAGAAGCATTTGACATATATATATTACATAAAGGTGTCAATAACATTCAGAAGAAAGTGGTTTCGCTGTTTTATTTGGAATAAATATAAATTTCTGCATATTTCTTATTCAGAAATGTTATGATGTATGTGTATGTATGCATGCAATTTCTCTATTTGATGTTATTTTAATAACATATTAAATAATCGATTAAAAACGTGCGGCTTTTAAGAAATTTAACTAATAACCAAATCCTAGTAAAAATAAAATATCAACATAAGGTCTATATAAGAACAATTTCAATAACTTACCAATCATTTTTGCCCCCTTTGTCCCAACTTTTAATAAAGTCATTTACGTTTAAGACCATAGTCAAGTAAAGACAACTTTATAAAAATTTATTGTAGAAAATCATCTACTGTATAAAATTAAAATAATAAAAGCGAAATAAAAACGTTTTGATTGATGTTTAAATTCCACTGTTTCTATTTTTAAAAAATATTGAATACATTTGGCTACACTAATGGTTACAACAAAAAAATAAAATTTATAAATATTGTAGAGCGCTCTTTCTCTATCTCAGAAAATAAAAATCTATAAAATTTAATTAATTTACCTGAATGAATAAAAATCTAAAAAAATCGTATTATAATAAATTATTAAATTTAAAATTAAATAAAATATGCTGAATAACTTAATTTATTGAAAATAGCAATAGAATAAATTTTAATATTAAAATCATACAGAGAGGTATATAATTTTACAATATATATTTTATAGAATTTCCGAATTTATCAATGCTAATAAATGTCATAATTCTGAAATCTGTTACTTTTTTTACATTTATCATTTAGCAAATTCTTATAAGGATACCAATATTCTTTAAAATACCAAAAACAATGTAATAATGATATAATTAATAATAATAATAAAACTTTATGGTTTATAATTGTATCTTACCCTTTTCAAAAAAATTTACAGCACGCACATTTTAAAAGGCGTTTCAAGAGAGAATATTAAAATATAAATTCAAAGCCCTTAACATGAGATAAAATAATACTCTATAAACTCTATGATGGTGTCGCGTTCCCGATTTTTAGACCTACGAGAACGGAGCATGTAAGGAGTGACTTAGTGCAATTTTCCTTATTAAAATTTACGGGTGTAACCTTTCGACAACAATGTCACCACCATCCTCGGAATGTATGTTGTGACTTAGTAAAAATTTCCTTATTATAAACTGCAAGTGTAACATTTTGACAACAACTCCCCTACCATCTTCGGGATAACGTGTGACATAGGAATAGACAAATATATATGACTTAAACATATATATAGGATACAGAAAGGATTTGAGGACTACCACCCCTTTCAATCATATTAATTCTTTTCTTCAACAACTTTTCAACCCAATAACCCTACAATTGTGACAAAGCACTGTAAACTTATACAGGATCACAGGTGAAACATTGCCAAGGAAGACGCACAAGTCTATATCCTCGCTTTGCACCTGGATCTCAGTATTTGATTGTCTGTGCAACACTTACAATTGCATATTCTTCAACCCCTAACCCTTTCCAACGCCCGCCAACAATCTCTTAGAACATCATCATTAATTTTTAGCAAACAAAGGTTTTATCTACAGTTCTCTTTTATAATGAATATCATAACTTTTAAATTAAACATAAGTTTTATTTTTATAATTTTCAGATATATCCAAATAAACATCTTGTTATAGCCCTTTACCCTCACAGTTTTAATTAATTAAAAGAAATTTTAATTACTTACCTGTGTTAGAGAGGCTTTACCCGCTCGGATAAACCCTTTCACTCCCGGGGCCCATCTATGATAATTTAAACCAACAACCCTATATTAATACTTATAACAAGATGTTGTATATAGAAACATATCTATAAATAATTATACGCATATTTGACATGTGTCCTTGCATCACCATATGTAATGTACTGAGGATGAATAAATAAAACTATATAATAGATTAAAAACTGAGTTAAAAGCAAGATTGAGAGAATCACAAAGTAACTTCTAAAGATAAATTGGAAGCCGACAGACCGGTGCCAGTGTCGATTAACGGACACGTGCAGTAAGACAATACTTCCTGGTCCCCTTCCTGGTCCAAAGAGTTGTATAAATAGGACCCCGCGTAGCAACAACCAGGGAGTTACAGTAGTCGTCACCATCAGCACGTCGCCGATTGTCACCAACTCACCGACCATGTAAAACAGTAAGAAATCTACTATCTCCATCTTGCTCTTGGCTCGCTTTTTATCTATTCAAGGAACTTTCCTTCTACAACTGTGTCGCTTCGTTTTTTGTGTGTGGACATTCCAAGCTTTTCCACTCTGCCTCGACCACGACTGCCTGTACTTTGTGAGAACTGTTAAAGGCCCTACAAGGTGCAGAGAGGTACTGGAAAACTCTCCACGCCCTGACTGTCCCTCTCGGTTACTACAGGTTTGACCCTCGGTTGCCACAGCTTATAGCGAGAGTCGACGAGGTACTACAAGAGTCAACCAGAACTTTCAACATATTATTACATATATATAAGGAAATGTTTTTGATTTGTTTAGCGGACTGATCTACCTTTACATGTGATTGAACAAGGGTAGCCATGTTTATAGATACAAAAGTTCAAAGGTAATGCGAGGGCTCTCTTTTCAAATGAGTTGTCTGGAGACCCTTGAAGCGCTGTTTGTCTGCTCCTACCCTCGCGTGCCTATGGACCCCAGTTCACTTACACGGCTCAAGAACATAGGATAAATGCCATACTTGGATCAATGCGTTTTCGAGCAGAATTGGTAAAGTAAAGGACCAGCGTGCCTTTTTTGTGAAACTGATAATGATGAAACCATTGAACACATTTTTTTTCAATTAATTATAATCCCTTACATCAATATTAAGTTGAAAACATCAGGTTTCTCAAGGAATACAATTATTTTAAATATCTTTTATTTTACAAATCTTACAAATATATACAGAAACACCTTTATCTCGAAAATTATTCAAGAAATAAAACATATTTCAATCACTGTAAAAGATTTTATTTTTAATTCTAGAATATTCAAAGCAACCCTAACCATTTAAAACCAAAAACTATCTATCAATCTTTCCCTAGTTAATAGGATTCTATCCATCACATGTTAATCTATATATAAATCTTACACAATATAGAACCATGTGGCATATATAGCTTGTTACGCAAAACTTTGACTTCATCATCATCGATGCTGACGTCAGACTTACTTCTACGCTTCATGACTTTTCTGTTTGATTCTTTGCTCGCTTGTTTACAACAATTGTATTGGAACAAGTAGTTCCTTAAATAAATATATATTTGTTTTTATCAAAAGGGATGTCCTCGTAACTACAAAATACGTGAGTACAAAACAACTTGAAATCCTTAAAAAGAAACATCGTATTTTTTGTTAAGCCTATCATAGCTTGTATCATATAAACCTTTGTAGATAATTTTATTAAGTAGTGGCGCGTGTAGAGTTCGCTTAAAGCTAATAGTGCACGCGAGAGAAATAAAGTGTTGTCGTTATAAGAAAAATACTATTTTTGATATAATTAACGTGTTAATTTACCTTTTAATTTTATTTGTTTTACTTTATTGAGTACCGTTTTGTGTGTGTGTGTGCAAGCGTTCCAAAGTACTTTTCGTCTGCTACCTCGCAACTTGGTAACTATTGACACGTGCGCCAAATAGCGTCATATAAGAATTGGAACCTGAAAGATGAAGAAGAATCAGAATTTACGAGGTCATATTTCAAAATAAAGCAATTGGCCCATCTAAAAATGGAGAAATTGTCCTCAGGACTCAAAACAGAATATTATAGAAAATAGTAAATCACACAAAAATATTTTTTTGTTTTACTTCACTTAAAGTGCGGTGTGGACAGTCATGACTAAGACTAAAGTTAACTCCCTTCAGGCACCTTTAAGGCTATTGGACTCAATGGTTGTAGCAGTACTCCTATACGCAGCTCCGATTTGGGCTTGTGATCAAAAGGAGTTACTGGACAAGACTCAGGATGTTTTCCTGCGTCGGCTTTTAAACCTGCCCAGGTATACCCCAGGATATATCCTTCGAATGGAGTGTGGACGAACTTCTCTTGCAGTCACCTCCATAAAACTTACAATGAAATACTGGATCAGAATCCTCAATATGGAAGCTAACCGATTACCATTTATATGCTTAACTGAACTAATGAATTTGTCCCGAAATTCAAATATCCACATAGGTCTTGTTAAAACCATTAATGACATTCTGAATTCCACTGGTTTTTCTTATCTGATTAATTGCACCGATAAGGACTTTCTTCAACATGAACTGCCATTGATTACTAGAACAGCAATAGACCAATCCATACAGGGTGACTGGGCGAGAATCAATAATACAAAACTATATCCTCACTATAGAAACCTGAAGAAAACATCCCTTCCTGAAGGATATCTGTCGGACAATCTTCCATTCATTGTTAAACGACACATTGCCCAACTGCGAGTACTTTACACATTCTTCCGGGAAAATCACAAGAACATTTTCGGAGAAGCGGAACTGTTATGTAAGCTCTGTAAACAGAAAATGAACTCCGAAATATCTCACTATTTTTTCCACTGTACAAGTATTTCAGATGAAAGAAAAACATTTATTTCGAAAATGGATAATAGATTCCCCGGACACAGTTGAGGATATCTTAACAAACTACATAACAGATAGAAAGTTTTCACTGGATCTATGTGGATTTTACAAGGCAGTGAATAAAAAGGCATCGTTACTGTTACTTTGAATTGAGTGAATATGTATATATGTGTATATATATATATATCATTAAAAAAAATTGTGTTGTTGTTGTTCACTTCTTTATCTCTTTCTTACTTTGCTTCTTGGATCCTGCAGTCGAGTCTTTTGTAAGACTTTGAGTCTTAATGGGGACTTTTGTTGTTATGTTGTATATATGTATGTGTATGTATATATCATACTTACATAATCTTTCTTTTTCTGTATATTCCCCACTTTCACAGGCCTATCTCTCTTGTAATCTCGGGGAGAATCCTCTATAAGACCAGTGTGTCTTAATAAAGGCTTTTGTGTGTGTGTGTTTTACTTCACTTAAAGTAAAGATACTAATTTATAAAAATCATATAAATTCATTTAAAATCATTGTCATATTTTGTTCTTATCACATCTTTTCTTCAGAAGTAAAGGACCTCTTTACAATGACCCTTATTACTATCTCTTTGAATTAAAAGGCTTTTATTAAAATGCACTAAAAAGGATAAAATAATTTCAGCTTCCGCCATTGAACAATTGGATCTATACGAGTCAAAATAAATGCGACAAGGGACGATCATAAAGAATTTTGAACTTAATTTGATTCATCATAAAGCAACTGATTAGCAAGTTTTAGGTTTCTCACTAATTATTTCAACTCTTCACTCAATATAGGATGATCGTCTCCCGCAGGTTTTATTTTGACTTGTATAGATCTGATTGTTTATGGCGGAATCTGAAATATTTATTTTCTCCTTTCTTTAAAATTTTAATAAAAGCATTTAAAAAGCTATTTTTATTAATTAATTCGTTCACACGCATAACTTTCAGCGACATTTAATCAAATTTCACATATTATTATTGTTTTTGAGTTATCTTAACCCATCTTTCACTACCCAACCTTAGGCTTTAATAGATTGATGTACCATTGGCGTCGAGTTCAACCGATGACTTGTAATTCAATGGAACCTACATGAGAGAAGAAACTTCCGCTAAAATAAACCTCTATACAAAGGACACTTTTCATTGCCAAAATAATTATATTTATTTGCTCTCTCTGGTATAAGAGGACACCTCTCTATAAAGAACACTTGGCTCTGTAACTAGATGTTATCCTTTATATAAAGGTTTTTATACTGTAGTAAATAGTCTAGAAAGGGTCTCGGGAGACGACGAATTTATCAAACCTCCCACAAGCAACCAATGGATTCGCGGCTAAAACTCCCTGAACTATTTTGGTAGAATAAAAAAATCACACACTTAGAGCTTGTTATATTTGAAGAGTTATTAAATTGATTAAAAGTAATTTTATTTAAGGACAATAGAAAAAGAGCAAAATTGAATTATACAAGTAATACAGAGATGCTTATCAGGTGTGTAGCAGAAACGACAACAAAAATACTTTATTAAGGATACTCGTCCCATACAGGATTCTCCCAGATGGGTAAACAGAAGATAGAAATTATTTACAGTTTTGTATCAGAAACAACAACAAAAAGCCTTTATTATGGACACTCGTTCCATACAGGATAGTCCCAGATGGGTAAACAGAAGTAAGAAATTATTTACAGTTTTGTATCAGAAACAACAACAAAAAGCATTTATTATGGACACTCGTTCCATACAGGATAGTCCCAGATGGGTAAACAGAAGTAAAGATAGAAGTTATCTACAGGTGTGTAGCAGAAACAAGAGGATAAGGTTATTTACAAAAATGGCGTTTTTGGTTTGTCAGCGCTTATGAACGATGTTTATTCTGGATCATTGTTTCCAGCAGATCTTGACAGATATGTAATAAGAGACCAGAAGAGGACACGAAGTGATACGCGAGGTTCAACTGTCTCCTTCGTGGATTAAGCCTCCTCTGTCAACAAAACTATGTCATATAGAGTCGACATCTGTAGGTGGAAACCTGAAGCTTCTGGATTAGGCGATTATATATAGAATACATCCCTTATCATCATTATGATGATGTTAGTAAGAGCCTCAGTAATATAACCCTACTAGTCAATGGGATCCATAGACAGCTAGTGAGGTGAGAGTCCTGTCCCATATTATATACCATATGTCGGAGGGGAATTCTGTTATTGCTTATTCACTCAGATACGATTCCGATGATACCCAACAGGTTCCAGAGTCTCAGATTTTTTATTGTCAATTTGGAGTTTTCCCAGAGGTCCTTTTTAGTGGACTATATGTAGAACAGGTGTTGAGGGCAGGTAGGTTGTGAGGCACATTTTGGGCGGATATAGAAAGATTTTTTTTTTCCTGAAAATTTAAGAGTCTTTAGGTGTCCTGTTCGTAATATAGAGATTTCTGTTTGTTTTTCCCTTGTTAGGGTTTGAAAAGAAATAGATTTGAAGGCAATGGGTGCATATCAGGGATGGCTGAGTGGAGACTTCCAGAGAGATATGATTTTTTGTTTGTAGATAGAGAAGAAGTTTTCAAAAATGGGTTGGTTGTAGATCTTCAGGTGGCATTTTGCAAGCTTATTTTGCTAATTGGTCAGCCACCTTGTTGCCTTCGATGTTAACGTAGGAAGGGATCCATTGGAATGTGACCTGAATTTCTTGTGATATCTTTTTGAGAGTTTTTAGGACTTTTATAGTAGTTGTGTCTTTGACAGAGAGAGAGAGAGAGATGTATTTTAATATATTTAGTATTAAACGGGCTTTTTGTATTATATGATATCTATATGTTTATTACATCTTATTTCTGAATCTAGTGTTAGTCTAAGTATTTATTGTTTTTATTTATTGGGAGAGAAATGTTGTTGAAGAATATTTTAGGCTTGTAGTTCTGTAGTTTCTGTTTGTGGTGAAGGTACTGGTTTCTGTTTTGAGTTTATTCACTATTTACTTATTCAAATAATTTGGTTAGATGGCTCAATTTATAAATTTCAATACAATACAATAAAAAGCTCTCTCATTTAATAACTTTTAACATTACAGTAAGGTCTGTAGAGATAATATTTGATGATATATATGTTAAAGGAAATACATTGACAAAAAATAACAAATTTTAAAGATTGTTCAATGTTTTATAGAATGTTTCAGTTTTTTTGCTATTGTAGTGACTGTTTCAGGCAATTATATCATTTGCAACAAGTCGTATTTTTGAATTTTAGTCTATGACTTTCTTCTATTCTTGTTATATAGCGTGTGAACAAGATAGGGGCTGAGAACTCAGCCTTGGGGAACTCCTTGTCAAAGTTTGTATTTCTTTGTAAAGTTTTTATTTATTTAGACTATGTATGATCGAGTTTTGATGAGGTTACTTATTCCAAAGAGCATTACTTATTCCAAAGAGCATAAATCTATCAATGCCGAATTTATTGGAGGGGAATTCTTAGAGAATGGACAGTTTCTTTGTTGTGATACTATGAATTTTCTTCATCATGAATAGCATAACATTATATCTGCTAGGGGCTTTAAACATCCTCGCACTTCACAACACCTTAAATTCTGAATATAGAGCAATCCATAATATATATATTTAAAAAATGGTGCTTATTTTGGATTGTAATAAGATTTTTTATTAATCCAATATTTCGATGGACCAATCGTCCATCTTTTACGAGGTTTTTTTGTTATGAAGCATACAGCAGGTCGCTTGTAAGACGTCCGTGGCCTACCTGAAGCACGCGACCTGCTGTGTGCTTCATAACAAAAAACCTCATAAAAGATGGACGATTGGACCATCGAAATATTGGATTAATAAAAATATATTATTAAAATCCAAAATAAGCCCCATTTTTTAAATTAAACACCTTAAATATAGAGTCTAATCTAAGTATATCCGCTCCTAGCCGATTCCAGCTTTATTCAAGAATGGGTATTTGGTCAATTCTGAAATAATTAAAAATCAACGAATACTTGATATTTATTCCTTCTTGTTCCAAAATCACTTTATTGGGTACCGCTCAAAAAGAGCAACCTAGTTTATGATAATTGCAACAATGAATAATATTTGAAGGTTATTCACATATTTAACAAATTTTTAACGCGGGATTCAATCCCGGTTCATGACTGTCGGGAATCGAGAGTGTTACCCACTCGTCCATCGACTCTTTTTTGATTTTATTCCGACAGATGGCGCAAGCTATCAGCAACTTTTAGTTTCATGATCAGGAGATGCTTATTTATTTTTTATTAATTTATCCACTATCATCCACTATCCATTATCAATTCAACTTTTGTGTACTATTATTTTTTCATATTCATTATAAAATGTAACTCCGCCTTTTCCGGTCCCAAGCCCGGATGAAAAAGGAGGAGGGGGAGCAGTAACAAGCTCGCTAAAAAACCTGGGTTCAGCTGGCCCGGCTGATAGTACCCTGTAAGGGCTCCTAATCCAGGGATACAGGATGAGCAGCGTTTGTACTCCATGTTAGGAGCAGCTGCACATGGCGTCTGTTCCTCATGTCAGAGGCGGCCGTTTCTTTTGGAGCTAAGTCGGCCTGCCACTGAGTAGTGCTTCCAGTCTTAATGACAAAGGCAGATGCATTCTACTTCACCCAGTCATGATGGTTGTCAAACAGACACTATCACAACTTGATAACCTAATATGATTGAGCGGAGATAAGAAAGAAGACTATAAATTGTTTCATCACACCCACAGTCTTCAGGAACCGCCTTGATCAGAACCTCAGCCGAGAGAAAAAATATGAGTCAGCTTTCTATAGGTGACGTAGAAGGATGTCACTGTGACATCTTGGGGTGAGATGACGGCAAACGGAACATCGTCCCGCAGAGAAAATTGTGGCAATTAGGTCACCTGGTGTTGACGGGATGAAAGTGACAGTTGGTGTTTTGTCGTCGTTCTGACGATAATTTGTCCCTGTCCCAGCTGTCCAGGAATGTGTTGGCCCTCAACTTGCCAGGATCCACAATGTAGCCACAGGGCCGGCTCATCAGGCAGGACCAGATTGCTATGTCAGATACCTGGAAGTCACCTTGGACGCCATACGTTGAGAGTCTGGCAATTCCAAGAAACGAACTATAACCCTATTTCATTAAGATTTATAAATTTAATTGCCATCTATATATATATATCGATAAAATTTGTAACAATTATTATTTTCTTTTTGACAATGGGTTTCTTTTTACATAAATCATAAACTATTATCTCTACATACCTTACTGCAATGTACTTTTGTAGTAAGGTATGTAGAGATAATATTTTATGAAAAAATGAATAATTACAAACTTTTAATAAGACTTTTAATCTTATATATAGATTCTCCTGAAGATACAGATAAATGTAGGAAAAAGGCAGCGAAATAAATTCGGACTCACAAATTTTATGTGTAATATGCACATATATAAATATTAAAAATAAAAAGGCATATCCTGACCAGGAGCACATGTGCTTTTCAGAAGGCAGAACGCCATCTGGTGGAACAGAAATCAACTAAACATTGATTTAGCCTGTTCCCTGATATTTGGCCAACCCAATTTCTTGATAAATCAAGAAAAGCTATCCACGAACGCGTTTTGCGCTTTTGGCGCTCGTCAGCGTGGAGTAGGCTGTACGACTGGGACCAAAAATATTTTGGTCCCAGTGGCTTCTTGAAAAACCAAGAAATGGGTATTTAAGGCCAAACTTGCGTAAATACTCTTTACACATGAAAAAACAATAGAAAAACAATTTTTGGTTTTCAAGAAGCCACTGGGACCAAAACTCTTTCTGGTCGCAGTGGTACAACCTACTCCACGCTGACGAGCGCCAAAAGCTCGAAACGCGTTCGTGGATGGCTTTTCTTGATTTATCAAGAAATTGGGTTCGCCAAATATCAGGGAACAGGTTAAATCAACGTTTAGTTGATTTCTGTTCCACTAGATGGCGCTCTGTCATCTAAAAAGTACATGTGCTTTTGGTCAGGATATGCCTTCTTTATTTTTAATAAATATATATATATGTGATGATTTAAGACCATGGAATTGTTGTACATAATCCAGATATCTACTACCACATATTTCACCACGTGACTGTATATAACTTGTTATTTACTGCAAATAGAAAGCATCAAATAACATCAATCTGTACCGCGTAAGAATCTAATAAAGTATAGCAACTGTACAGAAAGAAGGAATGGAGAATAACAGGAGAAAATTAAGGTTAAAACTAATCAGGCCTAAGTGAGAATAAGAAAGCAGGCCTATCGAGCCCAGTCCAATTTTTACGAGGTCGTGGCCCTCCTGGATGATGTAACCCCCCCCCGTTTACGTCAGAAAAGGGCAGTGACCTGCCTGGACCCAGCGCGGCTATAAAAAGAAGGCCCCAAGCCTCAGTTAGTTAGTCTTTGTTTCAGTCCTTTGTTTCAGTCCCATTCCGCGCAGGCCGCTTCTATAGAGGTAATCAATCCTTTCCTGCCAGAAATCTCGTCCCATTCCTTCTTGACGTTCAGACGCTCCTTAGTGGAATCTCTGTTTGTTTATTTCACCTTTGGCCCAGCTGTGTCGCCTTCCACCACGACTGCACGGTAGAGTTGACATCGAGGTTCGTCTAGCACCAGGTAACACTGGTCCCAGAGGTCCCAAGATATCACATTCTATATACAGTTACGAGCGTCATTCTTCATCTCTTAATCAGTCATCTCTGTCACCGTTTGCTTTTTTTTTTTTTGGAATGGCGCCCTCCTATTGGTTGGCTACGATCACGCCACCTTTGCCCCCCCCCCTCCCCCATCATGCCCCCCACTCGCTTTTTCGTTTTTGTAACTATTGTGTTGGAGCGGGTCGCTCCTTAAATAAATGCATATATTAGTTAATAACCAAATGGAATCCTCTCTTTCTTTTTCCCAGTAAGAGACGCCTACGGAAGCCAACAGTACATAGACAGATAAAGCACATAGGCTATAGTTATTAACTAACATATGCATTTATATAAGGCTCCAATTTATAATTGTAACAAATAGTATTTGAATCAAAATATTCAATCGGGTAAAACACGGGCGTTGCCCGGGTCATTCGGCTAGTATACATATAAAAGTCAACGTATGTATTTGTGCCTTATACCTTCCGTAATATCTGACCAACCAGGCTGGAATTTTAACAGAATCTAAAGTTAAATCTGGAAGGATATATATATCTCATACATTCACTTATATAGCTATATAATGAATTATTTTGATATTATAACCATAAGTTATATGTAATTCTAGTGAGATCTCCTTCTTTCATATCCAGATTCCTGTAATTTTTGAAGAGGCACTCTTGATGGAATTTGGCACACTGGTAGTGGTGATGTGCTTATCTCCATGGTAAAACCAATTCCTGAAGTCCACTTCTCTCCAATTTTGTGATGGTAGTTATAGGCCTGTACTTGATACACTGTAGTTGATTCGTGCCAATTGAAATATCCATCTTTTAAAACATTGAAATTTCATGTTCCGGTGGCAAACAACGCAGGTTATGCTTTAAAAATCAAATGAAAGAAGTTTATATATAAATATATTTTAATAATATCCACAATCAATCCAGTGATATTATCCAGAGAATTATCATAGATTTAACTATTTTTTTAGATATATTTATGATTATCTTTTTAACCTGAAAGGTTCAGATTCCTAATATATATTATCGTTTCTCTCTTTTTATTTTTGATTACCTTTTCTTGTATAATATGTTTATAACTGCTTCTGTTTAAAAAAAAATGTAAATCGACGCAATTATCCCTAGCCGGGATATCGTGTTTTGTGTGTTGAAATAAAGAAAAAACAAACAATCCAAGGTTAAGTTTCTTGCACCATTTTTATTTCTTAGATTTACTGCTATAAATCGCATATTTTATTTGATAATTGTAGATGGCTCCTTTGTAAATTTGGATAATTTGACGACAAACTTGTCTGTCGCGACATTCTCCTTGCAAAATCTCATTTCAATATATTTTGTCGGGACTTAGAGAAGCTATCACAAAATGTGGTGGAAATTGTTATATCGAGGTTATTACATCAACCTAAATACATTATTCTATTTAAAGCCACGAGATCTTAAAACAGCTAGAGAGTGGTATGTTTCTTTGTTACGCTAAATCTGGGCTTTCAAGCTTGCAGATCTACCTCAATATGTGAAGAAACAGCTCCTAAAACTCTCATCTCCACTGGGCTGTTGGCTTGGAAATCAGTAACCCAATTTTAGCATAATAATTTTTCTCCCAAAAAAGAACTTTGTGTTTTCCTTACTGCTATGCAAAATATTAAGAGGGTTGATCAATGGTGAACCCTTCTAGTGGTTTCACCAATTTAATTTACCGCTTTTGAGAGCTCTAATATTGTATTGGATGGAATCTTAGTTAAGGTATTTTAGTAAACAATAGTCATAAACACTTTTAGGTCATTATATATAATTTTAATAGGTACAGTTTGTCGTATAATTATATTTTATTTATATAATATAATATTGTATATAATATAATAATAATATTAAATCCACAGATTCTGCGATATATTGTATATATCATAACATATAATTTATCATAATATAATTCGATTGTTAACTTGTAATTCTTAAGCTTGCATCTAATACGGTGTAATATAATAAAAGCCATTTAAATAAATAAAGCCTAAAATAAATTTCTACTTTTAAATCAACCTAAATACACCACGCAGTTGAACATGAATACTTCGAAGCCCAAAGGACAAAAAAAAAAATCAAATTATCCAAAAATTCGAATTAAAAACGGAAATTCTATTTATAGGAAATTCTAGGGACCAAGATAAATATTTGAATTAAATGTTTTCGAATTATCCAAGTTTTACTGTATATGCATCGAGAAATTCACTTCCGCGAACAATTAATACACAAGGTCTGTTAGCCATAAATTAAACATAAGTCAATAACTCGCTATCCCCTGCCATCTCTACGTTTCCTCCATCCCTGCGAGATATCTTTGCTGCTCGGGTCCCTTGCCACTGGAAGTCGCGTTCTCTGTCATGAATATTTCCATCGCAGTAAGGACAGCAGAAAGTTTCTTTCATGCGGAAAATATATTTTCATGCAACAATTTTCAATTGTTTTAATTATTTCTGTACAAAATAGACACTTCGGCCAGTTAAAGATTTATTTTCTCAACGTTTCAACAAAAGTTTTTTGTCTTCGTCGGGAGAGTTAGCGTAGTAAATGGCACAGGGTTGGTTGCTATCATTGAGGTAAACCCATGCCTTGTCCAGTGTAACAAAATTCTTCCATTTTTCACCTGCCAGGTACTTTTCATAAAGAGCCCTGTTGTAGGTCTTGCGTTCCTCAATATGGTGCAGTTTGCGAGCATGAACTTTCGCCTTTTTACGTATTTTTAAAGCCGATTTTTTTTCCTGATAATACGGTTAATGGCAGAAAGTGGTATGTTGGTTATTGTGAAAATGTTACTTTGAGGAACATTTGAAAATATAAAAATAAAGTATTTGGCAAGGTGTTAAAATTTGTTCACTTTTTAATTCTGCTATATAGATGTCGTGGTATGTTCAATAATGTTGGTTATGAAAGGGTTATCCTTGAAGTGAGAGAAAGGGAAGAATGCGACAGGACTATCCTGAGATAAGACAGGAAGGAAGAGGCCCGGGGAGATAAGAAGCCTGCTCACCTTCTCCATCGGATTAGTAGTTCGCTCCAACTTCTATTGGCTAATATATCCCGTCATCTTTGTAGATGTTAGTTCATGTCTTCTGGTGGGGTGTCTACATTGGTCTACCCTTGGCGGTGCTGGAGTGTGACCTAGACATATCATTTTATTGGCTACATTCAATGGGTAGCTTGATTTTTTTTTTATAATATGGGGGAAATTAAAATGTAAAAAGATAACCTAGAAAGAGCAAGGAGTACTTAAGAAATGTATAAATATTGTTCAAGCTGATATCTGCAGATTTTTAATAGGTAGAGTGATTTTCAGCTTTCTTAGAGTTTTGAGAATATTTGTCATGTATAACCAGATATGTATTCGACTTACAGTACAAGTTGTTGCTACCCATTATGGCCTGGTACAACATGTGTAGACATGTGGTGTATTTACAGTACAAGCTGTCATTACCTACCAAGGCTGGTACTACATGTGTATACATGTGGTGTAATTACAGTACAAGCTGTCACTACCCATTATGGTCTGGTACTACATGTGTAGACATGTGGTGTCACTACCCATTATGGCCTGGTACTACATGTGTAGACATGTGGTGTCACTACCCATTATGGCCTGGTACTACATGTGTAGACATGTGGTGTCACTACCCATTATGGCCTGGTACTACATGTGTAGACATGTGGTGTCACTACCCATTATGGCCTGGTACTACATGTGTAGACATGTGGTGTCACTACCCATTATGGCCTGGTACTACATGTGTAGACATGTGGTGTACTTACAGTACAAGCTGTCACTACCCACCATGGCCTGATACTACATGTGTAGACATGTGGTGTACTTACAGTAAAAGCTGTCACTATCTACCACCACTCTGTTGGCCTGGTACTACAGAAGGTGTTCTATTTTTAAAAGAATGATTTTGCAAGGCTGTAGCTTGAGAAATAAGCGCACGATTGATTTATATTTCATAAATCGATTTTTAAATTTTCGAAATGCTTAAAATTATAAGTGAATTAGTAAAAGGTAACTTACCAATGAGAAATACTCGTTTACCCAAATTATGAAAGAAAAGAATATTGTTATTAATAAGTTCAGAATTCGTCAAATGATAAATGAAAACAGAGGAAATTTTTGGTATCTATGAAATCAAGCGAAAAAATCCCTTTGAAAAAAAAGGTGCCTGAAGAAACCTTCAACTCCAACCGAAAGAAGAATAAAGGAAATGGTTGCCAGAGATAATCCACCGTCTCAAAGTAACATTTTCACAATAAACAACGTACGTCTTTCTACCGTTAATCGTATTATTAGGAAAAAAATCGGCTTTAAAAATACGTAAAAAGGCGAAAGTTCATGCTTTCCACTGCACTATATCGAGGGACGCAAGACCTACAACAGTGCTCTTTATGAAAAGTGCCTGACAGGTGAAAAATGGAAGAATGTTGTTACTGGACGAGGCATGGGTTTACCTCAATGATAGCAACCAGCCCCGTGCCATTTATTACGTGTTCAAATAAACATCTTTCAGAACTGGGCCAAACAATTCAAGGAAAGTTTCTCAAAGGGCTTCATGATGGTTGCAGCTTTCTACTATAATGGGAAGCTTCCTATAAAGAAAGTAGACTCAAATGCCAAGATAAATTCGTCAATCTACCATAGATTTGTCTTAGACCCATTATTCGACAAAAACGCCCCATTTTTTGTGTCCAAGTGACTCAAGCCACGAGTCACAAATCACGTTCAACATGTCAATACCTGGATGAAAAGAGAGATGAAACCGACATTTCGTATATCCTTTTTAAGCACATCCCTGCATAATCCCCAGACTTAGCCCCTTTGGATTTACGTGTTTTTAGCCTGCTGAAAACTGCCCTTAGATCTAGAAAATCGAAGACGCTAGAGGGTCTCTGGAAAGTTATTAAGGACTGTTGGGATAGTCTTGATCAAAATATTCTAAGATGAAACCTTATTTACAGAAACATCGATGCAGGGCTGTTGCTAAACGTCAAGGTTTACACATAGAAAACAATAAGTTCTACAAATATTTGTAAATTATTTTTAGTAAAGCATTAAAATCTTTCTTGTAGCAATGGAACACATTCATGTATAGCGCTATAGAGTCGTTAGACCACCGCTGTAAACTTAACTCTACAGAGAGATTTGTCTGTCAATCTAAGTCAAAGTTTCTATGTCAAGTCTATGGATGGAAACTTCAGTCTAAAACCCCACAAAGTTTTGCTATACGACGTTTAAACTGTGTTGGAAACATAACTTTACAAATTGCTATTTTCCGTGTGAAAAAAATAAAACGAGAAACTGAAAATTTTGAATATATAATTAATCTAAATTAAAAACCATTATAAAATATAAAGTGGAGTGTATAAAATCTCCAATAACTCTCTTGTTGGAGAGTTGCATCGACCGTTAAGAATCTTGCAATGAACTCCACACAACTCGTCCTTTGTTGTGTTTTCTTTAAAATTGAAGAATAAAAACTATGTAAATATTTTCATATTACTTAAAAAACATTTTTCAAAATTTAAAAATAGATTTAAATCACAAATTACTGGTATTTATCTTTTGATTTGTAAAAAAAAAAAAAACTAAAATAGTTTTAAAAATTACCGCTAGATGGCAGTATCTGCACCGTTTAATTCAAACTCTCCATTTGAAGAGAATTTCTTGAAGAGATCTTTCGCTTTTCCGAAAGTATGAAATTATATTACATATATGCATATTGATATCAGTTATCTCTCGTGATGATAATTAAACGTTTTTGACCATTTTTATCCGAGTTTAGGTAAATTAAAAAATAGACCATTTCTCATTAGGTGGAAAATTTCGAGAATATATAAACTGAAATTCTAAACATGTTTGAAATTTACGGTTTTATTTTTAAATGAAATTAATATTTTAAAATCCGTTAGGAATACGGCTGGGAGTCAGCTAGAAGTAGGAAGTTGTTTGGGGAATAAGACCATATACATTTACAATGAGCATATAGCAAATACGTTGTAGTGTGAAAATTACTAGAGTTTCCTGATATATATTATATAAATCTAAAATGCAAATATTTTATTTTTTTAAAACATGTATTTTATTTTCATTCATTGACTGTTCTACATTTTTTGATCATAGATTTAGAACATAAAACTTTGAATATTGTTGAAAATATGTACTATAAATACTCGTATATATGAAAAAACAATAGAAAAAAATAAGTGGGTCAGGTGTTGATATTAAAAATAAAGAAAGCATATCCTGACCACGAGCACATGTGCTTTTAGATGGCAGAGCGCCATCTAGTGGAGCAAAAATAAACTAAGCGTTTATTTAACTTGCTCCGTGATATTTGGCCAACCCAATTTCTTGATAAATCAAGAAAAGCCATCCACGAACGCGTTTCGCGCTGTTGGTGCTCGTCAGCGTGGAGTAGGCTGTACCACTGCGACCAAAAAGATTTTTAGTCCCAGAGGCTTCTTGAGAAACCAAGAAATGGGTATTTAAGGCCAAATTTGCGTAAATACCTTTAACAACAACAAAAAAAAAAAAAAAAAATAGAAAAAAAATAAATAATAAGTGGTTTCAGGTGTTGATATTAAAAATTAAGAATCTAAAAAGCACATGTGCTCGTGGTCAGGATATGCTTTCTTTATTTTTAACATCAACACCTGACCCACTTATTTTTTTTATCTTTTCTAATGTTTTTCATAATTAAACATAAAATTGAGTTTATATAAATTTTTTTATATATTTATCTCAATAAAACTATGTGCCAATAGTATGAATATTTATGGCTCACACGGTACTGTATTTACGATGATGGTCACAAGAATCAAAACTACAATGGGCTCACAGAAGAACACACCAGAATGGTCCAGAGAGCACTGAATAAAATACTTTAAACGAAAGAACTCGTTGTAGCTTAACACGGAAACCACTCAAGGGCTGTCGTTTTCTCTAAACATTTATTATATTGCGATAATATTGTAACAAAGTATTTATTTATTTTTATTAACAGAGTGGTCATTTTTATGTTTATATTTTGCTACTTTGTAAATTTCCCTCGTGACTTATCTTTTGTTTACCATTCATAGTTTTGCCGTAAATAAATTGTTGTCTCCTCTTGAAGTTTTTGTCTTCCCTAATTTTCCACGTGGCAATATAAAAGAACAAAAAGGAGATTCTTGTGTAGAATACGTTTATTCCGCTAGCTTTACCACGACATCGTTCTTCAACTGGCGTGAAGATAAAGCATAATGTATGACAATATATAGAAGTGAAAATTGGAAACTATTTTAGACGCGTAAGATTATTTTTGAAATTAAACAGATGGCGCGCTAGTGCATCGTAATATAAATTGTCTAATAAAATACTCAATTTGATGTTTGCGGAAGAGCAATTGCTCGAAGCATATTATATATTTATAATTGTGTGTATTTCTACTGTTCTCAAAACTTATGTCCATAGTTCATCTAAAATACCCATTCCAAGAGTCTAACAACAGTATCACTATAAAAGGAAGATCGAAAAATGCAATATAACAGCGGTATGGTAGATTAAACTGGCGAAACCGCTGAGAGGGTTCACCACTGATGAGCCAGGCCCTCCCATTAATTTTTTCCATTGCAGTAAGGGCAGTAGAAATTGTTTATTTTCAAAAAGAATCTTACGCGTCTAAAATAGTTTCTAATTTTCATAACAGATGGCGCGCTAGTGCATCGTAATATATAGAAGTACAATGAGAGACAAATGATATGCAAATATGTAACTAAACGTTTATATTAATAACATAGAAAACAGGATGTACTTTATCAACAGGAATATTTCTCCAAGTCAAACCTTTCACGGAATTTATCAATAAGTTTGATATACCGGGTGGAAGAGCCAAAGGTCACTAGTGATTATTTAAAAAAAACATAATTTCCATGTAAATAGAAGTTTCCTCACATTCTCAAATAGCACACAATCAGGGATTTTTTAGGATCAGTTTTTTAAATATCGTATATATTGCCACGTGGAAAATTAGGGAAGACAAAAACTTCAGGACGAGACAGCAATTTATTTAAGGTAAGAACAAACTATGAATGGTAAACAAGAGATAAGCCACGAGGGAAGGAAGGAAATATCTCTATTTACGGGGCTGCTAAATGCAGGGAAGTTTACAGAGTATAGCAAAATATAAACATTAAAAAATGATACTCTGTTAATACTTTGTAAAATAATAAAAACTTTGCTACAATATTAAATGTGAATTGCTTTTACTTTTTTCTTCATTTGCAGAGACTCCATGGTAAATCCATGTATAAGAAATTTCTCTTCCTCCAAATTACCTATAAGTCTTAATTAAGTTTTCCTGTATATAAATTTCATATTACCATTAAATATGATTAGATTTAAAAAATAATAATAATAATATTGTTTATTATTACTGGTACTACAGTAGAACCTCCATGAGAGGACACTCCCGCTAGAGAACACCTCTCTACAAAGGACAGTTTTCATTTGAAAAGTTACCATTTTTACTAATTGAAAATTCTCCAGTAAGAGAACATCTCTCCCTAAAGGATACTTTGGCTTTGCAATTAGGTGTCCTTTACAGGGAGGTTCTAGTGTATTACTGTTATTCCTGCATATACCCTACATTTCTGTGTCCTTTGGAGAATCTGTATAAGACTAAAAGGTCATAATAAATATTTTTGTTGTTGTAATATCGTGCAGAAGTCTTCAATTTCCATTTAGCTCAGCTCCCCTGTATTGTCGCCATTGTAGCAGCTTTTCCAGTGGAAGGAGGGATAATTCTTGTTTCATCCTTTAATTGTTAAATAACTTATTATAGACGTTTATTGTGGGTGGAAAATTTCCTCCCGGCAAAATTTCCATCTATATTCTAGTCATAGATTTGGCCCAGCCACTTTGCCAGCTAAACACCTCTTTGGCAGATTGTGAAGATTCCATTAGATCCCGTGTGGATCTCATGGAATAAAGACCGCCCTAGACTGACGAGGGCCATTAGCCCGAAACCATGGTCTCTAGGTGGACGCTTCTCAGTTTTCCAAAGCTGGTGTTGTGGCTTTGTCACCGACCTACTATGGTTTATTGTGGGGTTGACTTTAAATAACTATATCGGTAACTCTATCAGTATAAAATTGATATGGTTTTACATATCAATTAAAAATTATTTCTTTATTTTCCCGAAGTCTCAGTGCCTCTCTGCAGCCCTTATCAAATGGTTGAGTAATGTTGCTGTAAGTACGGTTCTTCTATTACGAAGCAAATGCTGTTTTAAGAAACGAGCATTTATAAGGGCAGTAGGAAGTAGCCGAGAAGTTGTTAAAATAAAGTAATAAGGTTTGATTCATGTTACAATATGTTCATTCTATGCTTACTTAGAAAAATGATTCAGCCAGATGCCGCCACCACAGTCTGGGCAAGGAATTACATCAAGCCATCCTTCGAGTATTTACCTAGTAGAACTGGTGAAGTTTTTGTTTCTTTGTTGAATCAATCTGAGACATCAGTTGGTGAAAGCTTGTAAACTAATGTGACAAATATCAAAGGTTTTTGTACTTTTTGACCCTCTTCCTATCATGATTATCATGGCCTGGTACTAGCACTAGTAAAACTGACTATGTGTATATAGCTATAGATACTTTCATATATAAATACTACCATGTAAAGAATGCTATGCAGTTAATGTCTGAATAAAGAGTTTTAAAACGTAGATGTGTAGACATGTGGTGTACTTATAGTACAAGTGGTCACAACTCCCTCCCCATGATATTACCAGGATCTGAATCTACATATACCAACATTATGTAGGTAAAATATATTACACAAAGAAATGCATATGCGTTTCAAGGTTGATATTATTCATTAGTAGGCTCACAGATAACTCCAGAATGGTCGAATGCTGAAGAATTTCGTCTGAATACAACGCGTCTTACCCCTGTAGGCAGCGTCTGGTGATAGTAAAGGAATGGTTAGGTTCAGACGTGTAGCGAGAGCTGGCACAATTGTGGCACACAGATAAGTAAACCTTACGGCAAAGTTACCAGTGAGGGTGAAGAAAGAATTAAGGTTTAACACAACACAAGACAAAAAACGGCGAGTTAACTCAGCAAGGTGACTAAACACACGACAGATTAGACCAGGTGTGAGGGAGCTGTTCATACTTGGCAAGTAAATAACATTTCCCTCTGTTTGTTGACTTGACAGCGATGTCAAAGTTGTCCCCAGCAGCGGGAAGTTTATCTTGAGATCCTATAGGATACCAATGAGAGTCATATCACAGTAGAATCAACCTCCCATAAGCGTCACCTCTCATAAGAGTCTATAATTCTTTAAGCATCTGTATATCATAGTTCCAACCTATCTTCTTTGAAATTCATCCCTCTTCTAAGCGTCCTCTTTCATATCAGCCAAGTGAACAATTAGAGGGTGGATTCATAGCTTAAATATATTCCCTTAGATTTTTTAATTATTTGATAAATGTTATACTCAAATTTTTACAATAAAACTAATCATAGCTTTATAAATCGTAAAGATAGAGGCTGCCTAGCCGGCATTCATAGTTCTTGAAAATAAAGATACTTCGGCCAGTAAATCTTTTTTATTACTGGCTGAAGTATCTTTATTTTCAAGCTTTATACATATGTACATATGTATAAAGTTGTATATGTTGTATATGTACATATTTCCCACATTTAACTTTGTAAATTCGAATTTATTTTCTCTCTCTTGATTTCACACTTATTTCTTGATCTCTCAGAAGAATCGGTATATACGAGTATATTGTATATTATTTTTTTCTTTTTCCTCGGATTTACCCAGATTAATCTATTAGCTTGATTGTCTTAATTAATTTTTCCTGTATATAAATTTCATATTACCTTTATATGATTAGCTTTAAAATAATAATAGTAATACTTATTACTGTTATTTTTACTGTTTTTCCTGCATGTACCATACATTTCTACTTAGAGAATCTGTATAAGACTGAAAGGTCTTAATAAAGCTTTTTGTTGTTGATATTTGTTGTTATAAAAAAAAAGACAAAGTTCACATTAAATTTCTGAATATTCAACATCATGTCTTATAGTATTAAGTTTGGAATTTTTCATAGAATTTCACATTTGTTTTTAAAACAAATCAACACAATCCCAATATCTCTACAGCTTTAGTCACCTCAATGGATATTAATTCTAGAGTTGTACACCAATACCTCGCTTTGCGTCGTTTCGTTTTGCGTTTTTTTCGAAGTTGCGTCGCTGCTTAATTTTTACTGATTTTCATTGTGCGTCGTTAGATTTTCGAAGTTGCGTTGTTTTAGATTCGAGTCTTTAATTTTTTTTTTTAATTTTTTTCCCCCTAAAATATGGTAACACCTTTGTTTTTAATTGCGCCATCACATATTTTCACTTTGCGTCGTTTCAATTTGCGTCGTGTTTTTTTGGAACGTAACCCCGACGCAAAGCGAGGTATGGGTGTATATTCTTTCTTACTCTTTTTCACATATATATAACATAAAGTTAATGATATTCATGTATCTCAAAAGAAGCATCTCTATCTTTAATTATACATCAGAACGCCATGCATTGTTTATTACCCTATTAAAAACTTTACTAGTGGTGATAAGAAATGATCCACAACGCCAGTTTTGGAAAATTCCGACAAAAAGCTAACAACCTGTCTACCATGGCATCGAGCTATGACCCTCATCAGTAGAGGGGCGGTTTCTTTGTGTTGATGCTCATTATTTATCAACACTAGTGAAGTTTTTTACTGGGGTGATAAAAATAATGCCTCGTTTTGATTCATAATTAAAGGGAGAGATTCCTATTTTTAGAAAAACACACATACATATTTATTTATGCTTATGAGGTGATACAGCAGCGTATTTACAATTAGAGAGGAGACAAAATGAATTAAATCTAGAAAAAAAGAAGTGAGGACATATCGGTCATTAAAGTCTGAGAGGCAAGGCCTTCAGCCAGTTCAGGGCTTCCGGTGTGACAGAATGGAGATTCCTCCATTGAATTTGTACAGCGGGCAGTCATCTAGTATATGGGACATTGATTGTGGGACGTACATACATATTAAAAATAAAAAAGGCATATCCTGACCAGGAGCACATGTGCTTTACAGATGGCAGAGCGCCATCTATATGTGAACATATATAACACACATATATGTGAAAAAATGGGAAAAAGTCAGGTGTTGATATTAAAAACAAAAAAGGCATCTCCATTCATATGAACATTTTATATGGTAGAGCGCCATCCAGTGGAACAAAAATCAACTAAACGCTGGTTCAACTTGTTTCCTGATATTTGGCCAACCTTTTTTCTTGATAAATCAAGAAAAGTCAACCACGAACGGGTTTCGGGGTGTTGGTCCTCGCGTTATATATATAATAGAATTAAATATAATTTATATGAAAGATAGTTGTAAATTAATGATAATTAAAAACAAATTATAAAAGATTACTATTTGGGTATCAAAAAGGGTTATTTTTTAATGTAACAACATAGGGTTATAGACTAAAATAAATTCTTCGAGTTAAAATAGAAAAATAAAATGGAGATTGGAGAGGAGTTTCTTGTGCGAATTTTTTAATAGCAAGCTTTCGGACGTCCTTCTACAGGCTTTTTTACGATCACTTACGATCACATACGATTTTTATTATCGTAAAAAAGCCTGTAGAAGGACGCATGCGCCCGAAAGCTTGCTATTAAAAAATTCGCACAAGAAACTCTTTTTCAATCTCCGTTTTATTTTCCTAACTTAGGGTTATAACAAGTTCACGGTGTTACCTCGGCAGTTACGCGTCATTTAAGTAGAACATAGAAAAAGAAGGAAGAATTGAAGATATTAGGGTAAGAAAAAAAGCAAAGACAGAACCGTGTTATCTTTTTTATCAAACATTTAAAGTTAATCATATACATATATATTGTAATTTAAACCAACAACTCCATATTGTATATAACTGATAACAATATTTTCATGTTGTATAATAGAAACACATCTATAAATGATTATATGCATGATTGACATGTATCATTACATCACCATATGTAATGTAATTTGTACAAACTGAGGATAAATAAATAAAACTCTGTAATAGATTAAGAGTTGAGCTAAAGAGATAGAAATCAAAAACGTCTCAAATCGAGATAGATTTAGAATTCCCACAACAAGGTCTAAAGATAGATTGGAAACTGTCAGGACGGCGCCAGTAGAATTTCACCAGACGATCCACACTCTTCACATATGGTGAAATGCAAAACTCCCTTTCTCAGAAAATATATATAGCCCCCGTTTTAACCTAAAAATACAGTCACTTCACCATCTGCGTGAGCCCTCGTCGGTTTTACCCCAGATCCACCTCATCCACCATGTAGTCAGTAAGAACTCTTCTATCTCCCCATCTTTCGCTCCTAGCTCAACTTTTATCTGTTCACGGAACTTTCTTAGTGCAACTGTGTCTTCGTTTTTTGTATGGACATTCCCAAGCTTTCCACTCTGCCTCGACCACGACTGCCTGTACTCTGTGAGTACTTTTAAAGGTCTCCCAAGGTGCAGAGAGGTACTGGAAAACTCCCCGTCCTGACTGTTCCTCTCGGTTAACACAGTATAGCGAGAGTCGACAGGGAACACACCACAGTTTAAGTCGACTGGATACCTCATCACATAGTTAGTCGACAGTATTTTACAAGAGGCTACCAGACCTCATCATCACATATATATATGTAATAGCACAACTAAAACATTACCCATCGTTCACTCAATTTGTATTCTTGTCGCCGTACATAGATAGAATTGCCAACTCCTCCATTTCAATAAATGAATTAAAACTTCGCGCACCTTCGTTTCTCAGAACACTCCGACAACCATTACACAATCACAGAGAATACTAAACACACCTCAACATTGGTTTTTTTAAATCTATTTACGTACAATATTACACACACACACACAAAAGCCTTTATTAAGACACACAGGTCTTACAGAGGATTCTCCTTGGGGTTACAAAACGGAGAAAGTGGGAAATAAAAATGGTGAAAGAATATATACATATGGTAAATATATACAGATTATAAGAAAGAATAAAGAAATAAGAAGAATTTTAAAAAATAAATAAAAAAAAATAAAAAAAAATTGGAAATATGGATGGGAGAAGTGGAGAGCGAAAAGAGGAAAGAAAACAGGTATTTACATATGGAACAAGTCAATTTAAGTTCTTCTGCTCACATAGCACAAGTGGACCATGGCTTTTTCAAGAAATCTTCAAGAGATTTTCCAGGAAAATCCGAGTGTTCAGGGTTGTAAGGTAAACACCGTTTTATCAGTGTGGGGGTTAACTTATCGTATCTGCCTAAACAAATAATTGGATGTTGGTTCTGTCCTTCTCATCAAACAGAATTTTTTGGTATGTTTGGATGTTCGGTTAAGTCTTTCTTTTTTTCAGCATTTTTATGGATGTTATATAGATTCAGAGCTACTGAGCTATTGTCTATAAAGTTGGATAATAAAGAATATAATGTGAAGTGTGTATGGCCTATCTTAGAAAAGAGTATTTTTCTTTCCGTGTCAAGAGGCTTGCATTCAAATATATAATGTTCTAATTCATTTTCGGTTCTATTTTTGCATAGTTGGCAATACAAGTCTTCTGTCCTTAGATATTTTATATGGTCTTCTCGATATAAAACAAATATAATTCTCAATTGCGCAGTGAGGCGTTTAGTCGGCAGTGGGAGTTCACTTAGTAGATAGTTCTCTGCTGCGAATGTTTTATGTAAATATTTGTAGTGTGTGTGTAGCTTCGAATTGGTTATTCTTGATTGATCGGTTTGGATAGACTGTTCTATAGTGATTCTGATAATTTGAGGTATTGCTTTCTGTAGAATATTGGGGTCTGAACAATTCTTTAACCACATGAATCCAGTTGAGTTTAGGATATTCATTAAATTTTCTGTAAAACCTATAAAGGTATTCGTTAGAGTGGATGTTTCCCATAATTGGGCTAGACAGATTGCGGGCAATCTGGATTTTTCCATTTTTAATATTCTTAACCAGAACTTTAGAATTAGTTTGGTTGCTGTGACTCCTAGTGAGAAGCTTTACGTACAATATTTCATATTGAAGTGAATTTACAAAAATTACAAGTCAGTGGATGAGTGGGTAACACCCTCGATTCCCGACAGTTATGAACCTCGATCGAATCCCGCGTTAACATTTTAATATGTGAATAACCTTCATATATTATTGATTGTTGCAAATATCATAAACTAGGTTTCTCTTGTTGAGCGGTACCTAATAAAGTGATTTTGGAACAAGAAGTGAATTTAGTAAAGGAGAATTTTTTAATACAATTATGCAAGTTTTTAAAACGGTATATACAAGTGTCTCTCACCTTTCTAAAATCAAATTTGAAATGATTTGAAAATGTCTTCACTAAGTCTAGTAAAACATTTCCACCTACATTGCTGTTTGTTGGCAGTAGTACATCAATTTAAGCCTTATTTTAATTAATTTAACTTTAGGTTAGCACAACCTAACGAAGCAATTAAACATCACTACAAACATTCAAATTACACTTAAAAATGAGTAGAAACCAATTTAGTGATACTCACTTACACTGAAGTGGATGCTAAGCATATTGCCACGTGGAAAATTAAGGAAGACAAACTTCAGGATGAGACAACAATTTATTTAAGGCAACGGAAATATCTTTATTTACGGGGCTGCTAACCAAAATAAAATGATTTTTGAGCCCCAATGGCCGCGTAAAGCGGAATATATAAAACCCCTATAACCAGGCTGGAGAGGCTAGGGACAGGATCTCCGTTAGGGAAGAGGCAGGTTAGGCCGTAATTATTTAAGGCAAGAACAAACTATGAAGGATAAACAAAAGATAAGGAATGAGGGAAGTTTACAGAGTATTAAAACATAAGCATTAAAAAATGATATTCTGTTAATACTAGTTTAAAATAACAAATGTTTGTAAAATAATAAATACTATTCGCTAAACAATATTATAAACCAGCAGGTTCTTTCTTTCAATAAATAGATTTAAAGTAAAAGCTCTGCTTTATTTTAGTGTACATGTATACCATCCTCCAGCACTCTGATAGAATGTTACTTTCCTCTCTGTCTGGATAGTGAACATTGTTTTCGAGTATACATTTATCAAAAGAAAAACTTTCAAAAATCATTTTAAAACTGAATTTTAAAATGTTTAAATCATATCAACAATGAAATTAGAATATTCAGGCGATATTCGTTGATATATATTTGAAACATGTTAGAGGGAAGAAAATTTCCAAGCACAAGAACTTCTGGTTGATCTTATAAGCTTATAGTTGTCGCCACTACATATGAAATTGGGTGTCGAAGAAGTTTTTTTATTATCCTTAGAGTGATATAACCTTGAACAAAACCTTTGCGATCGTTCTCTAAGATATCATTCTAAAAACCTTTGCATCTTTCTTGGTCCACAGATTATGAAAGTCAGTTTATATTGCACACGATCTAAAAAAATAGCATATTTCTAGCAAAAAAGGTGGTATTAAAGTTTTGAAGCAAATTTTCAATGACTTTTTAAAGCGTCAAAAACTGACTAAAAATTGGGCAGGATTAGCAGAGATGCTGATTAGAAAAGCTATTACAGATGCAACATATCCTTCAAAAGTTTAAGGTTCGAAGAAACATGTGGGGAGTCTATTCAGAAGGGGTAAGCGGACACCAGGACATACAATGAACGACATTTTCAAGGACAATACAACTTGATGGATGATTGGGGCCCAAAAGTGTCATCCAGTATAGCCGTAAATTGATCCGGAAAACGTCATGGTTTTATAAAATGTATAAATATCTGAAAAATAGTACAAATGTGATATTGTACTATTTTTTCACATTGTGTAGCGTTCTCACGCAATTCTGACCTTAACTACCCGTTTCATGATTTTTCAGGATGCCTGAATAACCAAAATTTTTTGGTCGTTGAGGTACAGCTTGCACCACGCTGATGAGGGCTAATAGCCCGAAACGCGTCCGTGGTTAGCTTTTCTTGATTAATCAAGAATGGGTATTTGGCCAATTCTGGAATAATTAAAAATCAACGAGAATAGTTGATATTTATTCCGATAGATGGTGCAAGCCAGCAGCATTTTTCAGTTGCACGATAAGGAGATGCTTTTTTCTTAATATAGATATATAAAATAAAAGGATTTAAAAGCGCGAATGTTTCTTTTATACATAAAACGAACTTCTACTGTCCTTACTGCGATGAAAAAATATATTGGGAGGGCTTGGCTCATCAGTGGTGAACCCTCCCAGCGGTTTCGCCAATTTAATCCACCAGACTGCTTCTCAGAGCTCTAATACTGTATTAGATCATTCTGCTTTTATATGCTACACTGAAGGATGGAATCTTAGAAATGGTTTTCAAGTAAACTATGGACATAAGCTTATAGGACAGTAGAATTACATTCAAATATTTGCTTCGAGCAATGCTCTTCAGCAAACTATAAAGACAAGGCCATTAGGAATAAATTAATACAAAGCAATAACGCGCCATCTATACATATAAAATAAAAGGATTTAAAAGCGCGAATGTTTCTTTTATACATAAAACGAACTTCTACTGTCCTTACTGCGATGAAAAAATATATTGGGAGGGCTTGGCTCATCAGTGGTGAACCCTCCCAGCGGTTTCGCCAATTTAATCCACCAGACTGCTTCTCAGAGCTCTAATACTGTATTAGATCATTCTGCTTTTATATGCTACACTGAAGGATGGAATCTTAGAAATGGTTTTCAAGTAAACTATGGACATAAGCTTATAGGACAGTAGAATTACATTCAAATATTTGCTTCGAGCAATGCTCTTCAGCAAACTATAAAGACAAGGCCATTAGGAATAAATTAATACAAAGCAATAACGCGCCATCTATACATATAAAATAAAAGGATTTAAAAGCGCGAATGTTTCTTTTATACATAAAACGAACTTCTACTGTCCTTACTGCGATGAAAAAATATATTGGGAGGGCTTGGCTCATCAGTGGTGAACCCTCCCAGCGGTTTCGCCAATTTAATCCACCAGACTGCTTCTCAGAGCTCTAATACTGTATTAGATCATTCTGCTTTTATATGCTACACTGAAGGATGGAATCTTAGAAATGGTTTTCAAGTAAACTATGGACATAAGCTTATAGGACAGTAGAATTACATTCAAATATTTGCTTCGAGCAATGCTCTTCAGCAAACTATAAAGACAAGGCCATTAGGAATAAATTAATACAAAGCAATAACGCGCCATCTATACATATAAAATAAAAGGATTTAAAAGCGCGAATGTTTCTTTTATACATAAAACGAACTTCTACTGTCCTTACTGCGATGAAAAAATATATTGGGAGGGCTTGGCTCATCAGTGGTGAACCCTCCCAGCGGTTTCGCCAATTTAATCCACCAGACTGCTTCTCAGAGCTCTAATACTGTATTAGATCATTCTGCTTTTATATGCTACACTGAAGGATGGAATCTTATTGAATGTAATTCTACTGTCCTATAAGCTTATGTCCATAGTTTACTTGAAAACCATTTCTAAGATTCCATCCTTCAGTGTAGCATATAAAAGCAGGATGATCTAATACAGTATTAGAGCTCTGAGAAGCAGTCTGGTGGATTAAATTGGCGAAACCGCTGGGAGGGTTCACCACTGATGAGCCAAGCCCTCCCAATATATTTTTTCATCGCAGTAAGGACAGTAGAAGTTCGTTTTATGTATAAAAGAAACATTCGTGCTTTTAAATCCTTTTATTTTATATGTATAGATGGCGCGTTATTGCTTTGTATTAATTTAATATAGATATCTCTATGAAAAATAGACACTTCGGCCAGTTAGAGTTTTTTTTATTTTTCTCAACGTTTCGACAAAAATCTTTTGTCTTCATCAGGATAAGTAAATATAAATAAAGCATTTGGCAAAGCTTTAAAAACCTCTATCTTCAGGGTATAAATATCATTAACTCAATATTGATTGTGATTAGCTTTTGCTTTTTTTACCTTCATTTGCGGTGAATCCGCGGTAAATCCATGTATGATAAATTTCTTTTCCTCCAATTTACCCAGACTAATCTATTAGCTTGATTTGTCTTTATATAGTTTTTCCTATATATAAATATCATATTACCATTAAGGTACTATTACTTTTTTCCTGTATGTATTCTACGTTACTGCTTGAAGAATCTGTATAAGACTAGAAGGTCTTAATAAAGCTTTTTGTTGTTGTTGTCATAGTTTTATAATAGTGATTTGAAAAGTTATTTTTATTATATAACACAGACACATTTTTGTTAGTGTAATACATGTGTTAAACTCTCTGATATCACTCACACACACAAACCTTTATTAAGACACACAGGTCTTACAGAGGATTCTCCTTGGGGTTACAAGACGGAGAAACCTATGAAAGTGGGAAATATACAAAGGGGTAAAAATGGAGAAAGATTATATACACACGGTAAATATATACAGATTATTATTTGAATGATCCTATGGAAAATAAGAATATAAATTTGGAAATATGGATGGAAGAAGTGGGTATTATAATGGGTATTTTTATAAAAATAAATGACGATTGCATATTGTGTCATAAAAATTTGAAAATTTAATCAAAATCACGATTCTGGGTACAAAGAGAAGGATTCCTTGAAAAGAGAATAATTACCTATACCTACAATGTTGCTCAGACAGATATGAGCAATAGAGTATGTGTGTATGCGCTAAATATAATTTTAAGGCAATTGTTTTCAACATCATCCCTATTACTGAATCGAAGATGAAACATATTTAAGAGGCCTGATTCATCAGTTGTGAACCTTCCCAGAAGTTTTGTTCCTAATGTCTTGCTGTCGTTTTGCTAAAATAGTCTGTAATTGAAGGTTTAGCATTTTGATGATGTGTTGCTTAGAGGTTAACACAGACATGAAGCTATGTGAAACACAGTAAAGTCTCAGCGACCACTCAAAGGAACGGTCAAACAGGGAGACTTTAGTGAGGTTGGGTGTTGAATAGAATGTGAACAATAAATTAGACAAATGGTGCAAATCGAATTAGTTTTTTAAATAAAGGAATGCAATTTTAAAAAAGCAATTATACTATAAATCTATTATATAAAATTCCTGATTGTCTTGTGTGTGTGTGTGATCCAATGAATAGATTTACTAGCAGAGAGTTGTTCTAGACAATTGACATCATTCTATTGACATCTTGTCAATACATGCAAAAGTGCGCACGGTCTGAACTATTGTTTTAAAATAATAATTAGAAATATATACTATAGTGGTGCTATCAGAAGGGGCGATAAACCAGCGAGAGAGAGAGATTTTGAGATTTAAAAATATTTTTTTGACATCATACACAAGTCAATGGTGGTAGTATATAATAATTATAAAAAGAGGGATAAAATAAAAGAGGGATAGAATAAAAAAGTAAACTATATAGAGTTATCACAAAGCAATAACGCGCCATCTATACATATAAAATGAAAGGATTTAAAAGCACGTATGTTTCTTTTATACATAATACAAACTTCTATTGCCCTTACTGCGATGAAAAAAATATATTGGGAGGGCTTGGCTCATCAGTGGTGAACCCTCCCAGCGGTTTCGCCAATTTAATCTACCAGACCGCCTCTCAGAGCTCTAATACTGTATTGGACGATTCTGCTTATATACGCAGCACTGAAGGACGGAATCTCAGAAATAGTTTTCAAGAAAAATATGGACATAAAGGGTATAAATATTTGAATGTAATTCTACTGTCCTATAAGCTTATGTCCATATTTTTCTTGAAAACCATTTCTGAGATTCCATCCTTCAGTGCTGCGTATATAAGCAGAATCGTCCAATACAGTATTAGAGCTCTGAGAGGCGGTCTGGTGGATTAAATTGGCGAAACCGCTGGGAGGGTTCACCACTGATGAGCCAAGCCCTCCCAATATATTTTTTCATCGCAGTAAGGGCAGTAGAAGTTTGTATTATGTATAAAAGAAACATTCGTGCTTTTAAATCCTTTCATTTTATATGTATAGAGTTATGTAAAATCCAGGAGACAACGACAAAGAGTCCAGACAGTAAGTCACGTTCTCCCCTCATCTCAAGGTTCAGAAAGAACCTGTGAATTGATGACTTGGAAAGAGAGAGCAACGGCGAAATATTGGAAGATTCTGAAAAATAATCAAAATTTGATCTAAAATAAACGCTTCGAAATTAAGTGATCTCCTATGGATGACTTTACCTTCCTCAAATTAATATTTATTTTAAAAAATGAGTCGATTAAATGATAAGAGGAAGGAATCTTAGGAAAAATATACTTTTCAAAAGACCTAGGTTAATCTAATAAGTAATAATTCCAATAAAATAAATTGAAACTAATAAAAATGACGTTTGAAGGAGGGGATAGGCGCTTATGAGAGGGGGCGTCAAAAGGAGGTTTATAGAGCATTCGAAGAAGGAATTGAAGTGGAAGACTAGAGAGAAAGGGCTGGTCATTCTGTTCTCAGATCATCCAGGTGGACTTAATCAAGTATCGGAAGTCTTCGCTGGTCCAGTGTCCGGAAAATGGTGCGGTAGAGGCCGCACAAAGGTCCGAGGCGTCCAGGAGTGAAATCCAGTTAGCCCACGCCGCAGCTGGTAGGACATCTCGCCAAATAATGGGATTACCTGGACGGACTCCCACAATGGCTGACCCTTAGCGATTTCCGGGGAGAAACTCACTTTCTCCCCGCAGGAAGTGGGTGAAACACGAGATTTTTTAGTGGGACGGATGGCCATTCTGGGGGGACAAACAACCCTTTGAGGGGGGAGTTTGTCGCCCCTTTGTCACCAGGGGGAGACTGGGGGACACCCACCTCTGGGACCTTCTCTTGTTTACATCCGTAGCTTCTTTCTCAGTGCGTGGACAGTTCCCGGCATTGTTCCTTCCTTAATAGAACAGATCATTCAACACGGGATTCTTAGACCTCTTCCTCTGTGCGAGGACAGTTCCCGGCATTGTTCCTTCCTTGATAGAACAGATCATTCAACACGGGATTCTTAGACCTCTTCCTCTGTCCCTGGACAGTTCCCGGCATTGTTCCTTCCTTGATAGAACAGATCATTCAACACGGGATTCTTATACCTCTTCCTCTGTGCTTGGACATATTTCCCGGCATTGTTCCTTCCTTGATAGAACAGATCATTCAACACGGGATTCTTAGACTTATTTCTCTGTGTGTGGACATATTTCCCGGCATTGTTCCTTCCTTGATAGAATAGATCATTCAACACGGGGACCTTAGACCTCTTCCTCTGTGCTTGGACATATTTCCCGGCATTGTTCCTTCCTTGATAGAACAGATCATTCAACACGGGATCCTTAGACTTCTTTCTCTGTGCGTGGACAGTTCCCGGCATTGTTCCTTCCTTGATAGAACAGATCATTCAACACGGGGTCCTTAGACCTCTTCCTCTGTGCTTGGACATATTTTCCGGCATTGTTCCTTCCTTGATAGAACAGATCATTCAACACGGGGTCCTTAGACCTCTTCCTCTGTGCGTGGACAGTTCCCGGCATTGTTCCTTCCTTGATAGAACAGATCATTCAACACGGGATCCTTAGATCTCTTTCCCTGTGCGCGGACAGTTCCCGGCATTGTTCCTTCCTTGATAGAACATATCATTCAACACGGAATTCTTAGACATCTTTCTCTGTGCGTGGACAGTTCCCGGCATTGTTCCTTCCTTGATAGAACAGATCATTCAACACGGGGTCCTTAGACCTGTTTCTCTGTGCGTGGACATATTTCCCGGCATTGTTCCTTCCTTGATAGAACATATCATTCAACACGGAATTCTTAGACATCTTTCTCTGTGCGTGGACAGTTCCCGGCATTGTTCCTTCCTTGATAGAACAGATCATTCAACACGGGGTCCTTAGACCTGTTTCTCTGTGCGTGGACATATTTCCCGGCATTGTTCCTTCCTTGATAGAACATATCATTCAACACGGGGTCCTTAGACCTCTTCCTCTGTGCGTGGACATATTTCCCGGCATTGTTCCTTCCTTGATAGAACAGATCATTCAACACGGGGTCCTTAGACCTGTTTCTCTGTGCGTGGACATATTTCCCGGCATTGTTCCTTCCTTGATAGAACAGATCATTCAACACGGGGTCCTTAGACCTCTTTCTCTGTGCGTGGACATATTTCCCGGCATTGTTCCTTCCTTGATAGAACATATCATTCAACACGGGGTCCTTAGACCTCTTCCTCTGTGCGTGGACAGTTCCCGGCATTGTTCCTTCCTTGATAGAACATATCATTCAACACGGGGTCCTTAGACCTCTTCCTCTGTGCGTGGACATATTTCCCGGCATTGTTCCTTCCTTGATAGAACAGATCATTCAACACGGGATTCTTAGACCTCTTCCTCTGTGCGAGGACATATTTCCCGGCATTGTTCCTTCCTTGATAGAACATATCATTCAACACGGGGTCCTTAGACCTGTTTCTCTGTGCGTGGACATATTTCCCGGCATTGTTCCTTCCTTGATAGAACAGATCATTCAACACGGGGTCCTTAGACCTCTTCCTCTGTGCGTGGACATATTTCCCGGCATTGTTCCTTCCTTGATAGAACAGATCATTCAACACGGGGTCCTTAGACCTGTTTCTCTGTGCGTGGACATATTTCCCGGCATTGTTCCTTCCTTGATAGAACAGATCATTAAACACGGGGTCCTTAGACCTCTTTCTCTGTGCTTGGACATATTTCCCGGCATTGTTCCTTCCTTGATAGAACATGTCATTCAACATGGGATCCTTAGACCTCTTTCCCTGTGTGTGGACATATTTCCCGGCATTGTTCCTTCCTTGATAGAACATGTCATTCAACATGGGATCCTTAGATGTCTATCTCTGTGCGTGGACAGTTCCCGGCATTGTTCCTTCCCTGTTCAATTCTATAAAGTTGCTGCAAACATAATAAACGCAATAAAAAACAGAGAAAATGCTAACTAACGAGTTATCTCTCTTGCTCGCACTATCTGGATTTAATCTCTTTGTTGGTACATTCACCAGCTATCATCTGACCAGTGATGTGGGGGACACCTAGCGGTGGGAAAAACGCGACACGATACGATGACATAAGACAGCTTCATAAACAATGGGTGATCGATACAAAAAGACTACCAATGATAGCTATGTTAGAGGAATGACCCGTTCAACGAACAGGACTAGAACGACGCAACCAATCGTATATATAAACTGTAGAACGACATTTAAAAATTATCCCGCATGGGTTTCTTTTGAACGAAAAATCTAAATTTATTTTAAGGAGAAATAACGATTATTTCTAACCTTAAGGATGAAGTATGAAAGGATAAATTGTGAAGAGTAATGATGTACGGAAAAATAAAGATGTCCAGGGATGGGAAACGAACCCAGAGAGTTCCGCTTACCGGGCAGATGCCATGTCCACTAGGCTAAAGTTTACCTTGATAAAGTACATATCTTTTTTTTTTTTAATATCTCAATCCATAAGATTCAAGATTCAGCTATCCCTGGAATATTAAGAACTGCGATAGAGCAAACAATACAAAACGACCTAACAAGAATAACCCAATCAAAGTTATATTCCCACTATAGAGACATATATACAACCTTTACCACCGAAGAATACTTCATAACTGAACTCCCTTTTCCTATCATCAGATTAATTGCACAATTTAGAACCCTTTCAATTTTTTTCAGAGAACACCATTTGATTTTATTGAAGCGTGAAGACCTGAAATGCACTTTCTGTGGATCAGGAATAACAACGGAGATGTTGCATTACTTATTTGACTGTGCTGCTCTGTCTGAGGAAAGACGAAAATTAAATGATAAAACGGGGCAACTTTGTCCTTCATTTCCGGCACTGATTAATGAAATATCAAAGAATAGGTATATAGCGATGGCGATATTTGGATTCCACAAGACTATATCCCGGAAAAAGGCCTCACAGTGTTCTCCCTATCCCTTGTGAACTGGCGAATCCTGTATAGGGCGAGTGGCCCCAATAAAGGCTTTTTGTTGTTGTTGTTGTTGATTCAAGATTCAAACAGCACATCTAGAATCGAAAAATAAACGGAAATTATTACATCATGTTTTCTATCCAAGATGTACTGATTTGTATCTGAAAGTACATTATGTAAATAATTATATGTGCATTTCTCGTTTATTTTGAACTCCACTTAAATCCAAATTAAAGCGAAGAGATCGATCAACAGGTTTTATATTTTGATAAATGGTTCACCCCTATCCTCTCAAAATATATCCCTTCCGTCCTATAATCTCTAATTGTGTATTATTATGCAAAAAGTTTCATTTGAAAGGTTTCATATATTTTGATCACTCGATCTCCAATTTCAATTGCTTACTCGCGATGGCAAGGCAATTGTTTGAAACTATTTTTTTTTCACATTGGGTCATTTATAATAATAAAACGGTGATATGCTTGATTAAAAAGGCGTATAAATACTTGATATGGATCATAGCCTTTTTTATATTGACATAAATAGCATGTCTGTGTGTATGATACATGATTTCAACTGAGATCCCATTGAGAGTTGAAACAAAATATTTGGAAAGATTGGTTAGAGAAGACTTCTAAGGAGGAAGAAATAATATAATTTTTCAGGTCTTCTTTATCTCTAACAAACCCTTGAAGTTTTAACCATCAGAATGAATTAAATAGTTTCAAATATCATCATAGCTATATACAGTTAAACCTGTATATAGCGCCCCCTCTAAATAGCGCCTTTCTCTCTATAGAGTCCGATTTTAAGCATTAAAATGTAAACATTTTACATTAAAAGTGACCTGTCTATAACACCCCCTCTCTATAGCTCCCTATTTTGGTGAGTCCTAAGAGGGGGTGCTATAGACAGGTTTAACTGTATTTTCTTATATTTTACAATAAAAAAAATATATGAATAAATACACCTATCCCCCGATTTACACGGTAGAAACGTTCCTGAGAAAAACGTGTAAATCGGGGGATAGGTGTACAAAGAAATAAAAATAAAATGCATTGACAGGTTAAAATATGTAGTCAGCACATAAGCTCGGGATTCCTCGTGAGATGTGTACACAGCGCATGTGTTCAATCACAGTCGCATTTAGTATAGTGCGATAAAAACAAAAAAAAAACTTATTCGGAAAACCGTGTAAAAGCGAAAACGTGTAAAACAAGTACCGTGTAAATCGGGGGATAGGTGTATTTTACAGTAAATATATAAATAAATATATTAAAAGTTCGTTGAAACCTTATTGTTTTAAAATAAACTCTGATCTATATCTAGTGCTTATACATCTTTTTAATCGAACTTGTCATCGGTTTATAATATAAAATTATGGTCCAATAAATAGTTGCATTGTCATCGCGAGTGAGAAATTAGAAATCAAAGTTGTGTATAAAAATGGACACAAATGTATATAATAACTTTCAAAGAAAGGATTTTTTAAGACTTAAAATATAGGCCCCATCTATATCGCTGAAAAATATATAATTTTTAAAGAAACTTTGTAAAATTCATATAATTAAAAGGTATTTCTGAAATTCTTATACACTCTGAAATGAGAAGACTAAAGTATTTAGGCAAACATCTAGAGTACATTCAAGAAATGGATTGTCTGCTGAGTATAAAGTAGGAACTTTCCAGGTCCTAACGGGAGATAAGGGGGTGAACTTGAAAATTTTCCACAATCCCTGTTGCGAGAGGGGAGGAAAAAAAAGGGGTGGGAGGGGGATTCCATTTCGACATGAGGATTCCATGGCGACCTTCGCGGCCGACTCCTGAATTCCGTTAGGGGACAGTCGGTGGGTTGCGACATCGTGGGTCCCGGGGGTGAAGGGGGATATCTAGCTGAATTCCTGGGATTTCAAACCTATGTTTGTTGTCTTCCATGTTGGATAGATCCAAATACTCTTTTTTATTGTTGTAATTTAAACTTGAATTTGGTTTTACTTGACCTATACTTGATCTAAAGAGATTTGGTAGCATGTTTCACTAATGCGAAATCGCCCAATTTATTTATATTATCACAATAAAAACGATCTTTATTCAGTCAAAAAACGTCGTTACAGTTCTATTGTTAGTGGGGGAGGGGGTACAATTAAATTCGATATCTATAAAATACTTGTAGATTTCGTATTTCATCTTGTTTAAAATACGACGTATTTCTAGCTTGTCGCGGTCGAGAATGTAGTTGACTGGACTGAAGCTGTAAACCGGGTTGACATTCTTGCAAGCTTCAATAGCTTCATTAATTTTCTTCTTCGTGTATTCACATCCTAAGTATCGATGCTGTATATCTGGAGAACCGCCGCGTTAGAGAAGACAAGTACAGTGGACCCTCGGTTTACGAGCACCTTGGAGTACGAGCTTTTCGCAGTACGAGCAAAATTTTTTGAAAAATTTTACCTCGGATTACGAGTGAAATTTCGCATTACGAGCAACTCGTGATGGTTGCCCGTAATCGTGATGGATGAAAATTCACTGGGATCCCTCCCTTCAGATAAGATTCGGGAAATATGTAAAATGTGGGAAACTGTGCAATTGTTCGTAGCAAGAAGAATTGCCCGAGTTTCAATTATTAAAAATAAGAAATTAGTTTCGCACTACGAGCGTTTTGGAGAGTACGAGCATGGCTCTGGAACGGATTATGCTCGCAAACCGAGGGTCCACTGTATTCCAAAAGTTTAATTTAAAAATAATTTATTAATTAAATCTATAGAAATGCAAAATGTGTCAATTAATTTTACAAGTGATAATCTACAAGCATGGTAAGGTGTAATGACTAGACAAATATTGTAACAAAGTATTTATTATTTTATTAACAGAGTATCATTTTTTATGTTTATATTTTGCTACTTTGTAAACTTCCCTCTTTGCTTATCTTTTGTTTATCATTCATAGTTTGTTCTTGCCTTATTAATTTTCCACGTGGCAATATTTATGATGATAAACTGACAACAGAGTATTTCCAATAATTATTCTGTGACAATATTTATAACACACACACACATTCAAGACTTAATATTATTTTCAATTTTCTCACCTTTCACCGCTTATATTTCTGTTTGTCAACTATGAATGCAAATACTGTAGACAAAAGTCCTGTTTCACCAATTTTAAAACTATTTTTTTTTCTTGATCCTCGTCTCCTTTTTCTCAGCTAAGAAGAGCCGCAATGCGGTGCTGTTCAATATCAGACATATTGTGTATATGTAAGTATGTATATTGTGAGTAGAGTTGGGGTATACATTATTCGTGTCAATTTCAACTCCTTGCTATCTTCGATTGAAGAACTTTTGCATAAGACGAAAGTTCTTAATAAAGTCTTATATGTATGCATGTATCTTATATGCAAATATCTGTGTTCTTCTCACATAGTTTTGTTTTCCTATAACTCGTCATAAAAATCCATGTATGAAACTAATTATCTTAATTAGGCTTTTTGTGTATGTAGCATCTGCGTTAATATTATGCGTTAATTTTTAATTAAAAAAAGAGTAATTTATAGATAGTTTGTTACTCAGCATATTTCGCTCATTGTATCTATGTATTAATTGTTGTTAATAAATTGGTGATTGTTTTGATCAAAATAAATTGCGTTGTTATCCTCACACACATGTTTGTCTTTATACATTTTCACGTGACATTTTGGTGGATATGCTTGGTAGTTTAGGGAAGACGAACTCAAGATCGCCAGCAGACCTTGGACTACAATTTTTGTGACTGACTCCAAGATTCCACCACCCCTTGTCAAAGACTTTCCTCCAAGAAAATAATGTCCCTATATACGCTATGATGATAAATTCACTCTCCATCATTCACTCATCCACAGTTGGCTATAACAGAAAGCCCCCTATTAAAAAAAAAAAGGAGAGATCTTCACAACATAGAAGTAGAGGTGGTGTTATCGTTTTATTCAAACCATTGTTCACCCTGTATATAGCGGCCATTCCAGATAACCCTGTTATCAGCTGTGTGATACATACACCTGTCTATAGCGGCCACTCTAGACAACCCTGTTATCAGCTGTGTGATACATCCACCTGTCTATACAGACCACCCTGTCTATAGCGGCCACTCTAGACAACCCTGTTATCAGCTGTGTGTTACATTCACCTGTCTATACAGACCACCCTGTCTATAGCGACCACCCAAGACAACGTTGTAAAAACATATCCGCACTCGGATAAAACCCGGGCGTTGCCCGGGCCATTCGTCTAGTTGTATATAAAGAGTCCGACGTAATTTCTTATTTTCCGTATATTAAGACTATATGTCTTGAAAAAGGCTTATTTTCCTTATATCCTTATATAATCACATCAAAAATTCAGGTAATATATTTTCTAGCTATAGTAATAATATTCTTTTTCACCAAATATTTTCTGGTAGTTTCTTTTACGTTGCGAGAGATTTAAAATACAGTCTATGGACCAATGTGCTACTACGTGGACACCAAATTGCTATACACACACCTATATAACTAGCATTTAAAGTAATGATTATATGAACTCTTGTAAGAACATCGTAAAAAAGAACGTTGAGATACTGTACACTCAGGTACCATAGGTTTCTGTTTCCTTTATAGCTGGACATCGTACAAACCACGTCAAATAAAAGCTTTATTAAGACTTTTTAGTCTTATACAGATTATCCAAGCACACACACGCTGAATGTAGGGTGATATAAATATGAAATGATTTTCAATGGAAAAAAAAAATAAATTTTCACTAACCCCTATAACTTATGTAAATTATCCCCCTAGAAGAGCATGTACAAACATTGAGGCAATAATGGCGAGGGTAATGACCAGAGCGAAAAAGGGAATAGAGTGGGACCTTCCATAGGCCAGATAAACAGGATCTCATATTGAGTTCTTCGGTTAATTTACGGTTTTACAGAGAAGGCCATCTGAGGAGTCACTGACAGGATGGATATGCAATTAAAAGAAGAGATCAAATATGCATATAGGGTCCCCCCACGCATCTAGTCTATCTGACACTGTAGGAAATGTATTTCGTCAAGTGTAGCGATGGGGGGAAATACCCGGGAATACCCGATAAGTAGCCATGCCAAGGTCAAGATAAGTCTAATGGGGTAGTTTCCAGCGGAGTGAGTGATAAGATCGGCGGAAGGACATAGCGGAATTAATTGGTAGGATGATCTATTAGCGGTTGGAACTGGCCGCGCGTGACGTCACTCGTGACGTCACCTGTCAAGTTCCGGATTGGCTGGTTAAATGATCCTGTAAGGGTAGGAAGGGTTGATGATGTTATATTGGAAGAACAAGATTGGCTGGCTAGATGATCCTGTAAGGGTAGGAAGGGTTGATGATGTTATATTGGAAGAATAAGATTGGCTGGCTAGATGATCCTGTAAGGATAGGAAGGGTTGATGATGTTATAATGGAAGAATAAGATTGGCTGGCTAGATGATCCTGTAAGGGTAGGAAGGGTTGATGATGTTATATTGGAAGAATAAGATTGGCTGGCTAGATGATCCTGTAAGGATAGGAAGGGTTGATGATGTTATAATGGAAGAATAAGATTGGCTGGCTAGATGATCCTGTAAGGGTAGGAAGGGTTGATGATGTTATATTGGAAGAATAAGATTGGCTGGCTAGATGATCCTGTAAGGATAGGAAGGGTTGATGATGTTATATTGGAAGAATAGGACTGGCTGGCTAGATGATCCTGTAAGGATAGGAAGGGTTGATGATGTTATATTGGAAGAATAGGACTGGCTGGGGGAAGTAACCTTTAGTTTAGAAGTTTCCAAGAGAGATCACTGAATGCAGATTTCGAAATATAAGTACCCTATTCCTTTGATCGTGTATTTTGGTAGAAATTGATTAGTTTAATCAAGAAAAAAAATTCAAAACATTTTTAAATTTTTTTTTTTTAATTCTAAAGCTATTGATTAACCTTAACAAATAAGAATTTTGGATTATAAAAACTACTTTTAATTTTGTAGTGTTTACAAGCTAGATGAAGATAAGCGGCCAGAGTTCAAACACTTCCAGATGTTGGAGAGTCAATTAGTTACCAGCTCGGTCATAAATCCTGGACCTACACAAATATTGACAAGACGCCGGGCGGATGGCCACCGGACGCGGCTCCAGTTTCCCAGACCCCGGCCCCCACTTTCCCACGTGGGTGTTTACGTCTTCACCGCTACTGGGTCAGCCGCGCCTCGTCCGGTGGGAACCGCTGGCATCTGTTCGCACATAGCGGGGACTTCTTGTCCATGTTCCGTCGTCTACATGTACTGTATATCCTGTCTAAATGCGCTTTATTTACTGTTTATCCTGTCTACATATGCTGTACTTACTGTCTGTTCTGTCTACATATGCTGTACTTACTGTCTGTCCTGTCTACATATGCTGTACTTACTGTCTGTTCTGTCTACATATGCTGTACTTACTGTTTGTCCTGTCTACACGCACTGTACTTACTGTCTGTCCTGTCTACATATGCTGTACTTACTGTTTGTCCTGTCTACATATGCTGTACTTACTGTCTGTCCTGTCTACATATGCTGTACTTACTGTTTGTCCTGTCTACATATGCTGTACTTACTGTCTGTTCTGTCTACATATGCTGTACTTACTGTTTGTCCTGTCTACATATGCTGTACTTACTGTCTGTTCTGTCTACATATGCTGTACTTACTGTCTGTTCTGTCTACATATGCTGTACTTACTGTCTGTCCTGTCTACATATGCTGTACTTACTGTCTGTTCTGTCTACATATGCTGTACTTACTGTTTGTCCTGTCTACACGCACTGTACTTACTGTCTGTTCTGTCTACATATGCTGTACTTACTGTTTGTCCTGTCTACATATGCTGTACTTACTGTCTGTCCTGTCTACATATGCTGTACTTACTGTCTGTTCTGTCTACATATGTTGTACTTACTGTCTGTCCTGTCTACATACGCTGTACTTACTGTCTGTTCTGTCTACATATGCTGTACTTACTGTTTGTCCTGTCTACATATGTTGTACTTACTGTTTGTCCTGTCTACATATGCTGTACTTACTGTCTGTCCTGTCTACATATGCTGTACTTACTGTCTGTTCTGTCTACATATGCTGTACTTACTGTCTGTCCTGTCTACATACGCTGTACTTACTGTCTGTTCTGTCTACATATGCTGTACTTACTGTCTGTCCTGTCTACATACGCTGTACTTACTGTCTGTTCTGTCTACATATGCTGTACTTACTGTCTGTCCTGTCTACATATGCTGTACTTACTGTCTGTACTGTCTACATATGCTGTACTTAATGTCTGTCCTGGCCACATATGCAGTACTTACTGTCTGTCCTGTCTACATATGCTGTACTTACTGTCTGTTCTGTCTACATATGCTGTACTTACTGTCTGTTCTGTCTACATATGCTGTACTTACTGTTTTCCTGTATACACGCACTGTACTTACTGTCTGTTCTGTCTACATATGCTGCACTTACTGTCTGTCCTGTCTACATATGCTGTACTTACTGTCTGTTCTGTCTACATATGCTGTACTTACTGTCTGTTCTGTCTACATATGCTGTACTTACTGTTTGTCCTGTATACACGCACTGTACTTACTGTCTGTTCTGTCTACATGTGCTGCACTTACTTTCTGTCCTGTCTACATATGCTGTACTTACTGTCTGTTCTGTCTACATATGCTTTACTTACTGTTTGTCCTGTCTACACGCACTGTACTTACTGTCTGTCCTGTCTACATACGCTGTACTTACTGTCTGTCCTGTCTACACATGCTGTACTCACTGCCTATCCTGTCTACATACGCTGTACTTAATGTCTGTCCTGTCTACATGCGATGTATTTACTGTCTGTTCTGTCTACATATGCTGTACTTAATGTCTGTCCTGTCTACATATGCTGCACTTACTGTCTGTTCTGTCTACATATGCTGTACTTAATGTCTGTCCTGTCTACATATGCTGTACTTAATTTCTGTCCTGTCTACATGCGATGTATTTACTGTCTGTTCTGTCTACATACGCTGTACTTAATGTCTGTCCTGTCTACATATGCTGCACTTACTGTCTGTTCTGTCTACATATGCTGTACTTACTGTCTGTCCTGTCTACATACGCTGTGCTTACTGTCTGTCCTGTCGACATATGCTGTACTTACTGTCTGTCCTGTCTACATATGCTGTACTTAATGTCTGTCCTGTCTACATATGCTGCACTTACTGTCTGTTCTGTCTACATATGCTGTACTTAATGTCTGTCCTGTCTACATATGCTGCACTTACTGTCTGTTCTGTCTACATATGCTGTACTTAATGTCTGTCCTGTCTACATATGCTGTACTTAATTTCTGTCCTGTCTACATATGCTGCACTTACTGTCTGTTCTGTCTACATACGCTGTGCTTACTGTCTGTCCTGTCGACATATGCTGTACTTACTGTCTGTCCTGTCTACATACGCTGTGCTTACTGTCTGTCCTGTCGACATATGCTGTACTTACTGTCTGTCCTGTCTACATACGCTGTGCTTACTGTCTGTCCTGTCGACATATGCTGTACTTACTGTCTGTCCTGTCTACATATGCTGTACTTAATGTCTGTCCTGTCTACATATGCTGCACTTACTGTCTGTTCTGTCTACATATGCTGTACTTAATGTCTGTCCTGTCTACATATGCTGTACTTAATTTCTGTCCTGTCTACATGCGATGTATTTACTGTCTGTTCTGTCTACATACGCTGTACTTAATGTCTGTCCTGTCTACATATGCTGCACTTACTGTATATCCTGTCTTCATACGCTGTACTTACTGTCTGTCCTGCCTCCATGTTCTATGCTCCGTCCCTTTTTCCTAACATTGTGGTCTAGCCGCTTGAACAACGTACAGAGTTCCATCCAGGCTGTATAGAAATGTGTAGACATGTGGTGCACTTACAGTAAAAGCAATCGTCTACTACCCATCATGATCATTATTGCATACTTGGATAGGTATCGCTACCACTCTAGGAATAGAACCCGCGGGGATCTGCAGTATGCACGTGGAGAGCCTGAATCTTTCAAAGTATTTTGTTTATTTACTTTTATTTCTTTTTTCTCAGGCTGAGATATATATGTCTTTATTGTTGAAGCTCGGATATGTATGCTTAATGGTATATTTTAATGCCGAGTGAACTTTATTCCATTAGTTGAAGCACCTTAGGCGGTGCTTTCCCCAATGGTGACAGAACTGTCCCGACCGATTGGTGACATATTCTACAACTAGCTAGAGTCTTGAAGCATTAGAAATCTGCTAGATAATTGCAACATATTTTTGCCTGGTTACCAAGTTGATTTGAAATGAGTTTCTAGGCAAATACTGCTAGTAAACTCTTGGAACCATTGAACGTCGTGAGGTCGTGATGACAACTCTATATATCTGGAACTTGTGTTGTACACAGTAGCCGTGAAATTTTGACTTCTTGTTCACTTAATATTGTCATCAAGTTTCCATTTTAATCTTTGGCCTTTATATGTTTGGAACAACAATTAAGCCGTAAATAGCCATCAAAATCAAGAGTTGGATTCCTGTGTTTCAGTTGAGGTAAAATGTTGATTTGAATGTACAGTTGATCGAGGAAATCACCTCCATCTTGTTTTCGACATATTTGATGGAACATTGAAGTGAACTGTTTGTTTTTCTTTCTTCCTTAGGTTTCTCCCCCAATATTTATCTCAGTTTCGTTATGATAGCTTCAAACAGTGAGGGTTAAGGACATTTTTGATGTTCATGATGAAATTGTCAAAAAGTATTATAATTAGAATTATATTCTCACAATGAGTATCTTTTTTATTTAAAAATGCTAGCTTTCAAGCGTTATTCGCTCTTCAACGGGCTTACAAAAATATCGACTTAATCCCACTAGAAATATTTACAAAAACAAAAAAAAACAAACGAATGCGCGCCGCGTGGGTCTTTATAACTGAAAATTTTGAATTGGTTTGTAATTTAACTATTTTAAATATTTTATGGAATATATATCTATTTCAATTTTTAGGGCATCCAGAACATATAAAATTAATCTATTGATTTCTTCTGAGATATCGGTATTGTGATGGTAAATCTATTTTTCTGTTTATGCTGTTGTATTCATTGGAAACAAGAGATTCTAATGGTAATCGTTGAAATTTGCTCTTAACGTCTTTGTAGTGGCATTTCGTTTGTGTTATGTTAAATTGGTGACCGGTTTGTGCAATATGTTGATAGATCATAGAACGTTGGTCTTTTGTTCTGATATTTCTATTATGCTCGTCTAGTCTAACTTCTATCCATCTTCCTGTCTCGCCTATGTAGGTAGCATTGCAGTCTTGGCATTGAATTGAGTAAATTGCATTGGTTTTTTGTAAATATTTCTAGTGGGATTAAGTCGATATTATAGTAAGCCCGTTGAAGAGCGAATAACGCTTGAAAGCTAGCATTTTTTAATAAAAAAGATACTCATTGTGAGAATATATTTGTAATTATAACATTTTTGATGTCTTATTCAATTTCAACCAATAGGAAATATTACATATTTACAAAAAAGCATGAGACGCCGAACAACTCTTTTTATTCATTTGATTAAAGAAAGCTGTCAGGCAAGCCATTCTTGTGCTAACTAAAACGTATCTTTTATACCTTAGCTGAGGAAGAAGGACTTGTCCGAAAGCTTCCTTTAATCAAGTAAATATGAAGAGTTGCGCGGCGTCTTATGCGCGCTTCTTTGATTTCTTCTTTTTTTCTTATCTACACCAATCACATATTAGGGTATCAAGCTTGTAGAGCTTGAGACTTGACAATCATCATGACTGGGTGAAGTAGAATGCGTCTGCCTTTGTCATTAAGACTGGGAGCACTACTCAGTGGCAGGCCGACTTAGCTACAAAAGAAATGGCCGCCTTTGACATGAGGAACAGACGCCATGTCCAGCGGCTGCTAACATGGAGTATACACACTGCTCATCCTGTATCCCTGGATCAGGAGTCCTTACAAGGTACTATCAGCCGGGCCAGATGAGTCCAGGTTTTTTAGTGAGCTTGTTACTGCTCCCCCTCCTCCTTTTTCATCCGGGCTTGGGATCGGCAAAGACGGAGTTTCTTTGTAATCAGTCAAAATCCTGTGAAATATAATCAATAGCGAATATATTACTAATTTATTCTTCACAATTAGTTATCATTTCTACGGCAGGGTTTTCGTTTTTAACGCTTCACTCTTAATTTCTGAATTATTGTCAATTGTATGTTTCCAAGTAAATAATTTAATCTTGTTTTGGCTTTGCATCGATAATCGTGAGGCTAATCCTTTCCTCTACTCTTGGTCAAAATTCAATAAATCCATATCTTAGATAATTTTACAGTTTGGCTAAATTAAAATCTTCGAATAAAATTAGCAAAATATAACGATGATTGAAGAGGAGTATCTTATATGAATTTTATTGTCAAATTATATTGACAAATATTTACACGCTTATCTTATCCTATTTCTTTAGTGCGAAGAACGTTGTTTTTATTAGATAAGTAAACCGATCTCTCAAGCATTCTAATTGGACGAATGTGGCCAGGTTTTTATATAAAGGGGGTTTAAGGGAATGCGTGAGGAGAGTGTGAGAAAAAGTTTTGTGTAGAGACGCTTATAGTGTTCTCTTCGTTTTTTTTATCCGTGTCTGGTGATCTCTTCGCATTCCCTGTGTAACTCCGGTTCGATCCCTACCTAAGCAGCAATAAAGATAAGTACTGTTTTTTATTTTATTTTATTTAACAAATTGTGAGTTATTATTTACTTTTTTTTTTGTGTGTGTGTTGTATTCTTGAGTGTGCGTTTTTGTGCGTTTAGTTACTATTACTCTAGGCCCTAGTAATTTGCAACTTTTAGTGTTAACCCGTAAATAGTAACTTTTGTCATTATTCGCAAGCTTTCGAACGCATGCGTCTTTCCACAGGCTTTACTGTAGCTGTAACTGTTAACACTGTTACTGTTGGCTGTAGAAGGACGTCCGAAAGCTTGCGAATAAAATTATTATAAGACACTCCTCTTCAAATGTCGGTATATTTTGCTAATTTTACAGTTCATCAAAATATTTTTGCTCGGATATTTGATTGATATTTAGAAAATTTTCTTCATAAATTTATTGATAATATCAGAAATTTCTCTAAAGCATCTTCAGAAAGAAGGCTTTGGTTAATAAGGACATATTCATATGCAAATACAGAGCAACATACATTCATAGACAGGTATAGGTAAAGACTGAAATATATGTAATATACAATTAAATAGACAGAGATCTAGGTAGAGCCCAATAAGAAGACAGGAATAGACAAAGGCTTAGACAGATATAGGTAAAGACTGAAATATATGTAATATACAATTAAATAGACAGAGATCTAGGTAGAGGCCAATAAGAAGACAAGAATAGACAAAGGCATAGACAGATATAGGTAAAGACTGAAATATATGTATATACAATTAAATAGACAGAGATCTAGGTAGAGCCCAATAAGAAGACAGGAATAGACAAAGGCATAGACAGATATAGGTAAAGACCGAAATATATGTATATACAATTAAATAGACAGAGATCTAGGTAGAGCCCAATAAGAAGACAGGAATAGACAAAGGCATAGACAGATATAGGTAAAGACTGAAATATATGTATATACAATTAAATAGACAGAGATCTAGGTAGAGCCCAATAAGAAGACAGGAATAGACAAAGGCATAGACAGATATAGGTAAAGACTGAAATATATGTATATACAATTAAATAGACAGAGATCTAGGTAGAGCCCAATAAGAAGACAGGAATAGACAAAGGCATAGACAGAGACAGACAAAGAAGGTGGGACAGACAGGGCGGCCGAGCGAGCGGCTCTTGACCCCCAAACAAGTTCCTCCTCCCCATTGTCGTCGCTGCTGGCGTCGGAAGGAAGGAAGGATGGGGTGAAGCTCCGTTGTTTGTTTTGGGGGATCTCCGAGGGGTTCTCCATCCTTTGGTGACTTCTCATTAGATGGCTCCCTTACACTAGGGCAGTACGGGGCTACTGGTGATTATTGTGTGTAGAAGGCTGCTTGCTGTAGGATCCCTCACACTAGGGCAGTACGGGGCTACTGGTATCTTTGTGGGTAGAGGGCTGTGAATATTGACTATAGAAGTACATGTCTACATGTGTAGTACCAGGCTACTGGTATTATTGTGTGTAGAAGGCTGCTTGCTGTAGGATCCCTCACACTAGGGCAGTACGGGGCTACTGGTATCATTGTGGGTAGAGGGCTGTGAATACTGACTATGGAAGTACATGTCTACATGTGTAGTACCAGGCTACTGGTGATTATTGTGTGTAGAAGGCTGCTTGCTGTAGGATCCCTCACACTAGGGCAGTACGGGGCTACTGGTATCATTGTGGGTAGAGGGCTGTGAATATTGACTATGGAAGTACATGTCTACATGTGTAGTACCAGGCTACTGGTATTATTGTGTGTAGAAGGCTGCTTGCTGTAGGATCCCTCACACTAGGGCAGTACGGGGCTACTGGTATCATTGTGGGTAGAGGGCTGTGAATATTGACTATGGAAGTACATGTCTACATGTGTAGTACCAGGCTACTGGTGATTATTGTGTGTAGAAGGCTGCTTGCTGTAGGATCCCTCACACTAGGGCAGTACGGGGCTACTGGTATCATTGTGGGTAGAGGGCTGTGAATACTGACTATGGAAGTACATGTCTACATGTGTAGTACCAGGCTACTGGTGATTATTGTGTGTAGAAGGCTGCTTGCTGTAGGATCCCTTACACTAGGGCAGTACGGGGCTACTGGTATTATTGTGGGTAGAGGGCTGTGAATATTGACTATGGAAGTACATGTCTACATGTGTAGTACCAGGCTACTGGTGATTATTGTGTGTAGAAGGCTGCTTGCTGTAGGATCCCTCACACTAGGGCAGTACGGGGCTACTGGTATCATTGTGGGTAGAGGGCTGTGAATATTGACTATGGAAGTACATGTCTACATGTGTAGTACCAGGCTACTGGTATTATTGTGTGTAGAAGGCTGCTTGCTGTAGGATCCCTCACACTAGGGCAGTACGGGGCTACTGGTATCATTGTGGGTAGAGGGCTGTGAATATTGACTATGGAAGTACATGTCTACATGTGTAGTACCAGGCTACTGGTGATTATTGTGTGTATAAGGCTGCTTGCTGTAGGATCCCTCACACTAGGGCAGTACGGGGCTACTGGTATCATTGTGGGAAGAGGGCTGTGAATATTGACTATGGAAGTACATGTCTACATGTGTAGTACCAGGCTACTGGTATTATTGTGTGTAGAAGGCTGCTTGCTGTAGGATCCCTCACACTAGGGCAGTACGGGGCTACTGGTATCATTGTGGGTAGAGGGCTGTGAATACTGACTATGGAAGTACATGTCTACATGTGTAGTACCAGGCTACTGGTGATTATTGTGTGTAGAAGACAGCTTGCTGTAGGATCCCTCACACTAGGGCAGTACGGGGCTACTGGTATCATTGTGGGTAGAGGGCTGTGAATATTGACTATGGAAGTACATGCTGGAATATAAATGGACTTTTTAGGTTGCTCTCTGTTTTTCCACTTCTCGAGTACATTAAAAATTACGAGATTTTTGCTTTAATTGAAACAGGGTGTATAAATCTCACAAATATAACATTAAAGGATTTCCAAATTTTTGAACAGCCGGCAACTAAGACCACAGAAAGGGGAAGGGGATCAGGAGGAATAATTGTGGGTGTCAAAAAAGGGGGACATTACAGGTTGCACAGTACAGAAAAGGATAACATCTGGATATCGATTTTTTTATCACAAAACATAGGAACCGACAAACCCACCACCTGCTTGATATTTGTATATCTCCCTCCAAACGAACTGTACCAGAACAACTTAGTTAGATTAACTAAATATATGGAAAAACAGATAACTGACGGGAAAGAACTAATTCTGTTTGGGGATTTAAATATTAGAACTGGAGGGCTCGGGGGACTGTATAATCCAACAAATCTTCAACTCTCTTTAGTTTCCGAAAGAAAAGCAAGAGATCTGAAAATTTCACCACTGGCTGAAGGACTCCTCGAGTTTCTCGAGGACAATTCGCTGACAATAATCAACGGACGATCAACAGGAGACAGAGAGGGAGACTTTACATATGTTTCGGAGAGAGGCTCATCAACTATTGATTACTGCATAGTTTCCCAAGGAATACTGGAAAAAATATCAGACTTCAGGATAGAAACCCAGATGTACTCAGATCACCTTCCTCTTATCCTGAAGTTAACAGTCCAAAACACCTATGAAAACAAATCTAAGGTAGAAGAATATGGTGTTACGAGATACAGATGGACAGCTGAGGGAATTAAGACATTTAAACAGGAATTAAAGGAATTGCAAGTAGTAAAAATATCAAATCTCGATATCTCCGTAAATACTTTCACTCAAAGAATTACCGAGGCAATGTCAACATCAGGAATAATGTACTCAACTAAGGGTGCCATCGGAAAATCTAAACCATGGTTTGACAAAAACTGTTACGAGATGAAAAAGCTAACAAAAGAAAGTCTGAAGGAATACCGTAGAACCAACAGAAAGGAAGACCTTGAAAGCTATGCTCTCCATAGAAAGAAATATCTCGGTTTATTAGATGATAAAAGAAAGAAATATATTCAGGAAAAACAAGAAATATTGAGAAATTTAAAAGATTCAAAGTCCTTTTGGAAGACCATTGCGCTATTCAAAAGAGCAACAAAAATTCAAGGAGAATTTACTGTACAGGAATGGCACGAATTTTATTGCGAATTAATGAGTATTGAGGAAAAAGAGAAGATTTGTAATATAGAAGTGAGGATTTCGCCGAGCGATCCAATACTTGATCCAGAGATAACTTCTGAAGAGATAGGCAGGGCAATCAGAGATTTGAAAAATAACAAGGCAAGTGGACCTGATGACATCCCCAATGAAATAATAAAAGTACTCCCAGACTCATACATGGGTTTATTAGAACAATTTTACAATAGAGCTCTGATAATGGGACACTATCCTACAATATGGACTAAATCGATCATACATCCAATCTTTAAAAGCGGTGACAAAGACAACCCTTCAAATTACCGTGGTATAGCACTGATAAGTAATTTATCGAAACTTTTTACAACAATACTAAGATCAAGACTGAATAAATGGGTAGAAAGAAGAAACGTCATTCCAGAAAATCAGGCGGGTTTCCGAAGGGGCCGATCGTGTGTGGATCTGATATTCACATTGACCACTCTAATACAACTTTCACTGAGGAAAAAGAGAGGAAAATTATATGTATTTTTTGTTGATTTGAGAAAAGCATTTGACACAGTTCCTCACTCATTACTCTGGAAGAAATTAACCAATCTGGGCGTGAGCTATCAATTTATACATGCAATTAGAAATTACTACGAACAGGCGACTGTGGCAGTCAGATGGAGGGGATCAATTACAGAAAATATTAAGATACATTCGGGCGTTTTACAAGGAGAGCCACTATCGCCATTACTTTTTATATTATTCATGACGGACCTGATTAAAATGTATGACAACTCAGATCTGACGAGTGTATACCTTCCGGAATTTGGTGATGTTCACCTGCTGATGTATGCAGATGATATTGCTATTATAGGGGAGTCGAGGATAAACCTCCAAAAAAAGATTAATATATTGAAAGAATATCTTGGTGAGAACTATATGACACTGAACGAGTCCAAATCGAAGGTTATGGTATTTCGCAATGGTGGTAAACCCTCAAGAGAAGATAGATGGTACTGGAATGGTAAACCTCTGATGGCAACAAGAAGATATAATTACTTGGGATACCCTCTGGTCAGTACAACTAAAACCACTCAAGCCGCAAACTTTTTCAAAGGAAAAGCACTTGCGGCAATAAATGCTACAACCCCAATATTGGCAAAATCAAAAATTAATTCATTAAACTCTGCAAAGAAACTGTTTGACTCTATTGTGATGGCTGTTTTGATGTATGCTGCTCCAATTTGGGCAACAGAGTATAAAGATTTATTAGACCATATACAAGATACATTTATTCGTAGGTTTTTGAATTTGCCTAGATATACACCAGGATACATAATAAGACCAGAAACAGGCCGCGTCTCATTAATAATAACAGCTCTGAAATTGACCTTGAAATATTGGCTGAGGGTGCTGAGTATGGATACAAATAGACTGCCTCGAATATGTTTAACTAGAATGAGGCAATTATCCTGTGCTACAGGTGCGCCCATCGGTTTTATAAAACAATTAAGCAATTTACTTAATGTTACGATGTACTAGAGCGCCATCTGTTATCAAATTATAAAACTATTTTAGAGGCGTAATATTCTTTTTAAAATAAAACAATTTCTACTGTCCTTACTGCGATGGAAAAATTAAATGGAGGGCCTGGCTCATCAGTGGTGAACCCTCCCAGCGGTTTCGCCAGTTTAATCTACCATACCGCTGTTATATTGCATTTTTGGAACTTCCTTTTATAGGTGACTGTTGTAAAACTCTTGGAATGGGTATTTTAGAAGAACTATGGACATAAGCTTTTAGGACAGCAGAATTAAATATAATTATAAATATATAATATGCTTCGAGCAATCGCTCTTCCGCAAATATCAAATTGTGTCTTTTATTAGAACAATAATTTTTCCATCGCAGTAAGGACAGTAGAAATTGTTTTATTTTAAAAAGAATATTACGCCTCTAAAATAGTTTTATAATTTACTTAATAATAACGGATCCTCGTGGCTTACTTATTGTAATGATCCTGATTCACTAAGGAATGCTATCCCTGGAATATTAAGAACTGCGATAGAGCAAACAATACAAAACGACTTAACAAGAATAACCCAATCAAAGTTATATTCCCACTATAGAGACATATATACAACGTTTACCACCGAAGAATACTTCTTAAGTGAACTCCCTTTTCCTATCATCAGATTAATTGCACAATTTAGAACCCTTTCAATTTTTTTCAGAGAACACCATTTGATTTTATTGAGGCGTGAAGACCTGAAATGCACTTTCTGTGGATCAGGAAAACAACGGAGATGTTGCATTACTTATTTGACTGTGCTGCTCTGTCTGAGGAAAGACGAAAACTAAATGATAAAACGGGGCAACTTTGTCCTTCATTTCCGGCACTGATTAATGAAATATCAAAGAATAGGTATATAGCGATGGCGATATTTGGATTCCACAAGACTATATCCCGGAAAAAGGCCTCACAGTGTTCTCCCTATCCCATGTGAACTGGAGAATCCTGTATAGGGCGAGTGGCCCTAAATAAAGGCTTTTGTTGTTGTTGTTGTTGACTATGGAAGTACATGTCTACATGTGTAGTACCAGGCTACTGGTATTATTGTGTGTAGAAGGCTGCTTGCTGTAGGATCCCTCACACTAGGGCAGTACGGAGCTACTGGTATCATTGCGGGTAGAGGGCTGTGAATATTGACTATGGAAGTACATGTCTACATGTGTAGTACCAGGCTACTGGTGATTATTGTGTGTAGAAGGCTGCTTGCTGTAGGATCCCTCACACTAGGGCAGTACGGGGCTACTGGTATCATTGTGGGTAGAGGGCTGTGAATATTGACTATGGAAGTACATGTCTACATGTGTAGTACCAGGCTACTGGTATTATTGTGTGTAGAAGGCTGCTTGCTGTAGGATCTCTCACACTAGGGCAGTACGGAGCTACTGGTATCATTGTGGGTAGAGGGCTGTGAATACTGACTATGGAAGTACATGTGTACATGTGTAGTACCAGGCTACTGGTGATTATTGTGTGTAGAAGGCTGCTTGCTGTAGGATCCCTCACACTAGGGCAGTACGGGGCTACTGGTATCATTGTGGGTAGAGGGCTGTGAATACTGACTATGGAAGTACATGTCTACATGTGTAGTACCAGGCTACTGGTGATTATTGTGTGTAGAAGGCTGCTTGCTGTAGGATCCCTCACACTAGGGCAGTACGGGGCTACTGGTATCATTGTGGGTAGAGGGCTGTGAATATTGACTATGGAAGTACGTGTCTACATGTGTAGTACCAGGCTACTGGTGATTATTGTGTGTAGAAGGCTGCTTGCTGTAGGATCCCTCACACTAGGGCAGTACGGGGCTACTGGTATCATTGTGGGTAGAGGGCTGTGAATACTGACTATGGAAGTACATGTCTACATGTGTAGTACCAGGCTACTGGTGATTATTGTGTGTAGAAGGCTGCTTGCTGTAGGATCCCTCACACTAGGGCAGTACGGGGCTACTGGTATCATTGTGGGTAGAGGGCTGTGAATATTGACTATGGAAGTACATGTCTACATGTGTAGTACCAGGCTACTGGTATTATTGTGTGTAGAAGGCTGCTTGCTGTAGGATCCCTCACACTAGGGCAGTACGGAGCTACTGGTATCATTGTGGGTAGAGGGCTGTGAATATTGACTATGGAAGTACATGTCTACATGTGTAGTACCAGGCTACTGGTGATTATTGTGTGTAGAAGGCTGCTTGCTGTAGGATCCCTTACACTAGGGCAGTACGGGGCTACTGGTATTATTGTGGGTAGAGGGCTGTGAATACTGACTATGGAAGTACATGTCTACATGTGTAGTACCAGGCTACTGGTGATTATTGTGTGTAGAAGGCTGCTTGCTGTAGGATCCCTCACACTAGGGCAGTACGGGGCTACTGGTATCATTGTGGGTAGAGGGCTGTGAATATTGACTATGGAAGTACATGTCTACATGTGTAGTACCAGGCTACTGGTATTATTGTGTGTAGAAGGCTGCTTGCTGTAGGATCCCTCACACTAGGGCAGTACGGAGCTACTGGTATCATTGTGGGTAGAGGGCTGTGAATACTGACTATGGAAGTACATGTCTACATGTGTAGTACCAGGCTACTGGTGATTATTGTGTGTAGAAGGCTGCTTGCTGTAGGATCCCTCACACTAGGGCAGTACGGGGCTACTGGTATCATTGTGGGTAGAGGGCTGTGAATACTGACTATGGAAGTACATGTCTACATGTGTAGTACCAGGCTACTGGTGTTATTGTGTGTAGAAGGCTGCTTGCTGTAGGATCCCTCACACTAGGGCAGTACGGGGCTACTGGTATCATTGTGGGTAGAGGGCTGTGAATACTGACTATGGAAGTACATGTCTACATGTGTAGTACCAGGCTACTGGTGTTATTGTGTGTAGAAGGCTGCTTGCTGTAGGATCCCTCACACTAGGGCAGTACGGGGTTACTGGTATCATTGTGGGTAGAGGGCTGTGAATACTGACTATGGAAGTACATGTCTACATGTGTAGTACCAGGCTACTGGTATTATTGTGTGTAGAAGGCTGCTTGCTGTAGGATCCCTCACATTAGAGTAATTCCAGGCTACTGGTGATTATTGTAGACTGTGACTGCTAGTATGACAAATACATGTCTACATGTGTAGTACCAGGCTACTGGTATCGTTGTGGGTAGAGGGCTGTGAATACTGACTATGGAAGTACATGTCTACATGTGTAGTACCAGGCTACTGGTATCGTTGTGGGTAGAGGGCTGTGAATACTGACTATGGAAGTACATGTCTACATGTGTAGTACCAGGCTACTGGTATCGTTGTGGGTAGATTGCTGCTTGCTGTAGGTTCCCTCACATTAGAGTAATTCCAGGCTACTGGTGATTATCAAGTATATCTTGCATTCGTCTGTGAAAAACTGGGTTGGTTCATGATGAGCAGTATGTAACATTGGAATGTTGGCTCACTTTGCATAAACCAGCCACAGACTCAACGTTGCAACAAACAAACGGTGGTTTACTTCAGCAAACTGCAGTTCGGAGCTGGAAACTATTCAAGCTGTTTCAATGACAACGCTGGTCAATAAGATCATGATCCACACAGCCATTGTTGGGGAAGATAGTCTCACAACAAACCTGGATGAGCTGATAGAGTTGGCAAATATTTCCCCCACGGTAGTGCCATTTTACATATGAATCGTGTGTGTGCAAAATGTAGGTACCTTAATTGAATACCTGAATAGAAGCAAATTAGAGTAGAAGTGGATCTATAGCTTTAGCGTCTGGTATTGGAACATGACCAAGCCTATCTGGATCCATCATATTTGGAAATGGAATTATAATCCTGAAAGAAAACAAACGGGCATATAGTCTGGGAAATACTTGAAGCTCCAGTGCCAAAGAAAGGTTAAATGTCTACGGTCAGAAGGAAGGAAATGATGATTTTCTTCTCCAACTACCGGGTAATTGTTTACCAACATGAAGTGTGACCAACAAGGAATGAATACATTATTGCGTAACAGTTTTGAAAACCAAACATTTTCGACGAAAACGTCCTGAACCGCCTAGAACTGGTACACTAGAACTACCTCCCTGTAAAGGACACCTAAATGCAGAGCCGAAGTGTCTTTTAGGGAGAGGTGTCCTCTTACCGGAGAGTTTCTAAATAGTAAAAAATGATAATTTTGGAAATGAAAACTGTCCTTTATAGAGAGATGTCCTCTAGCGTGAGTGTCCTCTCTTGGAGGTAGTTCTACTGTACAAACAATGCTCGCCTCACGTCTCAGAAGTTGTTACCGATTATTTGACCAAAAATAACACCGAATATGTGCCAAATCCTTCATACAGCCCCGACCTTGCCTCTTGGGATTTTTATCTGTTACCTCACCTGAAATCAAAGCTTACGGGCGAGAGTTTTATTTATATTTTTCATTATATTATTCTAAAATCTATTATAATTTATAAATAAAAATAGATTGTAAAGGTCCCTTGGGTAAAAAGCAGTCAGTAAATACCTGAACGAAGCCAAGTCTACAGATGTATTTGGCTAATATACATAAACAATTAATTTGTTTATATTTTATACCACAAATAATAACGAATTGAATACAAAACATAAACATGTGAGGAAAAACATGCATATGGAACAAGTAAATAAGACCTGATCCAAATAAATTAATAGTGTGTGACGTTACGGTAAAAGCGTTGTTACCATCATCAGACAAAAGAATAATTTTTTTTGTAGCTTTAATCTATAATCCAAATTATGCTGTGGAATAATGCCTGTAGAATTATATTTAATGAGGTAGGAATTCACAAAGAAAGAAATATTCGTATTTGTTTATAAACATTCAAAATTCCAACCCAATCTTTTACATGAAGAAGAAACATTTGTAGAAGGCATTAGTAAATATTTTTTGTAAGATATAGTCGATATTTTTTATTAATCCGTTGAAGAGCCATTATCACTTGAAAGCTTGCATTTTAAAATAAAAAGAAACTAATTGTGAGAAAATATTTTGTAAATTCAAAAGTTTTTCACATTTTTATCATGAATTGAAGAAGAAACAATCAGAGAGAACTTAGAATAAAGACTTCCCCCAAATAACGGAAAGTTTCAAATGGAAGAATCATTAAAAAAAGATGGAATAAATTAAATAGCGGAGCACACAAAGAACGATTCCTTATCAAAAGGAAATCAGGGATTTGATGTGTCACACTGTTGAAAAAATGGTGTGAGTTATGGGTGTAAATGTGGCAAAATGGGAAATGTGCGTGCTGCGTGTTACATCCTGTAGATATTTCCCTTGCTTTATCTACACGGAGGAAACTGTACACGGCAGGTAGATATATCTTGGTAGATTTATCTTTATAAAACTTGTGATGACAATATAGAAATATATGTTTATCTCAGCTGAAAACTAAATTACATATTTTGTCAATTACATATATGTCACTAGAAGGACTATTTTTTTTTTTTTTTTTGACAATTAAAACAATTTTATTGATTCTTCTACTCAATTGTTACAAAGGTGGGGGAAAATATATAATAAAATAGTAAATAAAGGGTATATAAAATGTAGGGGAATATATATAGTTGTGTATGTGTACAAATGTCTTCAGCAAGGAAGGTTTCCCCACCTTGAGAGAGTCCTCCTCCAGACAAGGTTTTCACTCCTCAGTTCCACACCGAGGAAGTACCTATAGATGTGGGTCTTGGCAGATGTCAGGATGGCCAGGGTGTCATCGTCTAGGCCATGCCCGAAGACCCAACCCTGCAGGTCAGGGGGGATGATGGTAAATGCCTCCCGGATGAGAGGCCTGATGTAGCGACAGGACCGGTGAACCAGCGACAGGTCGCGGACCGACAGGCGACGCGGGACTGTTGTGCCGATGCTGGATGGGCTGGATGGGGCAGGGCGTGCAGAGATAGCCACACTGCCACGTCCCCGTTGTGTCCATGCCACTAGAAGGATGACCCGACTTCTACTGAAAAATAACTGACTCTATGACAACTCCCGTTTTAAAATGTTAAATCCCCTGTTCTTCAGTTGACAAATATTTGCATAAAGCGGAAGGTCTTAATAAATGCTTATGTATGTAGGTATCATATGTAAATATACTTATTTTCATCATTTTTATATTTTTATTTCCCCCGGACTTATCACACAAATCCACGAATGAGACTAATTGTCTTATTTTCCTGTATATATATATCATCATAATTATCATTATTATTAATCGTTATTAGCATTATATTTATTTATTTATTTATTTCAACACACAAACGCGATATCCCGGCTAGGGATAATTGCGTCGATTTACATTTTTTAAACAGAAACAGTTATAAAATTTTTACAAAAAAAAAAGTAATCGAAATAAAAAGAGAAAAAAATATATATATATATTAGGAACCTGAACCTTTCAGGTTTGAAAGAAAATCATGAATATATTTACAAAAATAGTTAAACTTATGATAATTCTCTCTGCTATTTACAAATTGATATAGATCTACAACATTATTTATTGTCTGTTGTCTAGCGGTGAAGAAGAGTGGACATTCCAGCAGTAGGTGTCTCGAGTCCTGGAATTCGTTGCCACAATGACAGCTAGAGTCTTCAATCGCGCCAATTTTTGATAAAAATCGCTTAAAATTTCCATGGTTCGTTATAAATTGTGAATTATAATAGTTTGGTCGAAAATATTTCGGAATTGCATAAGGAAAGAAACTTTGAAATGTTTGATTAGTATTCTTTTTCAGTAAATTAATCCTTGATATAATGAAATCTTTGAGTATACCTGGAATATACAAATCATAAAATTGTTTATCTTCTGTTGATAAATTATTCAACTCATAATCTATAATTCTAGATTCCATATAAACAGTGATCAAAGGAATATTGGCTAAGATGTGAACACAGTTATAACTGGTTGTTTTATATGTTTGGGTACACCATAGCAGAATTTGATATTGCATTGAGTTCAGTTTGTACATATATTTTTTGCTAATAAATTGAAACCATATTTCTGTTCCGTAAGTTAACGTTGGTCTTATTATAGATTTATAAAGTGTAAGCCTTTTTTGGGTGCTAAGACCCCAAGATTTTCCACATATTGAAAAAAGAAGGTTTTTCAATCTTTGGGTTTTGTTTAGTATAATGTTATGGTGAGGGCCAAAATTCAATTTGTTTTTCCATCTATGATTCGCAATCGTAATTCCAAGAATTTTAATTTCTTCTACGGGCATAATAATATTGTCTCTAAAATTAATTGAAATTTTGTCTTTATTGTGCAAGTGTAAAATACTAGTTTTATCAAGATTGATATTCAGCTTATTATCATTACACCATTGATCTATCTTTTCCAAATTTAACTCAATCGACTTTTTTAGATTTGTTAACCCATTATTCCAACATATAATAGTTACATCATCAGCATAGCAAATGATTTCAGAGTTTGGTGATTGCAAATTAGTTAGCAGATCATTTAAATATATCAGCCATAACAACGGAGACAATGGTCCACCCTGAGGACAGCCCTTTGTTAATATCTTTGAAACTTTCATATTATTATACTTGAAAATCGTTTTTCTATTTTTCACAAAAGAACGTAAAATTTTGATCAATTCAACTGGTAAATTGTCTTCGTCTAATTTTTTTTAAACAAGGCTGGCCACCATGTATTATCAAACGCTCCTTGTATATCAATTGCAATCAGCGTAACTAGTTGTTTCTGTCTATGTTCCATTATGATCTTTGTGATTTCTTTCAAACAGGTTGTTGTTGACTTATTCTTCAAGAAACCATGTTGTCTGGGGCTAAGGAGATCATTTTTTCATAGTATTCGTATATTTTATTTTTCAAAATTTTTTCAAATATTTTTGATAAGTTAGAAATTAATGAAATAGGTCGATAACTCTTTACTAATTCTAAATTCGTTTTGTGAGGTTTTAGAATTATCCTGAGAGCTGCCTCTTTCCATCTATCTGGATAATATCCGAAGTGAATGCATTTATTAAATAAATCGCATATTAATGGTAAAATTTTTGGAAGGGCACTTTTGATCATGTTGTTACTTATACTGTCAACCCCAGGGGCTTTTTTGATGTCTATGTTAGATATTAGGTTCACTATTTCCTCTTCCATCAACACAGACCTTATTCTTGTTAATCATTTTTAGTTTGTAATTTCTAATTAGTTGATGGTAAGAATCATCCGTATCGAAATTATCATCTGGTACCAACTCATTTAACAAATTGCTCATTGACCGTTCTTTTAGGTGTTCTGGGGCATTGTCAATTAAGGGTATTCCCATTTGTTTATCTAGTGTTCTTAATTTATTAAAAAAATTATATGCGTTACCAAATGGATTGTTTGTATAATTTTCTTCTATAAGATATCGCCAGTTAATTTTATTTGCTTTATCAATTGCATTAGTGTATCGATTCCTAGTCAACTTGAATGTGTTATAACTGATTGCTCCGTGGCGATAATATAAGTTTCTTATGTAGTGAAAATGATCTTTCATTTTTTTCAATTCATTATTCCACCAGTTATTACTAGAATAATATTTAGAGTTGGAGGATATAACTTCCAAAGATTTAAAGGCAGCTTCTGTTAAAAGGTTTGTAAGTCCATTTACTATCATATCAATATCTAAATCTGAATTAACTCTTTCCACTTTACTTTTAAGTCTTATTATTTCTGTTAAAGATATATTATGAGAAAATCGAGACCAATCAGCATCTTTTTCTTTGAATTTCCAAGTGGATTTTTGATTATTGAATAAGTATTCGTTTTTTTTTATTTCGAATTTTATAGCAACATGGTCCGAAATATTTGATAGTTGGGAAGTTTGCCAGTTATTTATTAAGCTTAATGAATGTTTATTGGAAATAGTAAGATCGATTATACTAGTTTCGCGACAGGTAGGCGTTTTCAAGTTATGTATATAGAGATTGTTTTCATCTATAATTGGTTTTAATTTAAATCCATTAGAGTTAGTTACTTTGTCGAACCATAATGGGTGACGAGAATTAAAGTCGCCACAGAGTACTACTGGTTGGTTTTTATAGGTTTCAAGTAATCTGCTCATAAAATTCAGATGATAATTGTTTAGTGAATTAGGATGAATATAGAAATTTGAGATAATTATGTTTTCTTTAAAAGTAGATAAAGCCATTGTTGTACAAAAAGAATTAGTGAAATTTTCTACCATGGAGCATTTTAGCTTTTTGTTTAATACAATAATTGCCGTGTATTTTTCTTCTATCCTATTCGAACACACTATCTGAGAATCCATATCGTACATGATCTTGTTGTATAAAACATAAAGTTCTTGAATCAGTAGAATATCGGTTGGGTTATCTGTAATATAACCTTGTAATTCATTTATTGCCCTAATACTCTTTCTAACATTTTGTTGAATACATTTTAAGTTTTCATTCATTGTTGTTTACACAGGTAAGACATATATATTTAAATTATATATTTGACAAAACCGATTCCTCGATAATAGGCGTATATTGCGTTCTTTGTATGACTCTGTCCAGTTGTATCTTATATAATGGACACTCGTTGGAATTTGATCTATGATTTAATGAATGGGTTTTGAATTTTGGGTGTTTAGAACAATTATAACAATTTATTTCTCCGGTGCAACTGTGACTACCCTGAATACCACAGTTTTTACATACTTTAGCATTTTGACAGTCTTTCAGTTTGTGGTTCGGGTTAAATTGAAAACAGTTTTGGCATTGTCTAACAAAAACTTTGTCTTGAATATAACATCTTTCAAATTCAGTATATACTGTATTTTTCATTTTCTTAAGTATTTGGTATACTTTAGGTGATACTCTTAATACTATGTTGTGTTGTGGTGTATTTGATTTCATAGTGAATAGTACATTCATTTCACCATCCAAACCTTCCAATTCTGGATTCATTTTGCATACCGTTTTTACAAAAGTTGCGATTTCTGTTATTTTGCATACATTCTTGACAATGATTGTTGGATCTCTTGGCTTAGGTATGTAAATTTTGCTCATATTCTTTATTTCTTCTGAATTATTCAATTCTTCAAGTAATATATTTATATGTATATACACAATTTAAAAATATTATACAAATAATAAATTAATTAAAAAAAAAGATATATTAGGAACCTGATCCTTCCAGGTTAGAAAGATAATAATAAATATATTTACAAAATAGTTAAATCTGTGAAAATTATCTCTAGTATTTACAAATTGATATAGATGTACAACATTGTTTACTGTCTGTTGTATAGTACTAAAGAAGAGTGGGCATTCCAGCAGTAGGTGTATCAAGTCCTGGGTTTCCTTGCCACAGTGACAGCTAGAGTCCTCAACAGCTCAATTGTTGCAAAAAAAATCCCTTAAAATTTCCGTGGTTCGTTGTAAACGAACTTGTAAACGAATTATTTTTCTTTTCCAACTTCGTGGCGAATCTATATAAAAGACTATGTTCTGAATAAAGGCTTTTGTATATGTGTATGTAATTAAGTATATGTTTTCCTAACCAAACTTTTAAATATAATAAAGGCTTATTATTATTAGAATGAAGTCAAGGCTCAAACGCTGCATAGATCTCAATATGGTACTAAAAGATATACCCATCAATTCAAGATGATCTAACAAGTATAAATGACTCAAATATAACACCACAACACAAATTTACTTTCTTTACCACAAAGGACTACTTACTGAGCTTATGCCAGTTCAGCGTAGCATTACACAACTTAGAACTCTGTTTATTTGCTTTTTTCTAGGAGAACCATTGTAATATTACCACGTGGAAAATTAGGGAAGACCAACTTCGGGATGAGACAACAATTTATTTCAGGCAAGAACAAACTATGAATGATAAATAAAATATAAGCGAAAAAGGGAAGTATACAGAGTATAGCAAAATATAAACATAAAATATAATACTCAGCTAATAAAATGATAAATACTTCGTTACAATATTATAAGGACTGATGAAACGATATTTGCATCCTGGAATTTGAACCTTGAAACCGAACTACCCCGCTATATGTTTATATGTACAGCGAGCTTTCATAGAGGAAAGAGAAACTTTTTTTACAGAATCATATGTTTCCAATTCCCACTCTAAATCTTTTATATAAGTGGATAATAAATTTCTTGAAAATATAGATACTTCGGCCAGTAAATCTTTTTATTACCTCTTTTGATTTTTTTTATAATAAATGTTATTTTTTGCGCCGTGAGTGAATATAATTGTTCTAAAGCTGCTAAATTTAAAAATGTTAAATATCTTCCCCTTTCTCTTAGCACACGCTTGTTCGGCGGTACAACTACTGAAATAGGAACGATACAGAGAAGATTAGCATGGCCTCTGCGCAAGGATGACACGCAAAATCGTTAAGCGTTCCCCTTTCTCTTCTTCTTTTCCCTTTCGCTTTGGCTTTGTCCAACCCTGGCAAATGATGTATAGGGTGTATGGCTTACATATATGGCTTAAGTATGTATTTAAAAGTATATAAATATAAATTGTAAAATTTTTAACAAAGATAAATAAATAAAAAAAAGTGGTTGAAATAATTTGAAAAGGGAAATGTAAGCAAATATATATTTAACAGAGAAGCATGCTTAATTTTTTTTAAAGTTCACTTTTTAGATTAATTTTTTTGTTTGATTGAAGAATATCTGGTTCGTTACCCCAGTTGTTTTATGGACAAGCTCATGACGTGTCAAAGCCGATTTAAATGCTTGGTTCTGTTGTTAAATCTTGCTGTTAAACATTTTAAATATTTATTAATACATTCATAATATTCGCCTCAAAACTATAATAATATAAACATATTAATTTATCTCTTTTTCTTCATTATTTTTTAGTTATATACAAGGGGGGATCAATAAATAAGGTGAATTACCTTATTCCTTAAAAATTAAAAAAGCAAAAAAATTTAAACCACAGAATATTAAAATAAAACATCGAGAGACTATTTAAGGTGTTCTGTTCTTTTTTTCCATGCGCGGCGCGAAACTTATAAATAAACTAAAATGGAAGCTCCCTTGAAGGATTGCACCACGCTTGAACAACGTGCAGTTATTCGTTTCTTGAATGCAGAAGGTATTCAAACATCTCAAATATGCCAAAGAATGAAAAATATCTATGGTGAGTCTTTTTTGTCTCAAAAAACATTTATAAATGGGTTAACGAGTTCAAAAATGGACGAATTACATGTACCGATATTGAGCGACCTGGACGACCAAGTGTTACAGCGACGCCAAGCACGATAAATGCGGTTGAAAACTTAATTTTGGAGGATAGAAAAATATTCATTTTTACCATAGCCGACAATTTGAATATAAGCTATGGAACTGTGCACACCATTATTGAAGAACAATTGCAATTTAGAAAAATATGCTGCAGATGGATTCCACATTTCCTTAATTTGGACCAAAAACTTAACCGTATTCGGGTTTCAAAGGCTCTGTTAAAGCGATATGAAGAGGAAGGTGATCATTTCCTTGACCAAATTGTAACTGGAGATGAGAGTTGGTGTTATCATTATGATCCTTCGACAAAACGTGCATCTATGGAATGGAAACGAGGCGACTCTCCAAGACCAAAAAAAATCAGGTCTCAACGTTCGGCCGGTAAAGTTTTGTTAACAATTTTTTGGGATGTTGATGGACCAATCTGTCTTGATTTTTTATCCTCAAGGCAACGTATGAACAGCGACCTTTATTGTGACATTCTTGTAAATAAGCTAAAACCCGGTATAAGAAACAAAAGAAGAGGGAAGCTTAGTAAAGGTGTTCTCTTCCTTCATGATATTGCAAGGCCGCATACATCATGTAAAACTGTATCTACAATCATTAAATTAGGTTTTGAAGTTTTAGAACATCCTGCATATAGTCCAGACCTAGCCCCCTCTGACTATTTCCTTTTTGGACTACTAAAGAAGGAGTTAAAGGGAAAGCGATTTGACTCGGATGAAGATGTCCAGAAAGTGGTGCAAGATTTTTTTCACACGCTTCCTAAGAGTGCCTATAAAGAGGGTATTTACATGTTGCCAGAACGATGGAGACGATGTATAGAAAGCCAAGGTGATTATTATTTTGAATAAATCAAGTCCTAATTTTTAATATCGTTCTTATTTTTTAAAATAAATTATAATTCACCTTATTTATCGATCCCACCTTGTATATCTAAAATATAAACATTTAAAATTATTTTTGTGTGAAAATAAACATTTCTACTGCCATTTAATATTTTGAAATACAACAAGCATAATGACATAATTACTCATATTTTAAATTTAGAAACCTACTAAATAAATTTGAATCCTTTATTGTATAAAATAGGTTATCAATTTTTGTTCTAAATCCCCCAATTATCTATATCTTGTAATTCTTCTATATAATAACTGAAAGCTTCACCCTCGAGATAATTTGAAATATTAGGTAATTTGAAATCTTCATCAAGAAGTTTTTGCAAACATTTTTTGTTGAAAAATTTGAGCCAAGATATTATGTTTAAATTTTGACCATTAAATTTTGGTATTTCCATTGTATTTGTATTTTGCATCGTAGTTTGTTCTACCTTTTCTTGTTTTGGTGGCATTTTGTATTAGATTTTTGAGAAAATTGAATTAATATATAATATTGACCTCACGGACAATACAGCAGCTACATTATGCACTCATGATATGTCAATCCTCTCTAATTGTAAATACGCTGCTGTATCACCTCATAAGCATAAATAAATATATAATATAATTTAATAGAAAATAGGTTAATCCTGTCTCTCGACTCTTAAATTGTTATTATATATTAATTCAATTTTCTCAAAAAACTAATACAAAATGCCACCAAAACAAGAAAAGGTAGAACAAGCTACGATGCAAAATACAAATACAATGGAAATACCAAAATTTAATGGTCAAAATTTAAACATAATTAATTGGCTGAAATCTTTCAACAAAAAATTTTTGCAGAAACTTCTTGATGAAGATTTCAAATTAACTATTATATCAAATTATCTCGAGGGTGAAGCTTTCAGTTATTATATAGAAGAATTACAAAATATCGATAATTGGGGAGATTGAGAACAAAAATTGATAACATATTTTATATACAATAAAGGATTCAAATTTATTTAGTAGGTTTATAAATTTAAAATATAATGATAAAAATGATCTTGAACAATATTTTAAGGAAAAATCTGCCTTAGCCAAAAATCTTAATCTAGAAAAAACACTTCTATTAGAGGCACTTACAGATGGAATGCCAAACCACCTCAAAAATATCTAATAGCTGCAAGGATACAAGAACCCTCAGATTGGTTTAAAATTACAACCCAATTAAAATGTACTACAAATCAAGAAGAAGAACCCCAACAACCCTCTACAAGTACAAGCAAAAGGCAATTTACTCCAGTAAGATATAATCCCAACTACTCCCAAACTAATAAATTCCAACTATTCCCAAGGACAGCAGCAGCAACTCACTACCAGCAAGAACCCCACAAATCCATAAACCTACCTCCATACCCCTGCAAGATATGTTCTACAAACCAGATACCCAACCAGATGCATTTTCATAAGGACTGCCCACTTAAGAAGAATACTCCTTCAAAGCCCATAAACCCAGGTAGAACATTATTATTATTCTCTGTTCTTATAAATCAAATATCTTTACCCTGTGTACTTGACGCTGCATCATCCATTTCCATTATCCCTTTAAAATATTTAAACCATATTTATTATAAAATATTAGATAATTCTCCAAAAGAAAGAATAGGTCAGGTAGAAGGATTTAGTTGCCCATTATACTCGTACAGAATCTTAGTTAGGCTTACCTTAGGAAAAATTACAAAGTATCAAGAAATGTTTGTTTGTGATAGTCCAATAGAATATCTTATTTTAGGTTTACCAACATTTTATAAATTTAGATTACAGCTAGATTTCTCAAAAAACCTTCTTTTCCAAAATTATAAATTCTTGTATTCCTTTAATCCAAAAACTGATAACCAAAAGTCATATGCTACCACCCTATGTATTCCAGACCCATACTATGTTAAAAATTCATCTCTTCTAAATATCAACCCATTGTATAATTTTAATTCTTTTGATATACCAATTACAAATGTTAAACTTATAAGTTCTATTTCAAATTCCATTATTGATTCTAACCCATATCATAGTATGCAAATTCCATGCCCTATTGTCAATTATAACTCATATTTAGACCTTAGCAAGATAGATATTAACCCAAATTTCTCTAATAAAACAGCTTCAGATATTTTGAATAAATATAGGGATGTTTTCTCTAAACATAATTTTGATATAGAACACATAAAAACTAACCCAATTTGCATATTTCTGTTAGATAATATTCCCATAGCACAAAAGCCATATAGGACATCTTTTTACAATAATGCTGAAATACAAATATATATATATTTTTTAAAACATATATTTTATTTTCATTCATTGACTGTTCTACATTTTTTGACCATATATTTAGAACATAATACTTTAAATATTGTTGTAAATATATATAGTTAACCCTACCTATTTTTTTAAATCACGATTATAGAATTCATTTTATAAATTCTATATTACTGTGAAAAATAATTATATGTGTAATTTCCTTCAAGTAATTCAAAATAAAAACTACTTGATGGGTAAATAATTTGTTTCCTACTTTTCACGACTGCACCTTCAATTCTCTATCTTTTTCAACAACAAAAAACAAAAATAATGATAACATATATATAAAGAAGGGCTTCTATATATTTGTAACTTTAATGCTTTTTCTTTCGTTACATCAATCATGTTGCACAAGTTATTGTTTCAAAGTTTCAAGTGATATTCGCGTCATATGTTGTAGCAATATCCATTTGTTATTCTGTTTACATACATTTTCCAATCTGTTATGGCATCATATTCCTCGTTGATTATTTATGTAAATAAATGTGATTGCTTTTTAAACAGAATAGAAACTGTCTTTTGCCATCTTGCCGCTGGTATTATCCCTGTTTTTCCTACGTTACTATATTGTAACCAAGTATTTATTCATTTTATTATTTTTATTAACAGAGTGGTCATTTTCATATTTATATTTTGCTACTCTGTAAATTCCCCTCGTGGCTTATCTTTTGTTTACCTTTCATAGTGTGTCCTTGCCTGAAATAAATTTTGTTTCCTCATGAAGTTTATGTCTTCCCTGTTTTTCCTACGTTACAATACATTATTAAAGAGAGAAGGCATGTTTATATATACATGCTGAAAATCATACACTTTGGTTAGTGGCCTGTAAAACCACATATTTTCTCTCTCTATATATCTTAAAATTAAAAGTGAAAAAAAAAACAAAAAAAAAAACCACTATTTTCTTTTCTTTTTTTAGATATACAGTTAAACCTGTCTATAGCGCCCCCTCTTGGGACTCACCAAAATAGGGTGCTATAGAGAGGGGGTGCTATAGATAGGTAACTTTTAATGTAAATCACATCGTACTACGTATTTAAAATCGGGCGCTATAGAGAGGGAGGCGCTATAGACAGGTTTAACTGTAATTAAGACAATTGACAATTAAAATAATTTTATAGACATCTTGTCAATACATGCAAAGTGCACAGTCTGCACTATTAAAAAAAATAATAATATGCATTATATACACTTTGTACAATTAATATAGCGCCTCTGCCAGCGCTGCAGAGTTTGGTGGAGAATCACCAGCGGGTCTCCAGCGACACCACGCATTTCGCGATCTACGAAGAATACGTAGATCGCGTACTTCGCCGCTGAGGAGATGGTAATGGCGTGTAATTAAGCTGTAATTAAGAGCATATCTATAAATATCATTTATATTTCCTCTTTCTTCCATTCTATTAATTGTAGCGCATTTTTTGAATGAAAAAGGCTTCTTTTACTGATTGAACACATGCGCTGTGTACACATCTCACGAGGAATCCCGAGCTTATGTGCTGACTTGCTGCACACGCACACTGTGTCTGTATTTCTAATTAAAAAAAAATAATAATAATTTTCGATTTACACGTTTTTCTCGGGAACGTATCTACCGTGTAAATCGGGGGATAGGTGTATATACATGCACATACTGTATCATTTAAGTCTTTTCTGGAAATTCAGCAAAACTTCCCATTTTCTCTCTGGATATCGATTTTAAGAGGAATTCTAACTTAATTTATGCATAACTGGTTTTGTATTTATTGTTTGTGTGGTAGTTTCATACAAATATTACCATGTTAAAAGACACATATGATGACAAAGGACTATGGCGTCCAGAACGTGGTATTTTCCCCACGGATAAATCAGCCAGTAAGTGTTAGAACGTTATCACGGATGGAATGCTGTCCCCCATTTTTTTTCTTCAAATTCGACAAAAAATGCTCCAGACACATTTCTCCCTTGTGGTTAAACCCTCGTGGAATATCTCCAACACCCGTTTTTTTTCAATTATCTGTTCTGAAACATATCTACATATACATTTATTTACTTTAATTTTAACTCAAAAATTTACTCTTTTTTTTTCTTCCAAAAATTTGAATTTGATCAGGATATATTGATTTAATGGTGTCATATATAAAAAAAGAGTATTAATGCTGTGTAATAATTTAATAATAAAATAATGATCATACCCTCCCATCATTCCCCTGGCTGCCCATGAACTTGTAACTTATTATAACTAATGTACCCTTCCAATTTATACTTTCATAACCTTTCTTTAACTATCTGCTCACTATAGTATCTAAAACCTGTACATATCTGGGACTCACCTCTTGACTTGCTTTCCTTAGCAGATCCACCATTTTTACTAAACCTTCTTCAGATGAGCTCTGGAAAAGTTCCCTGATGGATTTGAGCGGGCGATGTAAGTGTAACCTGTCCAAATTTTGGACGGATGATGTTGTATTTGTTTTGTGCTTGTTATTAAAGTTAACACATATTTAAAATATATATATTTTATTCAATGAAGATCAAAATTACATAACAATCACAATTAATTATATATTGTAGCGAGTAATTAGTTTTATCATTTTTATGTAAATATTTTAATTTATTTTTAATGCCTGATTTTTGCATAGGTGTCTGTTGTATTTTTGATTCCTATATATACTTTGGCGTGTATTCATTAATTCATATTTTTCGTTTGTTCTTCTTTTGATCTCGGTTTGTTTGGTTAATAAAATAACGTTCTTCGTTTGCGGATCACCGACTCTACCTTTTTGCTACGCTACAATATCCTAACTACATAACATTAAACCATCTATTTACAGTTTGTTTGGCCACTAGTCTAATATTTTTATTTTTACAGACTAAATTATGAGATTAATTTATAAATGAAATATTATGCAAAACAATTAAACAACTATATACATCAAGTATTAATACTGGTAAAAGTGTTTGTTCAATAAGACATCGTATCTTTCATCTCACATTGAAACAATTAGCGTTTTCCCAACATATTTTGATCCTTTTTGTGTTGTGGTGATGTTGCTAGATCCTCTCTACCGCCGTAAAATCAGAGGTAGATCCTCTGAGTGAGTCCAGATCCAAGTTTCAATGATAGGTCTACGGACAGCCACTTTGGACCATAGACCAAAATGACTCAAAACTCCGATAAAATTCCTCAAGCGTCGCTAATCAACGTTTAAATCAAGAGAGAGTTGAACTTTAGACAAAAAAAAAAATCTTTTCCCATTAAAAGTTTGATCGTTTCCCTATCCCCAAAAGATAGAACCACATCCTCGTCTCCATACCGTAGAACTGATAATCGAAAAGGATAGCTTAGCTCAAGTATGAGAGACGTTAATGAAGTCTTTCCCCCTTAAATTTGCTCTGTGAACACCCTTAAATTTTGATTTCTCTAAATAGGATTATAAAATTCTAAATTAACAAATTTGAACATCGTGTTTGCTTTGTTTAAAAAATAAAACCTTTTGCATACTGTATCGAATTGAGAAGCATTTTATTTCAATTTTTATAATCTCACACACTGTAATATCCAGAGAATGACAAATATTGCGGAAAGCCTTGTGTGTGGCGAACCTTTCCAAGTATTTCACCAGTTCAATCCACCAAGTAATTCACATATTGTCGACAGGTTTCTGGAAGAATGTTGACGCCTCTGTATGCGAAATATGCAAAGTTGAATCCCAAGATAGGATGGTTCACATCCACTCTGCTCCAAGAATTAAGAAAATTCTTGCAATTTTCCAGATATACCAACCCAGCAACTTAGAATCTTATAAAATTTTCACTACTTCTCTGTCTAACAGAACATTTATTTCTATATACTTCCAATTTTACAAGACCGCGTGTCAGAAATAAGGTTAGATTTGCAAGTTGTGGATGAAAAGAATCAAGAAGCTCCTACTACCATTACATACTGTCGATATTTGTTGCCGAGGATTTAGTTAAGCACAATGGGAAAACTCTCATCATACATGCTAAATTATTATAATTATCACCGCTAATTATATCCCGTTAATTGTCGAGAGAGATATTTTACAACCAGTAAACGGAAGGGTCGAAAAAATATATTGGTTCAATAGCATCTCTTGCGTTCATCACAAATAAAAGGACACAACTTCTACTCAATAAACAACACCATATCGGCCTTCAAGGTACTTTTATTGGAATACCACACATTTTTGTGTTAAACATTGGGGTGACGGGGATAGGGGGGGGGGGGGGGGAGAAAGGTTATAATATTATATTTAAAAAATAGCGCAAACGTATTTGTGCGTGTGTGTTTTTTTTTTCCTTTTGTCGTTGAGGTAGGTGGCTGCGAAAGCTTAAGTCGAGTGAGTCAATGAAGAGTGAAGATAGTGACGGAAGGATGTGGCCGCGTCATTACCGTTCTGGTGCTAACGAGGTTTCCGTTGGCTTTGTGCGTCTTCCCATCTTCCGTTCCGGGACAAAAGCCTTGTCTTAACGGTCCTGATGCCGCTGCGTAACGTCCGCTGGCTCCCGCTGGGTCATCCTTGTTGGGACATGTTTCTTGTAAAATACACGTTCTCTTCTTTCTGTACTTTGGGACATGTTTCTTGTAGAGTACCCGTTCTCTTCATTCTGTACTTTGGGACATGTTTCTTGTAGAGTACCCGTTCTCTTCCTTCTGTACTTTGGGACATGTTTCTTGTAGAGTACCCGTTCTCTTCTTTCTGTACTTTGGGACATGTTTCTTGTAGAGTACCCGTTCTCTTCATTCTGTACTTTGGGACATGTTTCTTGTAGAGTACCCGTTCTCTTCTTTCTGTACTTTGGGACATGTTTCTTGTAGAGTACCCGTTCTCTTCATTCTGTACTTTGGGACATGTTTCTTGTAGAGTACCCGTTCTCTTCATTCTGTACTTTGGGACATGTTTCTTGTAGAGTACCCGTTCTCTTCTTTCTGTACTTTGGGACATGTTTCTTGTAGAGTACCCGTTCTCTTCTTTCTGTACTTTGGGACATGTTTCTTGTAGAGTACCCGTTCTCTTCTTTCTGTACTTTGGGACATGTTTCTTGTAGAGTACCCGTTCTCTTCTTTCTGTACTTTGGGACATGTTTCTTGTAGAGTACCCGTTCTCTTCATTCTGTACTTTGGGACATGTTTCTTGTAGAGTACCCGTTCTCTTCATTCTGTACTTTGGGACATGTTTCTTGTAGAGTACCCGTTCTCTTCTTTCTGTACTTTGGGACATGTTTCTTGTAGAGTACCCGTTCTCTTCATTCTGTACTTTGGGACATGTTTCTTGTAGAGTACCCGTTCTCTTCATTCTGTACTTTGGGACATGTTTCTTGTAGAGTACCCGTTCTCTTCATTCTGTACTTTGGGACATGTTTCTTGTAGAGTACCCGTTCTCTTCATTCTGTACTTTGGGACATGTTTCTTGTAGAGTACCCGTTCTCTTCTTTCTGTACTTTGGGACATGTTTCTTGTAGAGTACCCGTTCTCTTCATTCTGTACTTTGGGACATGTTTCTTGTAGAGTACCCGTTCTCTTCATTCTGTACTTTGGGACATGTTTCTTGTAGAGTACCCGTTCTCTTCATTCTGTACTTTGGGACATGTTTCTTGTAGAGTACCCGTTCTCTTCATTCTGTACTTTGGGACATGTTTCTTGTAGAGTACCCGTTCTCTTCCTTCTGTACTTTGGAACATGTTTCTTGTAGAGTACCCGTTCTCTTCCTTCTGTATTTTAGAACATGTTTCTTGTAGAGTACCCGTTCTCTTCCTTCTGTACTTTGGAACATGCTCCTTGTAGAGTACCCGTTCTCTTCTTTCTGTACTATGGGACATGTTTCTTGTAGAGTACCCGTTCTCTTCATTCTGTACTTTGGGACATGTTTCTTGTAGAGTACCCGTTCTCTTCATTCTGTACTTTGGGACATGTTTCTTGTAGAGTACCCGTTCTCTTCATTCTGTACTTTGGGACATGTTTCTTGTAGAGTACCCGTTCTCTTCTTTCTGTACTTTGGGACATGTTTCTTGTAGAGTACCCGTTCTCTTCATTCTGTACTTTGGGACATGTTTCTTGTAGAGTACCCGTTCTCTTCTTTCTGTACTTTGGGACATGTTTCTTGTAGAGTACCCGTTCTCTTCATTCTGTACTTTGGGACATGTTTCTTGTAGAGTACCCGTTCTCTTCTTTCTGTACTTTGGGACATGTTTCTTGTAGAGTACCCGTTCTCTTCTTTCTGTACTTTGGGACATGTTTCTTGTAGAGTACCCGTTCTCTTCATTCTGTACTTTGGGACATGTTCCTTGTAGAGTACCCGTTCTCTTCTTCCTGTACTTTGGGACATGTTCCTTGTAGAGTACCCGTTCTCTTCATTCTGTACTTTGGGACATGATCCTTGTATAATAGCCATTTCCTTCATTCTGTACTTTGGGACATGTTCCTTGTAGAGGACCCGTTCTCTTCATTCTGTACTTTGGGACATGTTCCTTGTAGAGTACCCGTTCTCTTCTTCCTGTACTTTGGGACATGTTCCTTGTAGAGTACCCGTTCTCTTTATTCTGTACTTTGGGACATGATCCTTGTATAATAGCCATTTCCTTCATTCTGTACTTTGGGAAATGCTTTTTGTAGAGCACTCGTTCTCTTCATTCTGTACTTTAGGACATGTTCCTTATGGAGTATCCGTTTTCTTCATTCTGTACTTTAGGACATGCTCCTCGTAGAGTATCCGTTTCTTTAATTCTGTACTTTGGAACATGTTCCTTGTATAATGGCCGTTTCCTTCATTCTGTACTTTGGGAAATGCTTCTTGTAGAGCACTCGTTCTCGTTAAATGTCAAAGTCTCCATTTCTACTAGACGAAATGTTGCGATAAACAGAGTTTACAGGTTCCAAGAAGGCACTTTTTAATCCGACTGGATTCAGGGATTGCTATCAACAAATTTTAGCGGCGAACTTTCCACGACGTTTACCCGGTGCTCAAAATGTACCTCGAACATCTTCCTTCTCCTGGTGTCTTTAGAAAACAAAGTTTTTGGAAATCTTCCATATTTTCTCAAATGATAAATTGATATGTTAATAGTTTATTCTGTGACAAGAGGAACAGAGAAAGGACAGTTTTTCGATCGTTCCTCGTTTAATCAAAAGTAAAAATAAAAAAGAAATATCGAATCATTCTTGATTAGGTACTATTTGGGGATTATAGATTAAAGAAGGCATTATGACCCAAATAAATAAATAGTGTGTGACCTTTCAGTAATAGCATTGTTATTTATTTGAATTTGGTCTTATTACCTTCTGTTAGTAAATCTTTCGTTTATACCTTTCTATGAAATCTTGAAGAGAAAGGATGCTAAACATGTTTTATTAGCAATCTATCCTACACAACAGTAGGAATAGAAGACACAATAACACATTCAATGCTATGACCGACCAAATAAAGCGAGCTGACAGAGAAGCGTGCCGACATGTGCAACTAATGATGTTTGTGCGGCACCTGCCACCAGCCTGGGGACAGACAGATCTACAAACACATTCCTCCGGCCGACAGGTGCTCGCGTGTCGAGCCAGGACCTTGACCGGGGATTACAGGTGGTAGTGAGGGGTTAAATGCACCAGTTTTTTGACCTCCAAACAACAATTACATAATAACTTTGCCCTTCCTTTCAATGGAAATTTGGCACCCCCGTGCTACCGAATTAACCCCATCTGGACTATCTAATTACAACCTGAAGGCATTGGTGGGATCCGCATCTCAAGGTAACCTCTGTTACTAAAGGGGCAGCTCATACTATACACAGCACTACTAGTGTTTACAGTACAGCTCACACTACACACAGTACTGTTTACAGTATTTAGTACACAGAAATAACGAAGAGGTAAATGATTCACGAGATAATCACCTGACATGTGTGATTTGTCAATTTCACACCTGTACCATCTTGAAATTAAAATAATTGCCCAGAGAGACATTAGTGATGGCAATTATTATAATATACCTATGGTGGAATGACATATACTGCCGTGACCCTGGGTAGAATCCTACATTTGAGAACATTTTAAAAAATAAATAATTGGCTCAATGGGGTCCCTGATTCATGCAAATGACCAACCCAACCATTGAGTGTGAGTAAACAAAACAGGACCTTATAAGTACAAAATTCGAAATGATTTCTACATTCGTAGACATGTTGATCCCTTACAGTAAAAGCGGTCTCTTACGGAATAAGTAAAAAACTACTACAGGGTTTAAGTAAAAACAAAAATATAGCATATCTATAATTTTCTGTGAAGTCTGCATTTTATTTTCATATGATAAAGTCATGTCCATGGTTGTTTTCAGGCTTAAACTTCAGCCGCCTTTTTAGTAACCTTTTGAAAATCATTATTTCTATATACACACACAAAAGCCTTTATTAGGGACTTGCCCCATACAGATTCTCCCAATTGGGTAAGGTAATAATCATCTTGTGTTATTTACATAGAAATTGAACTGGCTCTACTCTTCATCTCAAAGTCATTCAATTGTTAACTGGTCCTTACATAATGATGATCTAAAAAATTTATAGTAAGCTATTGCATTAGATTTGTTTGCTGATATTTTGAAAGCAATGCGTAGGGTGAAATGTTGGTACATTTAATTTGTTGATATAGGGCCTTCCTCTCTGCATCAAGGGTTGTACAATTAAGCAGGTAATGGGGGAGTTCTTCAGTAATTTCCTTGTCACACAATGTACATATTAAGTTTTTGGCCTCAAAGGTCAGAACGTGGTTTTTTTGAAGACTGTAAATAGTATTCTCGATTGAGCTATACATCGTTTGACTGGTATAGGGAAATCATCGGTTAGGTAGCACATTCTGTTTCTATTGAGGTATGGAAATTTTTATAATGTGGATAAAGTTTTGAATTTCTTGTTCTTGATTGGTCTTCGGATTATTTCTATATAGAAAAAGGTGAAAATGGATTTCTCTCTCTTTCTCAAGCACAAGTTTGACATTCAGAAGACCTTAATATCTCGGTCTCCCGTGTAACTACGGTAGAGAGAGTTTGTTCTACCCATTACTCTCCCTCTCGTCAGTATTGTGTTTTGTATCCAATGTGGTACGATTGTCAAAAATAAAGATTTTCAAGGGTTTTCCCTATATACAGTTGAAATACTCGATAATTGGTCGAGGTCAATACCCAATATTCTATATACAGTTACGAGCGTCATTCCTCATCTCCTAATCAACAATCAGTCATCAGTTTTCATCTCTGTCATCGTTTGCTTTTTTTTTGGAATGGCGCCCTCCTATTGGTTGGCTACGGTCACGCCACCTTCCCCCCCCCCCCCCCCCCGCCATCATACTTCCCCCCCCCCCCCACTCGTCTTTTCGTTTATGTAATTATTGTGTTGGAGCGGATCGCTCCTTAAATAAATGCATATATTAGTTAATAACCAAATGGAATCCTCTCTTTCTTTTTCCCAGTAAGAGACGCCTACGGAAGCCAACAGTACATAGACAGATAAAGCACATAGGCTATAGTTATTAACTAACATATGCATTTATTTAAGGCGCCAATTTATAATTGTAACAAATAGTATTTGAATAAAAACATTCAATCGGGTAAAACACGGGCGTTGCCTGGGTCATTCGGCTAGTTTGTATATAACTACGATGCTAATTTGTTATTTATTTATTTTGTCCTACAGGGAGAATCCTGTTTGGCACGGTGTCCAATAAAGGCTTTTGTTGTTGTTGTTGTATACAGTTGAAATTGGATAATTCGAAGCCCAAGGGAAAAAATAATTTTTGAATTATCCAAAAATTCGAATTAAACAGCTTTGAATAAAAAAGACCAAATTCTAGGAACAAAGATAAATATTTGAATTTAAAGACGTTTGAATTATCGAAGTTATACGAAGGTATAAACCACCTCTGTGAATCTTCAGACAAGCTAAGAGTTAAATCCTTTTGTGGCCTTTATCCAACAATAATAGAAATAAGACACCTATGTATAAATCAATAATTTTTGTAAATTCATTTTAGATTTTCTTTTCTGTATGAGAAAACCAACCTTTCAGTTTTTATTTTGTTTTTAGTCTTGTTTATTGAATTGTATATAAAATGACTTGTATATTAGTTGCTAAAATGTATTTAAGGGCAAGTATCCCAAGCTGGGATATCGCGTCCGATATGTCAAACTAGCCGAATGACCCGGGCAACGCCCGTGTTTTACCCGATTGAATGTTTTGATTCAAATACTATTTGTTACAATTATAAATTGGCGCCTTAAATAAATGCATATGTTAGTTAATAACTATAGCCTATGTGCTTTATCTGTCTATGTACTGTTGGCTTCCGTAGGCGTCTCTTACTGGGAAAAAAGAAAGAGAGGATTCCATTTGGTTATTAACTAATATATGCATTTAAGGAGCGACCCGCTCCAACACAATAGTTACAAAAACGAAAGAGCGAGTGGGGGAGGCATGATGGGGGGGGGGGGGGGGGGGGGGGGGGGCCAAAGGTGGCGTGATCGTAGCCAACCAATAGGAGAGCGCCATTCCAAAAAAAAAAAAAAAAGCAAACGGTGACAGAGATGAAAAAGAATTGATGACGCTCGTAACTGTATATAGAATAAATAAATAAATAAAACAATAATAGAAATTAAGAAAAGGGCATCTACTTATCGTTCAACTAATAGTTGATGATGGCTTGCGCCATCTATCGGAATACATATTAACTAATCGTTTAGTTGATATTTATTCCGGTAGATGGCGTAAGCCATCAGCAACTTTTAGTTGTACGATCAGGAGATGCCTTTTACCTAATTTCTCTACCAGATCCCAGTATAATTTAACTTTTGTCTATTTTCCAAATAATAGTTAACGTTATCTTGTATGCGTTTATACATTTTTTTCTTTAATCTCTCTGCATCACTACTTCTTCTTCTTCTTTCTTATCTCCACTCAATCATATTAGGGTATCAAGCTTGTTTGACAACCATTATGACTGGGTGAAGTAGAATACATCTGCCTTTGTCATTAAGACTGGGAGCACTACTCAGTAGCAGGCCGACTTAGCTCCAAAATAAATGGCCGCCTCTGACATGAGGAACAGATGCCATGTGCAGCCGCTCCTAACATGGAGTACAAACACTGTTCATCCTGTATCCCTGGATTAGGAACCCTTACAGGGTACTATCAGCCGAGCCAACTGAACCCAGGTTTTTTAGTGAGCTTGTTATTGCTCCCCTACTCCTTTTTCATCCGGGCTTGGAACAGCATCACCACTAAACTGGAGGGCAATGGTGAAACCTCCCAGCTAAATTAGTGAAACGGCTGTAAGATATATGGATAACATATACTACCATGCTCTAATATATTCTGGGTTATATTCGTTATATACTAATGCAATATTATATTAGGTAAATAACTTATAAAAATTTAATATAACTTTTGTATTAAGAGTATTTTCCCGATACTACTATTACTTTATTTAGGTCAAACCAAATGTATTTTACCTGTAGAAGGTGCCAAATTATTTGACAAACATAGCAGTTTTAATCTTCTCAGTTATGCGGGAAGAATGTTGTTTGTTTGTTAAGTGAACTGATCTCCCACGTCATTGGACCAATGTGGCCATATTTGTACATAAAAGAGGGTTGAAACGGAATCCATCAAGGCCATCCCCGGCATCGCAGCCATTCAAGGTGACACGATCATCAGAGTGGCTCACCGTTCAGCACCAAGATCTGGAACAAGCACCGTGTTTTTGGAACTTGACCCGGCCTCCTTAAAAGCTCTAGGCCAAAAAGGAAGACTCATCCTAGAAGGCGTCATCCACCACTTCGAAGAGTCCATCCGAATTAGAAGATGCTTCCGATACTGCGGCTTCGTACACAACTCAAACAGATGCACCTCTGCTGAACCCATCTGCTACCATTGCAGCAAAACTGGACACGAAGGCAACTCCTGCCCCACCAAATCCTCCCCAGGCACAGCAAGATGCACCCACTGCCACCCCAAAGGAATCCCAACCAACCACGAAGCTCGCTCTTCTGCCTGTCCCACTGCTAGACTTCATGCATTGAAGTTCTAGAACTACAAATCTCGGCCACCATACTCCAAAGAACAAATCCCTGGGCGAAAATCTGGCCTAACAAACGACTACACAGAGCTACACTGGCTCCACTTCACCTACGCCATGGCCTCCACCGAAACAGTTGATGTTTTAGCTACCAGTGTCCCCGGAAAAAAACTCCACTGAGACTTGTGCGGGCGATGGCAAGAATATTCCGAAACGGAATACGAGGAGTCGTGGAGTGGTGATCGAGTGGAGACGCTTAAAGCGTTCTCTGTGTGCTTGTCTGGTGATCTCCTCGCATACCTGTGTGTCCGCTCCTTATCAACGCTGCAAATAAAAGATGAGTACTATTTTTTTTTTTTTTAACAAATCGCGAGTTTTTTTTATTTTTCTCCTTTTTTGTGGTTGGTGTTGTGCTCTTGAGTGTACGTTTTTCTGTGTATTAAATTACTCTTACGGTAGGCCCTAGTATATTGCTTTTTGTGTGATAAACCGTAAAAATAACTTTTGTCAAAGGGTCGTTTAAATCCAGAAAACTTGTAAACTTGTTAAAAATGTAATAAATAAACATATCCTCGGAGATTTGATTAATCTAATTGATACAGAGGATTATAATTCTGATATAAAAGCTATGGGTTTATTTTCAATCAACCTTGGAATTCTCTTTATTGAGGTTTGATCTCATTTGATCTATTTGCAGACTGAGCCAAACAATAGGATAAATTCCAATAACATAACTTGGAAAGTATGTTCTTCAAAATTCAATATCCTTTAAGAAAATACACCCAAATGGCAATTTAGTACAAAACAAAAGTAATCAAAATTTAAAAAGTTGGTAAAACCAAAATCCAACTTTTCTAATCTGTATGTAACATATCAGTTCTTTCTTTGACGACGAGTATACGTAAGACGAAACGTATTAATAAGACGTATTATAGTGTACGTGCTACCTCTCTCAGCGGTTAAACTGTGTATAAAAGGACGATAATAACCTATAGGAATATGTGACTATATATACGAGAAAATAGTACAAATGTGATATTGTACTGGGATAAGGTGTATAAATTAAGAAAAAGGCATCTCCTTATCTTGCAACTGAAAGTTGCTGATGGCTTGCGCCATTTATCGGAATAAATATCAACTATACTCATTGATTTTTAATTATTTCAGAATTGGCCAAATACCCATTAAGCCCGAAACGCGTCCGTGGTTATCTTTTCTTGATTAATCAAGAATGGGTATTTGGCCAATTCTGGAATAATTAAAAATCAACGAGAATAGTTGATATTTATTCCGATAGATGGCGCAAGCCATCAGCAAATTTCAGTTGCACGATAAGGAGATACCTTTTTCTTAATTTATATACGAGACTATATAAAAAAAACGTAAGGAGAAACTTGATTTTTCTCACTAAGTTTTGGTTTTAAAGAAGCAAAACTTAGTGAGAAAAATCAATTGAAAAATGAATTTATAATATTTTTTGACAATATATGTGTTTCCCATTATATTTCTTTATTAAATATTATTTCTACAGACCATACTGTAATGATAAGACTTATTAGATGAGAGAGCTTGGCTTATCAATGGTGAACCCTCTCAGCGGTTTCGTCAAATTAATCTCCAGATCGTTCTACTATTGTATTGGGTGGTTTTCTTATACTAGGGATTTTTTCGAGCTAAATTTCTTCCACAAGGGTGATACAACACCGGAGAAAACAGAGATAAACGTATCGTTAGTCTCTGCAGCATCAGATGGTAGTGGTGCATCAGCCTGTGGAAGAACTTGCAGCTTGAAAGCTTCTGTCTCGTGGTATAATACACTCATGGACAAAAATTGAGTAAGTTGTACCTTTTAGCATGTATATTGGGATTAAGACAATAACTCTGAAAAACATTACAGTGACCTTTATTGAAGACACACGAGATAACCAACTGTGAACAAAATTGTCTCTGTCTTCTTCTTTAAAAAAAAAAAAAATAGATAAAAGGCGATATCAGAGACTTTCTACTTTCTTAACTTTTATCCAAGAGTGTATATCGATTTTAAAAATTGTTTGAAATCTTTCAAATCTTGATTTTTAAATGGGAGATTCTGCGCTGTATCAGAATAATCACTTTTTAATTTGTATCTACAATCTGCCATGGTGGGGAAACCTTCCTTGCTGAAGAAATTTGTACATATAGACAACTATGTTTTATTTGTGTGATATCATTTTTTAAAAATATTTTCCCATTTTCACTTATATTTTATTTCAAATTTTACATTTAAATTTATTTTAATTTTAGACTGATAAAAAAAGAAAAAATTAACTCATTAAAAGTTGCACTCAATCTATTTGACTCAGTAATTAAATCAATATTACTCTATGCGGCCCCTGTGTGGGCTTGGGACAATACGGATATTATAGACCAATTACAGAATACGTTTATCAAAAATTTTCTGAATCTACCAAGATATATACCAGGGTATATTGTAAGGCTGGAAACAGGCAGAATATCTCTGACTTTTACAACGATCAAATTAATTATGAAATATTTCATTAGATTACAAAAAATGGAGGACAATAGACTACCTAAGCTATGCTGGAATAGATTGAAGGAAATTTCCTTAATGACAAAAAAACCTATAGGATTTTGCAAGAATATTATGGATATCATCAATCATTGTGGACTCACATGGCTAAACTATAGGTTAAATTATGATGACATACAGATCGAACTTCCGAATATACTAAAAATAAAAATTGAACAGCTATTGCAGCAAGATCTGGCAAAATTATCTCTTACGAAAACATACTCAACTATAGGTTACTTTATGATTCATTCATTCCAGAACATTATTTTTCATGCAATTTGTCTTCAGCTTTAGTGAGTTTTATTGCACAGATCAGATTAATGTCAACAATGATCAAAGAAAATCATATTTACGCAATTAAGAAAGAAGATTTATACTGTGGGTTATGTGGAAGTCAGATAACTGATGAAATATACCATTTTATTGTTGAATGCGGGGATCTGGAAGGAGAGAGAAAAAAGATCCTGAAAAGTCTTCCTAAACCGCATTTGAACTCAATAAAGCTAATAAAAACTGTTTCAGATAAGAAAAGTTGGGCAATTGAACTGTTCAACTATCAAAAAGCGGTTGGAAATAAAATTGCACTCGTGGAAGAGAGAAGAACAGGGGCACAATAAAAAGTCACCCTGTTTGCCATACCTTAATTGTAAATACTCTATCTTCCCCTTTTCTCTTATGTTTAATATTGTCTGTAACTCTACGACGAATCCGTACAGGGCAAGATGCCCTAATAAAGTTTTTTGTTGTTGTTGTTGTATCTTATTTTAACCAACTTTTCAAACATTTTTTGCGCTTTGTGTTTTCGGTAAAAATTTTAGCTTAACATTTTCTTTTATATATATTTTGTTATTTTTATTTATTTTTATACGAAAAATCTTTTTTTACGCGTAGTATAAGTAATTTTAAATATAAAATAGATTTTATTGTTAATTTTTCAAAATATTCACACCCATATTTTACAAAATTTATTTTGTCGATAATATAAATATATATATAAAAAAAAATTCTCCCCATTGAATAGAAGAAAAAATATTTTAAAAACTTAATTCTGTTGACGTTATGTGGCGCTGAGTTTGTTGTTGACACACTTTAAAATGTTAAGCAACTTGATAAAGGTTGGCGTTCAGCCAACTGAAATATTGGTAAAATAAATGATATTTTAATCATTTTAATTAAACACAACTATATATATTCCCCTACATTTTATCTACCCTTTATTTATTATTTTATTATATATTTCGACCACCTTTGTAACAAAATTGATTAGAAGACTCAATAGAATTGTTTAAATTGTCTACAATCTGCCATCTTTACGTTTATCTTCTTTTTTTTTTTACAGTTATCAACAGCAGTCTTCCTCGTGTGTATTGTGTGAATGGTTTCTCCAGGAATTCCATAGAGAAGAAAAATCTCTGTAATCCTATTTAACTGTCTTCTTCTTCTTTCTTATCTCCACTCAATCATATTAGGGTATCAAGTTGTGACCTTTGATAGTGTCTGTTTGACAACTATCATGACTGGGTGAAGTAGAATGCGTCTGCCTTTGTCATTAAGACTGGGAGCACTACTCAGTGGCAGGCCGACTTAGCTCCAAAAGAAATGGCCCCCTATTTAACTGTTGATGATGACAAGTGAAGAATTATCATCAATATAAGGAAGTCAGCAATAGATTGACTTGTTCAAGGAACACACTTGACAAGTACAGCTTCCAGGTTTCCCACGAACATCAATTCATAGTCATCACATTTACAAATAGCTCCTTTTTTAAAAAACAATTCTGAAACTGTTTCATCAATTTTACCTCAGCCATTCTAACAAAGGTAAAAGAATGGTTCTTTTTTTTAGAGAGAAATGATTTACTTAAAAAACAAAAAAGTCAATATTTTTTAAAGAAAAAAACAGGAGGGGCTTAAAACAATTCATATACGTCACTTTAAATAATAACAAAAAAAAAATGAAGAGAGTAAAAAAGTGTTTGTGACACACGGACTTCATCAATAATAAACAATTTCCAACGGAATTCTCTAGGGTGTCCTCCCACCCTCGCCTCCCGCCCCACATAAATCAGGGAAGAGATGCGCGTGGCTAAAAAATGGAACAATTGGAAAGATGTCCAATAAATCTTCTAGTTGGTCTTTTTTGTTGGTTCTTTTTTTGGTTAGTTGACCCTTTGGTGTATTGGGGGGGAGTCCACTCGGAAGTGACCATTGCCGGCCGCATCTGGTGCGTGGGCTACAATGCGTGTGATTGTATTGTTGTTACAAGTACTTTCCCCTCGTCTCTGGTTTTGTTACCTCAAGAAGGAAGTTGCATATTGCATATTGTACCTTAGCGTTGTGTGTTTCTTTATTTGATTGTGTGTTGTGAAAACTTATTGTAGCCTCCACTTGGGGAGTGTGTAGGCTGGAGTGTTGTGAAGGATTAGGGGAGTTTTCCATTGGTATTTCTCTCTCTTGAATACTTGTATAGTTGTCAGGTTGGTGTTTCTGGAACAATTGTATATTGAATCTTTGATGGATCGTAACACCATTTAGTCTTTAGCTGTACTCAGAATCACATTGCAGGAACTGCAAGTCTGTTGAGTCCCCTCCTTCTGTTCTTCCTACCTCTGATGGACGGCCTACCTCCAGGAGAGGCCAGCGGAATCCATGTTCTTGAGCTATGGGCTTCTCTTCTGCATCGCCATCCTTTCCTCCATCGCCTCTCTGCTCTCTATGTAAATAAAATGAAGGCCTTTGATCAAGAGGGGTTCGATTGCGGGTAATTTGTAGGGAGTCATCAAAACGCTGAGTTGGGAAAATAAAGGATATTGATGCAAATTCTATTTTTTTATTTCAAAAATCTTCAAAGCAGCAAATGATTTTGGCAAATAATTGTAATTTCGAAAGATAAATATTCTTTATTAAAACTTTAGATAGAGATATTGATTGGTTTTTACCTCTAGTTGAAGTGAGCCTCTGATGAGAGCCTGAAACACTCTCGATTGAATTTTATTAAATCATAAAAATATATCTCATAGATGTTTTATCCGGAGAAATGAAGTGTTCGTATATCAGTTTACCTAACATGATTGCAATAAATCCCGTCCGTTAGGCGTGTATTGAGGATTATTTGACGTATGAACAAATAGCTTTACATGATTCCTTCTTTCGTTCAGCTCGCAATGTACCAGCGGCGGCTCTATGTACATTGACAGTGATTCACCAAAACGTTGTGATCTAAAACAAAGATCCTCTGATACAGAATATATAAAGAAAAACTGATTATCAAACTCTGCAAACTTGGGATAGAGGAAATGATGTTGCGATGGATCAGCATCTTCCAGTCCTAACGTACAGGTTAATTTTTATAAAATTTCACAACTTATATTATGATGCATTAGCGTGCCATCTGTTATGAATATTCGAAACTATTATAGATGCGTATGATTCTTTTAAAATTCAAATTCTACTGTCCTTACTGCATTCCTTACTAATTTTTCCATTTTTTGAAGTAAGGATAGTAGAAATTTTTAAAAGAATCATACGCGTCTATAATAATTTCGAATTTCACAAATTGTTCGCTCTTTCCAAGGCTTACTCCAAGGGTCAATCTATATAGCTTCACTGTCTTCAATATTTATCTAAAATATCTAAACACCTTTATCCAATCAACAGTTAAAGTTGTCTTGTATGCAGATAACCAAGTATTCTGGATCTCCATAAACGAGAACTCTCCCATACATAACATCCTTCTCAACAAATCTATGGAAAAAAATCATAAAAAGTAACAACACAAAGTGATGCAGTAATAAAATAAAACCTGATAAATTGAAATAAATGTAAAAAGAGGAGTTTTCAAGGATTAAAAGTTTTGGCAGTCAATTTCAAAGATTCGCACTGTTACATTGTTGAGGGGAAATAAAGGTTGTATTTTCTCTTCTTTCTATTTTAATTTTTATAATGAGTTCGAAAGAATGGTGGTCTTCAATAATGCTACGCTTCTCTCAACTCCTAAATATGCCGATATAAACATTCTAAGTTGAAAAGAATAAAGGGTGTCAAAAAAACCTCGACTCGTGAAAGAATTGGTCAAGAAATAAGTCATTGTTGAAACCGAAAACTGTTACTGGAGAAAGAGTTATTATAGATAAAGTGCGAAATTAACAAATGGTTCAATGATCTGTCTAACACCGGCCATTATAGTGAATGCTTACAAGAGAAGATTTCTAATTGAGAGATTTTACCTTTCAAGAGAATTCAGTCACCGAAGAAAAGGAACGCTTCAAATAAGATATCAAAATTTATTGATTGTAAATCCTCCGTTCTTGATTTCAAATATAAAGAAAAATCATCACCAACGAAAAACAACTTTCCGAAAGGTGAGGAAAGAAGCCCATCAAGAAGACAATATAGAATATTTTATAGTGTAATAGTTACGAAAATGATATTTGGATCAAAGACAATATTCTGCAATGTACAACGATCCAAATAAGATCATTAGAAGCGCACAAAACATCTACCAATAATATCCATTCAAAAATTCATAACGAACAAGAGAGAGGAAGATAGAAAAAAAAACCTCAAATTACAAAAGGAGAAAACAAACAAACTTACTCTCTAAAGAATTATCACCCCCTATAATCACGAACACTTCCTGGTTCATCAAAGAAAAAGATTAAATAAAAAAGCTATTCATGATAGTTATATAAAAAAAGGAGGTTACGCCCAAGAAAAAGTACATTAATCTGAGCTAATTGTGAAGTAATCAGTACTCGAGATGCCCCCTCTCTATCCACTTGAGTTCCCCCTGTACTTGCCTGGCGTGAAGAAGCCTTTCAGCCCATGCAAGCTGTCAATCTCTTCAAGTCGAGGAACTAATGGGACACCTTCCAGGTCACTGGAGGCCCTTCCTTTCCATCTACCTCTATTAATGCTTTCTCACTTTTTTTTCAATATTTTTGAAGGCTTTCCCCCCCTAACTCTCATGTCGCACATTTTCACTTTCACCCTTAAGGCGTCATATAAATGAAATTACGTCATGAAATTGGCTCTTTACCTTTTGTTAGGTGGCTTTTTTTATTAGGAGTCTTGTTCCTTTTTTGACGGGTTTTAAAATTGGCTTTCTCCGTTATGAAGGAAGTGTAGGGAAATCTCTAGAGAGTCATTTCCTGTACCTGTAAATGACCTCATTTTTCTACCGAATTAGTCTTGTTTCCGGGACATATTGTCTCTTTTGTCTACATACCAGTTAAAAATGGAAATCTTAGTTTGACCTCTTATTTTTGTTTGCTCTTCAATGAAGTCCTCAGTGACAACTAGAATCTATTTAGAAAATTCAATCAATACTTTAATTGAAACTTTTAGACTTATATGCATATTCTCCTGAGAGTTACAGCAATAGTGGGAGAAAAAGATGAAAAATAAATAGGAGAATAAACAAATTTATGAGAATTTTTAATTTTTCATTGTAGTTAGAGCAGTAGATAATTGTTTAATTTTTAAAAGAATCATACGCGTCTATAATAGTTTCGAATTCTCATAACAAATGGCACACTAATGTATCATAAACAAAGTTATATAGGAAATATGTATATATAGAGCTATGTAATTATTTTGCTAAGTATATTCCCACGTGGAAAATTAGGGAAGATAAACTTAAGGATGAACAGTAATTTATTTACGGCCAGAACAAACTAAGAATGGTAAACAAAAGCTACGAGGGAAATTTACAGAGTAGCAAAATATAAACATAAAAATGACCACTCTGTTAATAAAAAATAATAAAAATAATAAATACTTTGTTACAATATTTATTATTATAGGTATTCCCCTGATATCTCTCCTTTTTTATATAGAAAGTTAAATCTCTATAGGATATTCAGGGTTTTGACATCTTTTTGGGATGCTGGGAAGTTTAATGTTTCTTGTGAGATCCTATAAAGCTCTTTGAACTGACGATGGCTAGAAACTTGTTCTTTGACTTTCCGAATTTAGCAAAAGGCTCGTGTACTCGCTGACCCGATATGTGGCATAAACATTCGAGGAATATAGGTTTGTATATAATTGGCATATATTGGATCAAAATATAATTTATTTACCAATATTTCAGTGTTTTGTGTGTGTGGATAAAGTTATTATAACATATTTACATATGTTATAATACTTTGAAAAAGGTTGGCGTTCAGCTATAACTGAAATATTGGAAAATAAATTATATTTTGATCCAATATATGCCTTTTTTAATTAAAGATATATTAATGGATTTTCAAAATAGGTTTGTATCTATTTTAACAAGTGGGGAGTTGTTAATAACATAGAAATATATAGAGGAAACTACTAATTATAATTTCAGCCTAAATATTTTACAAAAGAGTGTTTTATATACACTGCGTGACATTGAAAATGGAACACCAAGAAATAGTGGCCAGAAAATTATGCAAATTTCAGGGTAGACGCGCCTAACCGAGTTATGCAAATGATGTAAAATGCGCAGCTCTCGTGCGCACATGGAGTAAGATATAAGGGAAGGAACTTGCAGAAAGGACAGTATTCGTGTCGTTATTTCTTCAAGGAAAATCATTGTAGAAATTTTGTTCTTGTGTCAAAAGACACGTGTAATAACAGAGAATGCCACGTCATCGTAAACGGAGGCAGTTCAAGCAGACAGACGCTTTTACGAGGGGCATGGTGATCGGACTGAAATGGGCAGGTTGGTCCATACGTCAAATCGCAGCTGATACACACCTTGGTGCGTCCACGGTGCACCGACTGTGGAGAAGATGGTTGGAACAAGGAAATGTGGCAATTTATAGGAATGTCGGTGCAACCAGAGTGACGTCAGCACGTGTGGATCGGCGTATCCTTCGACAAGCAGTGGCGGCCCCACAAGCCACTTGTACCGCCATCCTGCAACATGTGCAAGACACCCTAGATCATTCCATCTCGACCAGAACCATTTCCCGTCAATTGGTTGCTAATGGCTTGCACTCATGCCGTCCGCTAAGAAGACTGCCATTGACCCCACCAAATAGGCGCCAACGTTTGGAATGGTGCCGGGCTAGATCGACGTGGATGACGGAATGGCACAGGGTCGTGTTCTCAGATGAGTCGCGTTTCTGCTTGTCCAGTGATAGTCGCCGTGTACGCGTGTGGCGTCGACGTGGAGAAAGGTCCAATCCGGCAGCAATTGTGGAACGCCCCACCGTGCGACAACGTGGAATCATGGTTTGGGGCGCAATCGCGTATGATTCCAGGTCACCTTTACTTCGTATTCAGGGCACTATGACGGCCCAACGATACGTTGATGATGTGCCGCGACCGGTGACACTCCCCTACCTTCAGGGGGTACCCAATGCCCTTTATCAGCAGGATAACGCCCGACCGCACACTGCTCGCATTAGCCAACAAGCTCTGCAAGATGTACAGATGCTTCCCTGGCCACCGTACTCTCCTGATCTCTCACCAATCGAGCACGTCTGGGACATCATTGGACGCCGTTTGCATGCCTTGCCACAGCCGCGTTCAGAAGACGAACTGTGGCAAATGGTTGAGAGGGAATGGAGAGCCATCCCTCAGGACGCCATCCGTACTCTGATTGACTCTCTACCTAGACGTGTTGCTGCCTGCATCGCCGTCCGCGGTGGTCCTACTTGCTGCTAAGCCGGCGCCGTTCTCGCTCTGTATTATGACTATCATTTTGAAATAAAGATCACTTATTGTTCGTCCCTGTCTCTCTCTGTCTGCCGAGTTTCATCCCTTTCTGGCCACTATTTCTTGGTGTTCCATTTTCAATGTCACGCAGTGTATTTCAGAATATTAAGAAAACATTTCCTATCTTATATTCTCACCTATATGTTACATTGAAATATCACTTCAATACGTATAGATATTACAATCTGAATGATTGATGTAAACCACAAAGTGACAAAAACAATCCTAGATAACTATAACTGAAGTTTCCTTTGAATATATTTTATTTTCTGCTAAACCAGAAGGTCCAACTCGGCATTGTGGAGCATGTGTCTCTAGTGTGTGCTCTTTGATGATCTTTTGTGATGAGGTAAGTCAAAATGTACCAAAACGAATTCGAGGTAACTCTATCTGAGGTTTCTTTCCAGTTGGTCTCGAGGACCACGCCATCACCATCTCCTCAGCGGCGAAGTACGTGATCTACGTATTCTTTGTAGATCGCGAAATGCGTGGTGTCGCTGGAGACCCACTGGCGATTCTCCACCAAACTCTGCAGCGCTGGCAGAGGTGCCATGTTCATTGTACATAGTGTATATAATGCATTTTTTTTAAATAGTGAAGACTGTGCACTTTGAATGTATTGACAAGATGTCAATAAAATTATTTTAATTGTCTAACTGAGGTTTTTCTCAAGATTATTTCTCGACCAGGAGGCCCAACTTGGCATGTGTCTTTAGTTTGTGCTCTGTGATGATCTATTTAGGTTGAGGTAAGTCAAAATGTATCAAAACCAATTCGAGATAACTTTAACTGAGATTTCACTCGAGATTTTTTTTCTCGACCAGGAGGCCCAACTCGGCATGTTTTTTCTAGTGTGGGCTCTGTGATGATTTGCCGTCGTGACTCAGCAAGTTTCATTGTTTTCATATTCTTCTACATTCTCGTCTAATTCATGTCTTTATAATATTATGTATTTTGTATCGCTATTTTGTTGAGAAAGTCGACAGATGTGATGTGTTGTTAATAAACTCAAAACACATGTTATAGACCAGGGGTTGGCAAACTTTTGAGTAGGAAGAGTTAAAAATTACAATTTAAAAAATTTCAAAGTTTTTGAAGAGCCTCAACATTTTTTCTTGCCAACAATAAATAGTACTCGCATAAATAATATTTACGTATGGAACTATATAAAGAGCCGCAGCTTCACATCTAAAGAGCCACATGTGGCTTGAAATTGAAACAAATTTTATTGACTTCTTGTCAATAATTTACTTTGAAAATGGGAATAAAACTAAAATACATATATGATCATGCGGGGGATGTGCCCCGGCGAGTGAGCCTTGTTTCCCAGGCGATGAGCGGGTCCTCTGCTCCTCCGGTCAGCCCAACCTGTACGAAGTACTGGTAGAGCTCTACACAGCCTACACGTAATTTGAGCATTTAGCTCAGTTCTTAAATAGATATTCTGATATTTTGCGTAGTTAAAAAATGACTCCACTTTCATGTTTGAGTTGTCATCAATAGCAAAGTTGGACGAGATTTCACAGATAAAAGACCAAATTTGAACACTTCACGATTTTACGTGTCATCCTTACGCAGGGGCCATGCTAATCTTCTCTGTATCGTTCCTATTTTAGTATATGTACCGCCGAACAAGCGTATATGTAAGACCAGATTTCAATGCTCTAAGCCAATGTCTTACTGAGCTAAATGATATGGAATCGTTTTTACATCACACATCTCTTCATGTATCTCTACGTTTGGAAGATTTTTCTTTAAAGACAATAAATAAATAATCCATTATATAATTTCTACCTCGTACATTTTGAACTTTTGTTTTATAGCAGCTGAAATTGAAAGAGAGATGAAATATAGCCCATTTTGTATATATATATATATAGATTGATGATATTGCAGACATGGAAATATAAATCAATATCTATGTCAGAGAGAAATTCCTTATTGAACCAACCTCGTAGGAACAGTTTGACATTACATCTACATGATGTCACATTAGGTTAGAGAAAGAGAATATGGTTTTACGGGCTACTAACCAAAGTGTATTGGAGCCCATATTAAGTTGACGTACTCACTGGTTGGGGGTTGTAATTGGGTAGGAATCGGGTGACATTGAAGAATTCTTCCAAACGGCTTCAACGCAATGTCAAACCTGTATTATGACACTTAAAACCAGATAACCATTTTCCTTCTGACCTTTGATCAACTTTCTTTTGCGTGGGGGGTATTACTTAACGATCTCTGGACCGAGAGGACATGCAAAGGACTTATGACATCACAGAAACATCCAATAGGTTGTTTTGTGGAAGAGCAAATTTCTCGATTTAAACATGTAATTATTCCATAAATCATTTTATTCGCGATCGTACGTTGTGGCCCACTGTATTACATCCCAAACACGATGTGGCGCCAGCATCTCTATCTTGAGCTATGTAATCATTACCAGACCGCTCTGCTGTTGTATTTGACCGATTTTGCTCATAGAGAGTGGATTTAAAAGGTATCCAGGGGAAAATTCTGTTTTAAGGAAACTATAAATATAAGATTCTAGTATATTATATTCACATAGTTTCCTTAAAACCTGGATACCCTTATAAATCGACACTCTATGAGCAAAATCAATCCAATACAACAGTAGAGCGGTCTGAATATTACACTGACGAACTACTGGGATAGTTCACCGTTGATGAGCCATGTCCTCCTATTTCAGTATTAATAAAAAAAGGCATATCCTGAAGAAATAGTTTTTAAAATTATATAAATGAAACAACAAAGCTACGTTAAAATGCATCAAATTTTAGTATTAGATGGAGCTAAGGTGTGATGATATTTGCTAACGAAAATATTTAGCATTAATTCGTCGATGAAGAGAAACCTGATAATTTGCCAGATGTTGTTAGGATGTAAATAAGCTATGTAAACTACAGCGCCTATGTAAATATGTAGAAGTGTATTCTAGCATGTTCTCCGCGTGGGAACAACTCAGAAGTGACAAGAAGGAGTTATCTATGTGAGTAGATAGAGTGTGTGTCCGGGCGATAGGTAGACAGCCTGGGTGTGTTTTGGCAGTTTGCTCAGATGGGATTAGGATGTAAAGAAGCTATGTAAACTACAGCGCCTATGTAAATATGTAGAATTTTGTTCCAGCATGTTCCACGCGTGGGAATAACTCGGAAGAGACAAGATAGAAGGAGTTATCTAAGTGAATAGATAGCTTGGGTATGTTTTGCCAGTTTGTCCAGATGTTGTTAGGATGTAAATTAGTTATGTAAACTACAGCTCCTATGTAAATATGTAAAAGTGTGTTCTAGCATGTTCCCCGCGTGGGAACAACTCAGAAGAGACAAGAAGGAAGGAGTTATCTAAGTGGGTAGATAGAGTGTAGATAGATAGCCTGGGTGTGTTTTGCCAGTTTGTCCAGATGTTGTTAGGATGTAAATTAGTTATGTAAACTACAGCGCCTATGTAAATATGTAGAAGTGTATTTTAACATGTTTTCGGCGTGGAAACAATATAAGTGGGTAAATAGAGTGTGATAGATAAGCAGTCTAAATATAGCACCCGGATATATCTATCAATTATAGAGAAGGGAGTACCAACTAGACACTTACTACTCTATTACACAACGCTTTATTAAAATTATTATTTAACGACATTCTTTTGAAATATTTTATATAATAACTAGCGAATGTGACCTGTCATCATCCGTGTTCTCCCCGAGTGAATGTTTGCCTAACGAATATTGTTTTAATATATGTCCTTTGTAAAACGACATTTGAAATACTATCCCGCATGTGTTTCTTTTCAACGAAAATTCAAAATTTATTTTAAGGATATATAACGATTATTTCTAACCCTAGGGATGAAGTATGAAATACTGTGGGTTCGATTCCCATCCCTGGACACTTTATTTTTCCGTTTATCATTACTCTTCACAATTCACCCTTTCATATCTCATCCAAAAGGTTATAAATAATCGTTATTTCTCCTTGAAATAAATTTTGAATTTTCGTTGAAAAGAAACACATGCGGGATAGTATTTCAAATGTCGTTTTACAATCATAAGCCGCATTATATTATATACTAGCCGAATGACCCGGGCAACGCCCGGGTTTTACCCGATTAAATGTTTTTATTCAAATACTATTCGTTACAATTATAAATTGGCACCGTGGATGTCACTTTTGTGAAACGTCCCGCTCCAAACTTTGTGTGTTTTTAAAATATAAAAATAAATATGTAAATTTTTCACAACGATATTTGAAAATTATATTATTTTTATTTTCAAATACTATTCGTTACAATTATAAATTGGCGCCGTGGATGTCACTCTTGTGAAACGTCCCGCTCCAAACTTTGTGTCTGAGAAGCGATATTTTAAAGAAAGATGATCCGGATTTTGTTTTCTGCTCGAATGAATGTTTTTCTGTTAGAATTTTGTTCCTGCGTACAAAATAATGAACTGGTTTCACCCGTGGTCTCTGCTTTTTGGAATTTTTCCCGATATAATTTTGTATCTGATAATCAAACATGATACAGCAATATCGTCATCATCATTTTCTGACTAAAAATATATAGTTTTAATAATTGATTTATATATTTTTTAAAATAGCCTATCGTCTTCCCCGTATTTTTTTACCTATGTATGGAAATTTTGGTTTAAATTAGTGAACTACTGCGAATTTGTATACCGGACATACAAACAAACATACAGACATTCGTTTATATATATATATGTTCTTTAGTATGATTATATTATTTTTGGAAAAAATATAGTCACATCAACCAATAATTTATTTAATTATCAACCTATCAGTGACCACTGTCACTCTTCTCAGGGGAATCCAGAATAACAGTGAGTCACTGAAACGACGGAAGTTATAAAGCTATTGGTTGACAATTAAAATAATTTTATTGACATCTTTTCAATACATGCAAAGTGCACAGTCTGCACTATTTGAAAAAATATATAATTATATATATGCATCATACTATGTACAAAGAACATCGCGTCTCTGCCAGCGCTGCAGAGTTTGGTGGAGAATCACCAGCGGGTCTCCAGTGGCACCACGTATTTCGCGACCTACGAAGAATACTTAGATCGCGTACTTCGCCGCTGAGGAGATGGCGTGGTCCTCGAATCAACTGAAAATATCCAGGACTACAGGTCCGGCGGCCAGGCGATAATTATTACTTGATGTGGCTATATTTTCTCCAAACCAAATTCTATCCAACAAATGATATTTGAAACTATATTGTTATATCCTCGATAGCATGTAGGATTAAGGAGAAGCAAGCAGATGACACAAGATGATAGTTCTTTATTTGGTCTCACTTATATACATATGTATGATGATGATAAATAACTACATAAGTCAATGAAAACAATACTCTGTTGTCAATACACAATATAAATTATTTCTATTAATTTTATTCAAAATAATAGTAGCGATTATAGGAATTAATATATTAATATTATTATTATATATATGAATACCTTATAAAAAAACTATACGGGAGGATGTTATTGATATACAAAAAGGCACATCTTCCTTTTAATAAATGCGTTAAAAATAATACATTTATTAGATCCATCAAAACAATGGATTGTGAACATTGCTGCTGTTGTGATAGAGATGCATGGAGACATCTGAGGCTCTCCATTGGACACGACAACAACAACAACAACAACAACAACATCAAAACAATGCATTTTTAAAATTACATCTTCGTTCAGAGATCACAGATTATAATGAAAAGAATAAGCAATAGCACCAGTTTTGGAAAGTTCATACAAAAGCGAACAGCTATACCATGGTATCGGGTTATGGTCCTGATCAGTACAGGGACGGCTTCGATAACATTCTACGAGAGGAATTGTGGAATAAGTCGAATCTGATAAAAATATGTACGAGCTGGTGAAGTGGAAGGGCAACTTGGTAACTTGATATAACCGGATTTGAACCAGCGACTTAAGGATCACCATTGAAACATCCACAGTTATCCGTTCTGCCAACTGAGCTATCGAGGGATACCTTGATCAAAAGGTACCTTGATAGAACAAGATTTGAACCAGCGACCTAAGGATCACTGTTGAAACATCTACAGTTCTCCGTTCTGCCAACTGAGCTATCGAGGGCTACCTTGATCAAAAGGTACCTTGATAGAACAAGATTTGAACCAACGACCTAAAGGATCACTGTTGAAACATCTACAGTTCTCCGTTCTGTCAATTGAGCTATCAAAGGTTACCTTGATCAAAAGGTACCTTGATAGAACAAGATTTGAACCAGCGACCTAAGGATCACTGTTGAAACATCAACAGTTCTCCGTTCTGACAACTGAGCTATCGAGGGTTACCTTGATCAAAAGGTGCCTTGATAGAACAGGATTTGAACCAGCGACCTAAGGATCACCGTTGAAACATCTACAGTTCTCCGTTCTGCCAACTGAGCTATATAAGGTTACCTTGATCAAAAGGTAACTTGATAGAACAGTTAGAAGTTTAAAAAGAAAAAAAATGTTAAGACGGAATAATAAATCTTAAATAAATGATGCTAAAGGTTTCATGAGATGAGTTTCTTTTATCTTTATGATGAACGCAATTGAACTATTTAATTTTAAAGATTCAAAATACTCATTTGATAGTTATATTGAACGACTGGACTACCTTTTTCAAAGTAAATCCTATTCTAGAAGAAGGAAAAAGAAAATCGATATATCTGACTGTTTGCAGTGCCTCTTCTAAATGCATCATGCCATCGAGGATATATCACTAACGTAATCTAGAGCGGCCCTACTACAGGAGTACATAAAACATATAAACGCTGTTAAGATGCGATCTAATAACAAGTCTTACATGCAACAAATTAAACATTCAAATGCCATTTACCGAATAAATTTAGTGAATATTTTGACACTATTGTTTTATTTTTCAAATATATTGTAACATAGTATTTATTAATCTTATAATTTTTATTAACAGAGTGGTCGTTTTTATGTTCATATTTTGCTACTCTGTAAATTTCCCTCGTGGCTTATCTTTTGTTTACCAGTTTGTTTATATACTCGTAGTTTGTCCTTGCTTGAAATAAATTGTTGTCTCCTCGTGAAGTTTTTGTCTTCCCTAATTTCCCACGTGGCAATATAATTAAAAACTACTTCTGTTGTTGTTGTTGTCGTGTCCAATGAAGAGCCTCAAATATCTCCATGCAACTCTATTACAGCAGCAGCAATGTCCACTATCTTGGGTGTGTAAAGCTGCTGCTCTGGGTCTGTGTCAATTTTCTGCAAGACTGCGGCCATTGCTGGGCATGAGAATATGTGAATAGGTGTTAGTTCTACACCAGGACAGTTGTTGCATGCAACTATTTCTGTAATTCTTCAAATTAAAGATACTTCGTCCAGTAACCTCGACGTTTCGACAAAAATCTTTTGTCCTCGTCAAGAGCTAACAAAATTCAAAACAATAATAAGATTTACTGTCCGAAGTATCTTTAATTTGAATAACTATGAATTCCGGCCAAGCAGCCTCTATCTTTACGACACTTCTGTAATGTTTTCTTGCTGCGAAGAAAGAAAACTTTGACTTGGTGTTCCTCAGAGGCGCTCATCTAAATTTTCCATTATCTAATCACCATATGGAGATTGGGTTGACGAAACCAGGTAGAACCAACTCCCCTTTTTTATCATTGCTGTAAGATCTGTAGAAATGTATTTTGATTATTTTTATTGAATGAAACATTAATGTAGCACACAAAATGTATTAAAATTATATAATTAGTCGTATAGCTCGAAAAATATTAAGGAATATAGCACTGAAAGAATGGATTCGTTCAAAATAAGCAACAAAGCTTTAGTAACAATTTTCCAGATATTCAAATGGGAATTTGAGAAATCAGCATAGAATCTTAAAGAGTTGAAAAGAAAATGTTAAGTGTCAGTGATTGAAAAATACAATCGACTGCTAAATACACTCATGGACAAAATTTAAGTAGGTTGTACCTTTTAGCATGTATATTGGGATTCTGACAATAAATCTGAAAGATATTTGATATACAGTGATCTTTAATGAGGACATAGGAAATAGCCAAATGTGAACAAAATTGCCTCTTTCTCCTTTAAAAAAATAGACTATCGACAACATCAAATACTTCCCACTTCCTTAAGTTTTGTCCATTAGTTTAGCTTCATGTCTAGCTTCAATTTTGTAACAATAAAATAACTACAAATATCCTTTCATTAATTAATGATACCATTGATGAAACTCGGTTTCTAATAAATGTAAAAAAAATATAAATTTTATTATAAAATGAAGATAGATTAATTTTAGTGCATAATAGTAAAGGGACCGGTTTTTCATGAACCCCCACTAAATGGATTAATAAAATCTATAAATTCAGTTATATAATTATCACTTTCGGTTATGAAAATTTTAGTTTACTTCTAAAGGATTGTTGTATGAATAATTTGCTGGTAAAGAAGTTTTTTGAAGAAAGAATATATTACAACACAACAACAACAAAAAGCCTTTATTTAGGGTCACTGACCCTATACAGGATTCACCAGAGGTATGCATAAGAACAAAGCAGTGAGACAAAGGAAATAACGATATATACAGAATAAAAAGAAAAAAAAAATAAGAAAGAGAAAGAGGGAAACAAGAAAAACAACACAAAAAGAGTAGCAGTAAGAAAGTGTGGAGTGAGTGTCACTTGGCCTTCTTCTCAGATATGGACTTGTGGAAACCATAAAACGCCGTAGCAATATACTTATTCTGGGTCATATTGTCAATTATTGATGGAAGTGAAGCACAAGAAAGAATATATTAATATAAAGCAATAAACGCGCCATCTATATATAGCAAATGAAAACATTAAGACATGAATGTTTCTTTTAAACACCAATCAAACTTCTACTGTCCTTACTGCGATGTAAAATATTGTAGTCACATATCAAAACCACTTTTAATTTATCTTAAAGATAGAGGTTGTCTGGCTAGTATTCATAGTTCTTAACATTTTTAAAACGCCTTATTAAATGCTTTAATTTTTGTTTTTTTCTGACGTGGACAACAGTTTTTTTGTCGCGAAACGTCGATGAAATAAAAAATAGAAAACAAATTTTGTTTGAAGTGTCTTTAATTTTATGAACTTTAAACTTAATTACTGTTTTGACTCATTTGAAAAAAAAAAGAGCGCACCGCTACATAGAAAAACACGTCCAGGAGGCAAAAAGAAGAAAAATGCTAAACAAAAAAAAACGAAGTATTTATTAATTTTAAATCTTTCAATCAAAGTGTAAAATTTAGACGATTTCGAATACCTTTAGTAAGAACGGGAGAAATCAACTAAACATTTGAATAAATCAGTTAAATTCGGTAAAATGAAGGAAAATTCGCTGCAATATATATACACCTATCCCCCGATTTACACGATACTTTTTTTTTTACACGTTTTCGCTTTTACACGGCTTTCCAAATAAGTTTTTTTTTTGTTTTTTGTTTTTATCGCAATATACTAAATGCTACTGTGGTTGAACACATGCGCTGTGTACACATCTCACGAGGAATCCCGAGCTTATGTGCTGACTACATATTTTTTTTTTACACGTTTTCGCTTTTACACGGTTTTCCAAATAAGTTTTTTTTTGTTTTTGTTTTTATCGCACTATACTAAATGTTACTGTGATTGAACACATGCGCTGTGTACACATCTCACGAGGAATCCCGAGCTTATGTGCTGACTACATATTTTAACCTGTCAATGCATTTTATTTTTATTTCTGTGTACACCTATCCCCCGATTTACACGTTTTTTTCTCAGGAACGTATCTACCGTGTAAATCGGGGAATAGGTGTATTTAAAAAAAAAAAAACATAGTCGGTGGACGAGTAGGTAACACCCTCGATTCCCGACAGCCATGAACCGGGATTGAACCCCGTGTTAACATTTTGTTTAATATGTGAATAACCTTCACATATTATTCATTGTTGCAATTATCATAAACTAGGTTGCTCTTGTTGAGTGGTACCTAATAAAGTGATTTTGGAACAAGAACAAGCTGCAATATCGGTAAGGACTTCGGTGAGTTCTCAATATTGACATAGGCTGTAGAATGGAAGGTACAGTTAGGTAAAAAACCAACAGTAGCAGGACACTGAATACACTTTAAGTGGCACACAAATGGGAGTTATGCGGATATCAAAATAAATATAGGGTATGCCATTACAGTTAAACCTGTCTATAGCGCCCCCTCTAAATAGCGCCTTCCTCTCTATAGCGCCCGATTTTAACCCTTAAGTACTCGCGGCATTTTTTGTTACATAAGTACTCGCGCGGGGTGTATCACACCCCAAAATATAAACCTAAATCTAATATATATAATGTAAGCCAAATACAACGTATTTATATTTATATTATAGAGAAAAGAATGGATATTAATTAAAATGTAAATAAAATAATAAAATATTTAATTATTCCAGTGCTTGTACATGTTTTCTAAATCCTATAAGCATTTACAATTTTTATGCATATTCATTATTCACAAAAATAAATCTTATATTTTTTTCATTAATTTTCAAAGCATTCTGCACACATAATGAAGGAATGATTATTGCAGATATTTCTTTTGCAATTTTTGCAGGTAGTCTTTGTTTTCCTATCTTTAGATCGGTCACAAAGATGGCATCGCTTTTGCTTTTTTGAAAGTGGTTCTGATGGTCCTGGTACCTAAAAAAAACCATCATAAAATTTATCATGTTTATTTATATTGGTAAATAACATTTTTACTTACTGTTTGTTCATTTGCCACTCCAATTATCCTTCGAAGAGCAAGTTTTATATCTTTAGGTAGTGACACAATGCAAAGGCGTTCTTTGATATGTTCATCTATCAAACTCAGTCCGATCTTTTCCAAAAAGTGGCGTCTTTTAATGGGTTCTTCTTGCAGGTGATTTGCGTTGTAAAGTACTTGTGCATTTATTTCTGCAACATTGACGAGATCAAAGAAAATACACAGAGGCCATCTTCTTGTGCGTCGTCCTACACTGTAGGTCCCCGACATTTGGTCAACAACATCAACGCCTATCTTGGTTTGGTTATAAAAAGTGACTATTTCCGGCTTCATTTTATCTCCTGTGTCCTCGTCAATTGTCATTGTTGAGTGCATTGTTGACAATAGGATAACTGATTTTGATTTCTTGGGGACATATGATACAAGAGTTGTATTTTCATTGAAGCCAAAAATTGAAGAAAAGATAGGTCTATTCCTGTTGGGTAAAAACTCTACAGGAATTTCCTTTTTATTTTTTTTCAAAGTTCCAACGAGGGTCAAGTTATGTTCAGTCAACAAACTTTGAGCTAGTGGGAAACTTGTATACCAGTTATCAGTGGTAATATTTCGTTTTGTTCCTGATACTGGTTCCACCAATCTTTTGACAACATCATCAGAAGCATTGGATTTATAAAAAGGTCCACGATTGTTACCAACATACGGCTCCATATTCACAGTATAGAACGTGTGTGCATCAGACATCATGTATATTTTCAAGCCATATTTTGCAGGTTTGTTTGGTATGTATTGGCGAAAATTACATTTCCCTCTAAAAGGAATAAGCTTTTCATCGATTGTTAAATATTCGCCAGGGGAATACATTTGTTTACAGTTGGCAACAAGCATTTCAAAAATTTCCCTCAGGGCAGCAAATTTGTCATTATCTCTTCTGATCTGTCTAGTAAGGACATTGTCAAATCGAATTACTCGCAAAAGGAACAAAAATCGTTCGTAGGCCATTGCTGCTCTGTATATTTCTATACCAGTGCCATTTGCATTCCAAATTTCTTTGAAATGCAAATGCGATGCACGATTTTTTCCGATTATTATTATGAGTCCGAGCAGACAACGGATTTCATTTTCATCTGTATTGCGGCAATCTCTCTCCCTGCTATAATTTGGCCTGATGGTCTCAATAAAAATATTTGTGTATTCAACTATTTTTTTGATTATGTCAATACTAATAAATTTCAAAAAAGCTTCTAATGGAGTTGGAGTGTTCTTACCAAATTGTTTAGAACAAGGTAAGTGTGTAATAATATTTATAGCTCTTGTACGTACCCTTGATGTTCTCCATTCTTCCTTTTTCCATTTGGTCATTTTATCTCTTCCAAAGAAGTACGTAGAATCCTGATGTGGTTCTTGTTCATCGTCTTCTTCTTGTTCTGAATCTGAGCTATGGGGGATATATTCTTCATCATCACTAAAGTTATCATCATCTAGCTCATCAAAATCTTCTTCTTCCTCATCAAACAAGCTAAAAAGTGATTGAATATTTTTGCTATCCATTATAATATTGGATCAAAGTAAGCTTAGATGATGGGCAAAGTGAAACTAAATTGACACTGAAAGGTAGGGGAAATGACTCATGGTGCGTGAGAATTCAGCAGTATCATATTCGGGCTGATTACAAAACTTTGTTACGTAAGTACTCGCGCGGGGTGTGACACACCCCATTCTAGCAAAAAGAATAAATTACAAATATATTCCCTCTATTAATTTTTTTGAAATTTGACATGTCTATTTGGCACATTGAAATATTAAGCTATTGAAAAATTGGAAGATTTTGGTTAAGGATTTAATGATTTTCTTGAGGTAAAGTGATAGCTTGGGGTGTGATACACCCCGCGCGAGTACTTTAAACACATTAAAATGTAAAAATTTTACTTTAAAAGTGACCTGTCTATAGCACCCCTTCTCTATAGCACCCTATTTTGGTGAGTCGCACGAGGGGGCGCTATAGACAGGCTTAACTGTATATTCATCGTTGTTACTGACTTCAGGAAAAAAAGACAAATATTAGGAGCTTCACTTGTTTACATCTGAGGCTGTTAAAAAAATTTACAAACTTCTTTCTAAGTCGTTGAATAATTTGAATCGTTGAGTGTCAATAAAATATTTTGAATTGTCTCCAAGCCGTTGAGTAAGTACTTCCTCGGCATGGAACCGAGGAGTGAAGACCTTGTCTGGAGGAGAACTCTCAAGGTGGGGAAACCTTCCTTGCTGAAGAAATCTGTACACATACACAACTTCCCATCCCTGGGTACTTTATTTTTCCGTTTATCATTACACTTCACAATTCATTCTTTTATACTTCATCCCTAAGGTTAGAAATATTCGTTATTTCTCCTTAAAATAAATTTCGATTTTCGTTCAAAAGAAACACATGCGGGATAATTTTCGGATGTCGTTCTACAACTATATATATTCCCCTACATTTTATCTACCCTTTATTTACTATTTTATTATATATTTTTTCCATCTTTGTAACAATTGATGAAACAATTAAATTGTTAAATTGTCTAAGCCGTTGACCTATAATAGCTTTGTATACTTATACTGATAGTTCTACAGTTCAGTAGAAAATCTGAGATTGTTGTAGGAAAATAAAATAACAAGATGGCTAAAAGATTAGACTCTATATAGCTGGTAGCCATTTTTCTTATTGATACTTTCTGTTGTCTTTTTTCAATCTCTTTCTTTGATTCTTTGGACGAGTCTATGTAAGATACGAAATGTGTGTGTGTTTAAATAAAAAGTTTTTATTGTTTTGTTGACAAACAGATGAGAGAGAGAATAAAAAAGATTATCAACAAAGATGTCAAGGAAACCCATTAACGAAGAATGCAAGGTTAGAATCTCTTGTATAACTTTTATAAAAGTCTTCACCAAGATTGCTCCTATAACTTGCCCCAATGATTCATAAGGGGGGAGAAAAATAAATTAGCGGTCCACGAAACTATCACAAAAACATGAAAATAAAAAAATAAGAAAAGGGAAAGTTTCCCGTAAAAAAAGAAACGGGTCAAAAGAGCAAGGGGGAAGAGGGTGAGCCCACCCAAACAAACGACGTCTCCTATTTCCTATCAGACGATATTTTTAGCTTACACGGCCCCCTAAGTCACGTGATGTTTGCCCGTCCCTCCCCCCCCCCCCCCCCCCCTCAGGTGTTACGTAACCCCTCATTTATTGGTTGTTGTGGCGGGGCCAATAAAAAAAAACAACCTTTGTGACCCTAGGTCAAATTGGTTACACCTCTCTTCCGTGCACTTTGACCACAGGCTTCTTTCCTATACATCCGATTTTCTTTTAGAAGCTACCTTGGTGCATGTATCCTGCTCTTGTTGACGTCTTGGCTGGAAGTCTAGAATAAAAAAGAGTGTTGTTGCTTATTCCTCAAGTCGTTTCAACGATCTTCATTAGGTTTCATTGTCTCAGCTTTTCTATTATAGTCCTGGGGTTTACCCAGAGGTCTTTTGTGGAGGATTTGATACAATTTAATAGATGTTCAGGACTGGCTGTTTGGGAACCGGAATTGGGGTATTTCGGGAATGTTTTGATTTTTCCATTAAAAGTGTAAAAATAAATTTTCATAGATTTTTATGAAGCCACTTGGAGCCTTGGTTGAGATACAGTCTGTACCATTATCCTGCCGGCTTATGGACCGAAAGGTCTGGGAGGCCATCTGTTTCTAGGATGTACCATTATCCTTGTGAGGGCGCTAACAGCTTAGTTGGGTGGTGGTTGGTTTTTCCTGATTTATCGTTATTTTAGAGCAGAAAAAATGTTTAATTGTGTGATATAGCTACACCAATCAATCCTTTATTTAGTTTCTGACGTTTTAGTGACTCGCTTTCACTCGCTTCAGGGGAAGGATTATTTTGAATCTTATTTTCTACTTATATACGTACTAGCCGAATGACCCGGGCAAAGCCCGTGTTTTACCCGATTGAATGTTTTATTCAAATATTATTTGTTACAATTATAAATTGGCGCCTTAAATAAATGCATATATTAGTTAGTAACAATAGCCTATGTGCTTTATCTGTCTATGTACTGTTGGCTTCCGTAGGCGTCTCATACTGGGAAAAAGAAAGAAAGGATTCCATTTAGTTATTAACTAATATATTCATTTATTTAAGGAGCGACCCGCTCCAACACAATAGTTACAAAAACGAAAAAGCGAGTGGGGGGGGGGGGGCATGATGGGGGGGGGGGAAGGGCAAAGGTGGCGTTATCGTAGCCAACCAATAGGAGAGCGCCATTCCAAAAAAAAAAAAAAAAAGCAAACGGCGACAGAGATGAAAACTGAAGAATTAAGAGATGAAAAACGCATGACGCTCGTAACTGTATATAGAATCCTTTATATACATTCCCCTGAGGAGAGTAACAGAAAGTTACTGAAACGTCAAGAATGAAATAAACCATTGGTTGATGTGGCTGTGTTTTCTCTAAACCAACTTCCAACCAACAAATGATCTTCAAAAAAAGAATTATTGATATTTTTATTGCGATAGACAATTTGACAATTAAAATAATTTGGTTGACATCTCATCAATACCCGCAAAACTGCACAGTCTGTATTATTTTTAAATATAATTGTATATATGCATGATACTATGTAACAATAAATATGCTGAATATGAATATATTATTGCGATAGACAATTGACAATTTAAACAGGTACATTACAACGTTACAAAGGCATAATAAAATAGTAAAAGGGCATATAAAGTGTAGAGGAATATATATATAGTTGTGTACAAATTTCTTCAGCAAGGAAGACTTCCCCACCTTGAGAGAATTCTCCTCCAGACAAGGTCTTCTTGAACACTCCTCAGTTCCACACCGACGAAGTACCTATAGATGAGTGTCTTGGCAGATTATTGCGATAGATGGAATCTGTCATGGTTAAGTTGAACGGTCAGAAATTGTTATCATTATATCCTAAGATCTTCTTCATTCTATACGTTGCCAGAGAAAATGTTGGCTCCTATGAGAGAGCTGATTCAGCCGTTTTGGAGAAAAAAAAAGTCTTTTTGTAACCAATAAGAGTACAAGATTATGTGTAAGGGATTTAAGTTGCTTTTTCATTTTAAAAAATCATAGGGGTTCGGTGGAAGGATGGTCTAAACCGTTGGTTTTCGACCGCTACGACCCGGGTTCGATTCCCGCATTGGGCACTTTTTTATGTTTGAAAAAAAAAAATGCTCAAATGGCTCCCGATTCTTGCAAAAGTCCAACCACACCAACGAGTGCAAAGTAACCAAACGGTGCTCTGGCACATTTGTAAGTGCAAAGTCGAACTGCTTTTCACATGTGTAGACATGTGGTGCACTCACAGTAAAATCAGTCGCCTACTTCTACCCACCATGATTATCATGGCCTGTACCACGTGTACTAGGGATAAGCAAAAAAAAAAATCATTTTAGCTAAAAATATTTATTATTGCTATAAAATTGACTTTGACCTTACTCTCTCCAGTAAAAAACCTCTCTGGAAACTTTTTAGAAATTTTCGAGAATATCTTCTTGGTTTAATCGAAAATGGTCTGGGCTGATGAAAGCCTTCGGATGACGTTCCATGTTTGTCAAAGCTGGTGTGGTGGCATCTTCACCTATACCCTGTGTCTATTAGATTGCAATCGACGGAAAACTTGAAGTCAATTTTAAAATTTTAAAGTTTATCAATTTATTGTTAAGTTTTTTTTTTTTTGCCTATCCCTAGTACACGTGGTACAGGCCATGATAATCATGGTGGGTAGAAGAAGGCGATTGCTTTTACTGTAAGTGCACCACATGTCTACACATGTGAAAAGCAGTTCGACTTTGCACTTACAAATGTGCCAGAGTCCCGTTTGGTTACTTGCACTTGCTGGTAGGGTTGGACTTTTGCAAAAATCGGGGGCCAATGGAGATTTTTTTATCAGAAAAAAGTGCCCAATGCGGGAATCGAACCCGGGTCGTAGTGGTCGAAAACCAATGGTTTAGACCATCCTTCCACCGACTCCCAATTGTTACGGTTAAAGTGGATATTATTTCATTGTCGCGTGCTAGAAGCAAGTACAGTATCGTCATTAACGTATGTTCGGGGAAAATTTAGACATAGATTTGTATTCTTACTACTGCCTCGTAGTTTAGTGGAACTGCTGACCTCACACTGCTGTGAGTTGGCTTCCCAGTATATTTCCTCTTTCCAATTCACTAAGTGTATATATTGTTGCATCATGATTAATGCGCGTATTTTAAAAATTATTTATGATATTATTTTTAATATATTTAAAATTTAAATTATATATTTTTATAAAACAGATTATTACTATAAAATATTATGTACTATAAAACCTTTCTATTTTGATACACTAAATACCCAACCTCCTTTAAACTTTGATGAGATAAATAAAGAGATATTCTAAGTGTTACCTAAAAATAGAGTTGTCTTATTATTGACTGGTTTAACCTTGTAGAATGGTTGAGACACATTCTCGAAAGATGCAAGACACGTCTGAGGAAGAACCAAGACCGAAGAATCTGCCAAACCGCAGCCTGGTGCAACAATATCTATATATGTATATTGAAATAAAATGAGAATATAAAATTAGTAAATTAAATTTAATTGCCATCTATCGTTAAAATTTTACACAAATAAATTTACTGGTAATGAATTTCTTTTAAATATCATCAAATATTATCTCTACAGACCTTACTGCAATGATATGAGTTATTGAATGAGAGGGCTTGGCTCATCAGTAGTGAACCCTCTCAGCGGTTTCGCCAAATTAATCTCTAGACCGCTCTACTATTGTATAGGACTGGTTTTGTTATATACCCTGCATTTTCTATGGAAGGCAGCTTAGGGGTGTTTAGTGAACTATGGACATAAGCTTATAGGTCTGTAGAGGTACCGCTGAGAGGGTTCACTACTGATGAGCCAAGCCCTCTCATTCAATAACTCATATCATTGCAGTAAGGTCTGTAGAGATAATATTTGATGATATTTAAAAGAAATTCATTACCAGTAAATTTATTTGTGTAAAAAAAAAATTAGTGTCAAGAATATTCCTTTATGTTCTTATGTAATTACAGGGCGATAACCTGCCATCTATACATAGGAAATGGAAACATTAAAACACGAATGTTTCTTTTTTTTTTAACACAAAACAAACTTCTACTGTCCTTACTGCGATGAAAAATATATTGGGGAGGGCTTGGTTCATCAGTGGTGAACCCTCCCAGCGTTTTCATCAATTTGATCCAACAGATCGCTTCTTAGAGCTCTAATACTGTATTGGATCATTCTGGTTATAAATGCTGCAATGAAGGACGAAATCTTAGAATGGTATTTAAATAAACTATGGACATAACTTTTAGGACAGTAGAATTACATATAAATATTTACATCGAGCAATGCTCTTCCTTGCGGAGAACAATAAGTACAAGGCCAGTTAGGCAAAAATTAATTACAAGGGGATATCGTGCTTTCTATCTAGCAGAAATGGAAGCATTATAAAACATGAATGACAATTGACAATTGAAACAAATTTCATTGACTTCTTGTCAATAATTTACATTTAAAAAAAATGAAAATAAAACTAAAATACAGATGGTCATGCGGGGGATGTGCCCCAGCGAGTGAGCCTTCTTTCCCAGGCGATGAGCGGGTGGTCAGCCCAACCTGTACGAAGTACCGGTAGATGATGGATTTGGCCGACGCTAGGATGGCCAGGTCGTCAATTTCGAGACCAGACCCGAAAATCCAGGCCCGCAAGTCAGGGGGTCGCCCGAGGACACTGAAGGCTTCGATGATGAGGGGCCTGATACGACTGCAGCTCCAGTAGCGATGGTCAAGGGATAAAGCACGAATGTTTCAATATATTTTTCATCGCAGTAAGGACAGTAGAAGTTTGTTTTATGTTAAAAAGAAACATTCTTGATTTAATGTTTTCATTTCTTATGTTCTTATTTATTAATTTTTAGCAACTTCTTTGCGAAGGTAGTAGATAAATTCATCTTTTGTGTGTGTATGATAACATTAATTAATTTTATTATTATTATTATTATCTTTACAAGAGAGAATATAAAAGACATGAACACTTATCCTGGGATCCCCTGCCCCATATCTGTAGACAATTTTTTTTTTTAGACAATTTAAACAATTTTATTGATTCTTTTAATCAAATTTTACAAAGGAGAAAAAAATAGTAAAAGGGCATATAAAGTGTTGGGGAATATTTATACAAATATCTTCAGCAAGGAAGGCCTCCCCACCTTGAGAGAGTCCTCCTCCAGACAAGGAGGGGATCTTCTTGTATACTCCTAAATTCCACGCCGAGGAAGTACCTATAGATGCGCGTCTTGGCAGACGCCAGGATGGCCAGGGCGTCATCGTCTAGGCCATGTACCCAGCCCTGCAGGTCAGGGGGCCGCCCGATTTTGGTAAATGCTTTGTATATTTCCCACTTTCATGGGTTTCTCCGTCTTGTAACCCCAAGGAGAATCCTCTGTAAGACCTGTGTGTCTTAATAAAGGTTTTTGTGTGTGTGTGTGATTATGGTAAATGCCTCCCGGATGAGAGGCCTGATGCAGCGGCAGGACCAGTACCGGTGAACCAGCGACAGGTCGCCGGACCCACAGATTTTACATATCTGTAGAAACTAAAGAAGAAAAAAATTGAAAGGGAAAAATACACAAAAACGATTATTTACATAAATAAGTAAATTATCTTTCAAACGCTCAAGGAAAATTTAAAAACTAAAGAAAAATGTAAATTCACCCTACTATATATAACGATCATTCTACTCTTTTAGATAAAATTATATAAAAAAGTATATACGAAATTGAAACATATATAGCCACAAACTACAAACGCGGAAAAAGGAAAATAAGAAATTTAAAACCTAGACAAATTCTCCATCAATTAAGCCAGAATGACGAAAAGTGGAAAAAAAGGAAAAACAAACCCACCTTGAATATCAAACAAGCCAGACAAAACTTTCTCAAGAACAATATCCCCAAGGACCTGAGGACCCAACGACATCATTATAAATTATAATTGTAAATGAACAAACCCTGTACATCCCCCACAGTATATTGTAAATATGATGATCTAAGTTGCTCTTTTTGAGCGGTGGCACCTAATAAAGTTATTTGGAACCTTGAAACATATATTGGCAAATACATTTTTTGTCACGTTCTAAATTAAAACAAGGGAGATAAAAATGTAAATTCCCTGCCACTATATATAAAGATTATTCTACACTTCAGAAGATATGATAAAAATATCAATATATAAAACGTAAATAAAATGGAAACATATATTGGCAAATAGATTTTTTGTCACTTTCTAAATTAAAACAAGGGAGATAAAAATGTAAAGAAAAAAGTAAAATTGTAGTTAATCTCCTCACTAAAGAAGTATTTGCTAAGAGGGGAAACCCCCTTTCACTTAAAAAATGTGAAGATTGCTCCAACCTCCCCCATCAATCAGTGCCGCTCACCTCTCTATTAGCCAAATCTAACATTGAATGTGAGATTCAAGGTTCTCTTGATGACAAAGGATGGGTCTCAAGAACATGTGTCAGATGATCCTGTAGCCCTAAATATTCTTATAAAATTACAGAGTTTTGAAAATAGATAAAGTCATATTGTTACATCATGATTAATGGCGTATTTCTTATATTATTTTTAATATATTTGAAATTTAAATTATATATTTATTTATTTTTATATTCTATGATATTTATTTAAAACACAGATTATTTAGATTGTCATCATTTGTATTTAGGTACACGTGTGACTTCACTGCTCTCTTTGATGTGAGAAAATAAACAAAGGATTCTGGTGGCTACTTAAAGAAGACTTATCTCGTTATTCCCTTTTATAAATTTGCAGGATGGTTGAAACACGCTCTGGTAAGATGCAAGACCCAGCACAGGAGAGAATCCAGGCTGAAGAGTCTGCCAAGCCGCAACCTGGTGCAACAATATATAAATTGTCATATATTTATTTATCACCTATTGCAAACAAAACACGCTATATCCGATCTGGATAATTGCGCCTGAAACTATTTACAATAATTGTAGTAGAGTAGGTAACAGAATTGTCAAAAATAAAATAAACAATTAAGAAAAAGAGCATAGAATAAACATATCCATTAAACAAATAAGCAACAACATAAAAAGAAACCACAAGGTAGTTATTTACAGTACTAGACGAATGGCCCGGGCAACGCCCGGGTTTTACCCGAGTGCGGATATGTTTTTAAAACGTTGTCTTGGGTGGTCGCTATAGACAGGGTGGTCTGTATAGACAGGTGAATGTAACACACAGCTGATAACAGGGTTGTCTAGAGTGGCCGCTATAGACAGGTGTATGTATCACACAGCTGATAACAGGGTTATCTGGAATGGCCGCTATATACAGGGTGGTCTGTATAGACAGGTGGATGTATCACACAGCTGATAACAGGGTTGTCTAGAGTGGCCGCTATAGACAGGGTGGTCTGTATAGACAGGTGGATGTATCACACAGCTGATAGCAGGGTTGTCTAGAGTGGCCGCTATAGACAGGTGAATGTAACACACAGCTGATAACAGGGTTGCCTAAGGTGTCCGCTATAGACAGGGTGGTCTGTATAGACAGGTGGATGTATCACACAGCTGATAACAGGGTTGTCTAGAGTGGCCGCTATAGACAAGTGTATGTAACACACAGCTGATAACAGGGTTGCCTAAAGTGACCGCTATAGACAGGGTGGTCTGTATAGACAGGTGGATGTATCACACAGCTGATAACAGGGTTGTCTAGAGTGGTCGCTATAGGCAGGGTGGTCAGTGGACGCTATAGACAGGGTGGTCTGTATAGACAGGTGGATGTATCACACTGCTGATAACAGGGTTGTCTGGAATGGCCGCTTTAGACAGGTGTATGTATCACACAGCTGATAACAGGGTTGTCTAGAGGGGGGCAGGGAGGACACGTGTTCGCCGGCAGCCAATGGGCGCGCATTCTATCCGTGAGCTTCAGAATAAGGCAATTATATAAGTAGATGTTAAGCAATGATGGAAGTTGATTTAATGAAGTTATCTGTAATAATTAGTATCGTGGAGAGAGAAAGTTGATCAAGTTGAGCTATTTACAATGAGCTATATTCTAAAGGTAAATATTGGGTTTAAAAAACTAAAATAATTTATTTATCAATATTTTTCAGTTAGTTAAATGCCATCCTTTGTCAAGGTACAACTTGTTTATTTTAGACATTTATAAATCGTCTTTCACCCACATTTAGCATATAAAATGATATTAATATATTGCTTTCTAATAACTTTCCTAAATAACAGAAAAAAAGCACTGATGAATTCAAACAAATGTAAAAATGATTGAAGAGAGCCTATATTCCCTAAACTGAAATAGATAATTGATCAATGTCACATAAATGCATTCTCAGAAATATTTGTATCACGACTAAGTCGCCCCTTAGTGTATTTTTACATCTTACTGGGTGTCAAATACTGTTCACCAAATAATCTATTGTTTTTCATTTTCAACCCTTTTGTAAAAACTCCATTTCAACCACAGACCATTAATCTTTATTTATTGATAAATATATTATAGAGTTTTGAAAATAGACCAAATCATAAATAAATCTTTAAATAAAAAGGCATATATTGGATCAAAATATCATTTATTTTACCAATATTTCAGTTGGCTGAACGCCAACCTTTATCAAGGTATTATAACATTTATAGCATTAAAATGTTATTATGCCTTGATAAAGGTTGGCGTTCAGCCATCTAAAATATTGGTAAAATAAATGATATTTTGATCCAATATATGTCTTTTTATTTAAATATTATAGAGTATATTTATACAATATAAAAATAAAAAACAAAAATGTTTCGGAAAAATATGTTTTATGAAAACATACTTTATATAATTTTAAATTAGTAATGAAATACCAATTAAAAACAAAGAAGGCATATCCTGACCACGAGTACATGTGCTTTTTATACCTAAATACCAATTGTAACTTAACTTTTGATCATGAGTGTATTTTGTAGAAAACTCTATTTCCTTATTCTTCTCACATTACTCTCTCTAAATTAATAGGAAAGGGAAGATGCATTTCAGATTAAGCGACCTTGCTACATTGTCAACAATAAGAATCAAGATTTCAACATTGATCCATTCTGTTACGGATGTTTTATCTGGCAATATGGCCGAGTATTCTTTCAGGAGCCTGTTGATCACTTGGATTCTCCTCTTCTTCCAGACTCCCCTTTCCACCACCGTTTAAACCATTCTTGTTGTAGCAAGTAGGTCCTTCTTGAAGTGACCTTGCCAGGTGTCTCCCTCTTTCTTCCACCATTGTCAATCTTACAATTGGCAGAAGTGATTCTTCAATTTGCTTATGTGACCAAGAAGATCACACCCCTGAACATATTTTAATCCGGTGCCCACTTGTTGCAGATTTGAGAGTACAATGTAGATGGAGGGGATCAATTACAGAAAATATCAAGATACATTCGGGCGTTTTACAAGGAGAGCCACTATCGCCATTACTTTTTATATTATTCATGACGGACCTGATTAAAATGTATGACAACTCAGACCTGACGAGTGTATACCTGCCGGAATTTGATGACGTTCACCTGCTGATGTATGCAGATGATATTGCTATTATAGGGGAGTCGAGGATAAACCTCCAAAAAAAGATTAATATATTGAAATAATATCTTGGTGAGAACTATATGACACTGAACGAGTCCAAATCGAAGGTTATGGTATTTCGCAATGGTGGTAAACCCTCAAGAGAAGATAGATGGTACTGGAATGGTAAACCTCTGATGGTAACAAGAAGATATAATTACTTGGGATACCCTCTGGTCAGTACAACTAAAACCACTCAAGCCGCAAACTTTTTCAAAGGAAAAGAACTTGCGGCAATAAATGCTACAACCCCAATATTAGCAAAATCAAAAATTAATTCATTAAACTCTGCAATGAAACTGTTTGATTCTATTGTGATGGCTGTTTTGATGTATGCTGCTCCAATTTGGGCAACAGAGCATACAGATTTATTAGATTATATACAAGATACATTTATTCGTAGGTTCTTGTGACAAAAGTTAATACCTTTGCGGGTTAACACACAAAAATGGAATAAGCTAGGACCTAAATTAAATGTACCTTAATACACAGAAAAACGTACACTCAAGAGTACAACACGAACAACAAAAAGGAAATAAATAAGAACTAGCAATTTGTAAAATAAAAAAAAAGTACTTAGCTTTATTGTAGCGTTGGTAGGGATCGGACTCGGGGTTTCACAGGTATGCGAGGAGAAACACCAGACAAGCACATAGAGAACGCTTTAAGCATCTCCACTCGAACACCATTCCACGACTCCTCGCATTCCGTTTCAACCCTCTTTTATGTACAAACATGACCACATTCGTCCAATGAGAAGGCGTGGGAGATCAGTTCACTTAACAAATAAACAACATACTTTCCGCATAACTGAGATTAAAACTGCTATGTTTGTCAAATAATTTGACAAAAAGTATCCTTCCAAAGAAAAAAAAAAAAGAAACTAACCAATCTCCCAAACATTCCCATTGGCCCGTAAGGAAAACCTCCCGCTGTCGGGTGGGAAAAAGCTCACGGGAGCCATGTTATAAAATAAAAATAAAATAATAATAAAAACTAAAGAGAGGAGATGTAAGCATCCGGGTCGTTCCATAAAAGTGCCTTCCATCTTGTTCCTCCCAAAAGAAATTTCAAAAAAGAAAAATCTGCGCAAACTACGTGAGTTACCATGAGTGATTACCAAGCACACACATATATAATATGCTTTAGTAGACAGAGTTTAATGGGGGACCAATAAGCTCTCATCTGGGACCGGCTGGGTATGTTAGGTAGAGACTTTGGGAACTGAAAGACACTCGCTTGATGAGAAACCGAACGATCCAATTCCATTCAGTTCTCTCAAGTCCACGAGCTAAAAACTCTTCTTAACGTCAGTTTCTAAACGCTTTCATCCTATCGACATGTACAACTTTCAAATCGTTCATGGTGACCCCTCTTACTCTGAAGTTAACATCGGAGATCCTAGCTTCCACACGGAAAGGCCCATAGACGTTGGAGTAACCTTCATTCTTAGGAACCGCTAGCATTACCAGATCTCCTCTGTCGAAACTTTTGGTATAAGGTGGCCTAGGATTCATAAGCTTTTTAGCAGAATTACCTGACATAAACTGTCTGACAGTCTCCTTTGCTTTCCGCATCACCCTTAACCTCTCAGCCCAAGTAGGCTTTCTAAAACTATTAACAGACCCTGCGCTACACTCACAGTTTATTTTAAACTCAGTAGGTGGCAACTTTACAGCCTCGTTTTCAATGCGTCTCACTGATTTCTCATCTATGGAGCTTGAAACCATTGGTCGATGTTCACTGGCAATGCAGCTAAGGTCTACATAATCATGGTCCTCTGGTTTCAAGGAAATCATGTTGCAACGTTCCCGTACGGGAGGCAACTGGATATTCAATCTCCTTATATCATTGATTCCCAGAATCCCGGCGTAGCCTTTATCTCCGAGTGACATTAACCAGAACCTTATCTCTCCCAGCTCGCTGCCGTTTTCGTTACCAACTCTACAGGTTTTAACACGTGTAAGTGTCTGCTCGTGGCCTGTCACTGTCACTATACGTAAAGTTTTAAGTGCATCGTCCCAATTCTCCTTCAAGACCTTGCACTTTTCAGAATCAATGATACTGACTTGGCTTCCTGTATCATATAACAGGTGCCACATATTGCCGTTAATATTCACCTTAACTATTGGCAGATTTCTAGCCTGATCACCGCCATAAGAACGTATGTTCACAATCTCAGCATTGTCAAGAGTATTGCGGTTGGCAAACATAGAAGACTGTCTTGAGCAATCACTAGCTATATGTCCTAATCTACACTCAGGTGGACTCAGCTTGATTTCGCCCAACAATTTAGTCAGTTTTTCTATCTCACCCCTAAGGTCTTCAATACACTGCTCATTTTCGTGCTTCATCCTGTTTACACTGGCACCAAGTATCTTCATCTCATCCTTAATGCTATTTATTTCTTCAACCCCTTCTACTGAACATACCCCTTTCATAAAGCTGCAACGGTGTTCTATACTATCCTCCGTGGCCATGACACTGACTGCTTTGTCTATTGATTTAGCCTGACTGCGAACAATAGCCTCTCTATACCTTTTGAGTACATTTTCGAGGAAAATTTCGAAAACTAAACTATCGTTAAATCTGTACTCTATCTCTAATGGCCAAGAATCTTTCTTTAAAAACCATAGGACTTTCCCCAACTCTCTGCTTAAGACCTTCTATTAATTTAAGGCATTCCCTAATACCACGCGCTTTTTTAGGGTACAGTATGTTCAGTTTACTAACAATACTTTCGAAACTGCTATCGTTACGGATACCCATCTCCTCTAAGCTCAACCTAACTTCAGGGGATAGAGCCTCGAACATAAGCAGTGCCTTGACCTCAGGATCCCATTTGCCTACTCGAGCTTTAAGCTCGACTTCCCGAATGAAAGACTCGAGACTAACCCCATTAAACGCTGACAAGTTGAGCATTGAGTTCATAAACATGATGGAGTACAAAAATAATAATAATAAACCACTCAATCAGAGAAAAAATAAAAAATAACACCGCACGTAAAAATTACAGGAATTTACACGTGCAAACACCAGTAATCCTGGCAGGGCTCGCCAATGACAAACGTTAATACTTTTGCGGGTTAACACACAAAAATGGAATAAGCTAGGGCCTAAATTAAATGTACCTTAATACACAGAAAAGCGTACACTCAAGAGTACAACACGAACAACAAAAAGGAAATAAATAAGAACTAGCGATTTGTAAAATAAAATTAAAAAAGTACTTAGCTTTATTGTAGCGTTGGTAGGGATCGGACTCGGGGTTTCACAGTTATGCGAGGAGAAACACCAGACAAGCACATAGAGAACGCTTTAAGCGTCTCCACTCGAACACCACTCCACGACTCCTCGCATTCCGTTTCAACCCTCTTTTATGTACAAACATGGCCACATTCGTCCAATGAGAAGGCGTGGGAGATCAGTTCACTTAACAAATAAACAACATACTTTCCGCATAACTGAGATTAAAACTGCTATGTTTGTCAAATAATTTGACACTTGAATTTGCCTAGATATACACCAGGATACATAATAAGACCAGAAACAGCCCGCGTCTCATTAATAATAACAGCTCTGAAATTGACCTTGAAATACTGGCTGAGGGTGCTGATTATGGATACAAATAGATTGCCTCGAATATGTTTAAATAGAATGAGACAAATATCCTGTGCTACAGGTGCGCCCATCGGGTTTATAAAACAATTAAGCAATTTACTCAATAATAACGGATCCTCGTGGCTTACTTATTGTAATGATCCTGATTCATTAAGGAATGAGATCCCAGGAATATTAAGAACTGCGATAGAGCAAACAATACAAAATGACTTAACAAGAATAACCCAATCAAAGTTATATTCCCACTATAGAGATATATATACAACGTTTACCACCGAAGAATATTTCTTAAGTGAACTCCCTTTTTCTTTCATCAGATTAATCGCGCTATTTAGAACCCTTCCAATTTTTTTCAGAGAACACCATCTGATTTTAATGAGGGGTGAAGACCTGAAATGTACTTTCTGTGGATCAGGAATAACAATGGAGATGTTGCACTACTTATTTGATTGTGCTGCTCTGTCTGAGGAAAGACGAAAACTAAATGATAAACTGGGCAACTTTGTCCTTCATTTCCGGCACTAATTAATGAAATATCAAAGAATAGGTATATAGTGGTGGCGATATTTGGATTCCACAGGATTATATCCCGGAAAAAGGCCACACAGTGTTCTCCCCATCTCTTGTGAACTGGCGAATCCTGTATAGGGCGAGAGGCCCTAAATAAAGGCTTTGTTGTTATTGTTGTTTCTTGAGTAAAATGTCAAATGAACAGTTCCAGTTTAAGTCAAATGATTTCCAGTAAAGAATAATATATAAAATATAACAAATTCTGTAGACTCTATCTTAACTGCCGTAGACCTAAATTACGCTAATGAATCTAAAATTCTAGTTTTAATTAGTAAAGTTTATTATTATTATTTTAAAATGATCTATATTTATACCATTAGTTTAGTGGTTATAATTCTAACAATAATTAAACGTTTTTGATAATATGTGTGTAAATAAACTTTATTTATTGTATAATTTATTGCTCTAAAATGTAAATTTAAATAACTTTCACTCTCTCTTTAGAACTAGAAATAATTTTTATATATATTTATAAACTATGTACATAAAATAGTAAAAAGATTTACACGCAAATATCCACATAGGATATAGCGTGTGTTTTGTAATTAAAAAAAAAATGTCAATCTTACAAGAGAATAAAATAGTCGTTTTTGTCTCTAACTGCAATTATATATATTGCAGCAGATAATTAACAATTAGAAGAATAGCTAAATATCCGAATTTGTTTCAAATAATGGGAAGCTAAGAAGATTAACGCCCAAAGTGAGATGGTAATCAAGATGAAATCTTTCGTCCAATGACTTGGCATATTGCCTAAACACCATTGATCCTACAGGGATTGGTTTTGAAAGGTGACGTTCTTTGCAGATTTTTCTTCCATTTTGGATCAAATATTAAAAATAAAGATACAACCTTTCGCAATGAGATAATATTCCAAATAATTCAAGTTGAGGTTCATAGTTAGAGTAAACGAATAATTGCGCTGCAAATATTAAAAATAAAGATACAACCTTTCGCAATGAGAAATAATGAGAACAAATAGTTCATTTTTGCCTGTAGAAGGGCGGCTCCAGCCCGAAAGCTCGAGTATATTATAATAAAAGAAACTCATTGCGAAAGGTTGTATCTTTATTTTTAATATTTTAGATCAAATTGAGCTTTCAAGGTAAACAAGAAACTATAAAAAGGTATAAGACATCACTACTCTTGTGGTGGTGGTGCTTATCTCCATGGTTAAACAAATTCCTGAAGTCCACCACTCTTGTGGTGGTGCTTATCTCCATGGTAAAACAAATTCCTGAAATCCACCACTCTTGTGGTGGTGGTGCTTATCTCCATGGTTAAACAAATTCCTGAAATCCACCACTCTTGTGGTGGTGGTGCTTATCTCCATGGTTAAACAAATTCCTGAAGTCCACCACTCTTGTGGTGGTGCTTATCTCCATGGTAAAACAAATTCCTGAAGTCCACCACTCTTGTGGTGGTGGTGCTTATCTCCATGGTTAAACAAATTCCTGAAGTCCACCACTCTTGTGGTGGTGCTTATCTCCATGGTTAAACAAATTCCTGAAGTCCACCACTCTTGTGGTGGTGCTTATCTCCATGGTAAAACAAATTCCTGAAATCCACCACTCTTGTGGTGGTGGTGCTTATCTCCATGGTTAAACAAATTCCTGAAATCCACCACTCTTGTGGTGGTGGTGCTTATCTCCATGGTTAAACAAATTCCTGAAGTCCACCACTCTTGTGGTGGTGCTTATCTCCATGGTAAAACAAATTCCTGAAGTCCACCACTCTTGTGGTGGTGGTGGTGCTTATCTCCATGGTAAAACAAATTCCTGAAGTCCACCACTCTTGTAGTGGTAGTGGTGCTTATCTCCATGGTTAAACAAATTCCTGAAGTCCACCACTCTTGTGGTGGTGGTGGTGCTTATCTCCATGGTTAAACAAATTCCTGAAGTCCACCACTCTTGTGGTGGTAGTGGTGCTTATCTCCATGGTTAAACAAATTCCTGAAGTCTACCACTCTTGTGCTGGTGGTTGTGCTTATCTCCATGGTTAAACAAATTCCTGAAGTCTACCACTCTTGTGGTGGTGGTGGTGCTTATCTCCATGGTTAAACAAATTCCTGAAGTCCACCACTCTTGTGGTGGTGGTGGTGCTTATCTCCATGGTTAAACAAATTCCTGAAGTCCACCACTCTTGTGGTGGTAGTGGTGCTTATCTCCATGGTTAAACAAATTCCTGAAGTCTACCACTCTTGTGCTGGTGGTTGTGCTTATCTCCATGGTTAAACAAATTCCTGAAGTCCACCACTCTTGTGGTGGTAGTGGTGCTTATCTCCATGGTTAAACAAATTCCTGAAGTCTACCACTCTTGTGCTGGTGGTTGTGCTTATCTCCATGGTTAAACAAATTCCTGAAGTCCACCACTCTTGTGGTGGTAGTGGTGCTTATCTCCATGGTTAAACAAATTCCTGAAGTCTACCACTCTTGTGCTGGTGGTTGTGCTTATCTCCATGGTTAAACAAATTCCTGAAGTCCACCACTCTTGTGGTGGTAGTGGTGCTTATCTCCATGGTTAAACAAATTCCTGAAGTCTACCACTCTTGTGCTGGTGGTTGTGCTTATCTCCATGGTTAAACAAATTCCTGAAGTCCACCACTCTTGTGGTGGTAGTGGTGCTTATCTCCATGGTTAAACAAATTCCTGAAGTCCACCACTCTTGTGGTGGTGGTGGTGCTTATCTCCATGGTTAAACAAATTCCTGAAGTCCACCACTCTTGTGGTGGTGGTGGTGCTTATCTCCATGGTTAAACAAATTCCTGAAGTCCACCACTCTTGTGGTGGTAGTGGTGCTTATCTCCATGGTTGAACAAATTCCTGAAGTCCACCACTCTTGTGGTGGTAGTGGTGCTTATCTCCATGGTTAAACAAATTCCTGAAGTCCACCACTCTTGTGGTGGTGGTGGTGCTTATCTCCATGGTTAAACAAATTCCTGAAGTCCACCACTCTTGTGGTGGTAGTGGTGCTTATCTCCATGGTTAAACAAATTCCTGAAGTCTACCACTCTTGTGGTGGTGGTGGTGCTTATCTCCATGGTTAAACAAATTCCTGAAGTCCACCACTCTTGTGGTGGTAGTGGTGCTTATCTCCATGGTTAAACAAATTCCTGAAGTCTACCACTCTTGTGGTGGTGGTGGTGCTTATCTCCATGGTTAAACAAATTCCTGAAGTCCACCACTCTTGTGGTGGTGGTGGTGCTTATCTCCATGGTTAAACAAATTCCTGAAGTCTACCACTCTTGTGGTGGTAGTGGTGCTTACTCCATGGTTAAACAAATTCCTGAAGTCCACCACTCTTGTGGAGTCCACCACTCTTGTGGTGGTGGTGGTGCTTATCTCCATGGTTAAACAAATTCCTGAAGTCCACCACTCTTGTGCTGGTGGTTGTGCTTATCTCCATGGTTAAACAAATTCCTGAAGTCCACCACTCTTGTGGTGGTGGTGGTGCTTATCTCCATGGTTAAACAAATTCCTGAAGTCCACTCCTCTTGTGGTGGTGGTGGTGCTTATCTCCATGGTTAAACAAATTCCTGAAGTCTACCACTCTTGTGGTGGTGGTGGTGCTTATCTCCATGGTTAAACAAATTCCTGAAGTCCACCACTCTTGTGGAGTCCACCACTCTTGTGGTGGTGGTGGTGCTTATCTCCATGGTTAAACAAATTCCTGAAGTCTACCACTCTTGTGGTGGTGGTGGTGCTTATCTCCATGGTTAAACAAATTCCTGAAGTCCACCACTCTTGTGGTGGTGGTGGTGCTTATCTCCATGGTTAAACAAATTCCTGAAGTCTACCACTCTTGTGGTGGTGGTGGTGCTTATCTCCATGGTTAAACAAATTCCTGAAGTCCACTCCTCTTGTGGTGGTGGTGGTGCTTATCTCCATGGTTAAACAAATTCCTGAAGTCTACCACTCTTGTGGTGGTGGTGGTGCTTATCTCCATGGTTAAACAAATTCCTGAAGTCTACCACTCTTGTGCTGGTGGTTGTGCTTATCTCCATGGTTAAACAAATTCCTGAAGTCTACCACTCTTGTGGTGGTGGTGGTGCTTATCTCCATGGTTAAACAAATTCCTGAAGTCTACCACTCTTGTGGTGGTAGTGGTGCTTATCTCCATGGTTAAACAAATTCCTGAAGTCCACCACTCTTGTGGTGGTAGTGGTGCTTATCTCCATGGTTAAACAAATTCCTGAAGTCTACCACTCTTGTGCTTATTTCCATGGTTAAACAAATTCCTGAAGTCTACCACTCTTGTGGTGGTGGTGGTGCTTATCTCCATGGTTAAACAAATTCCTGAAGTCCACCACTCTTGTGGTGGTAGTGGTGCTTATCTCCATGGTTAAACAAATTCCTGAAGTCTACCACTCTTGTGCTTATTTCCATGGTTAAACAAATTCCTGAAGTCTACCACTCTTGTGGTGGTAGTGGTGCTTATCTCCATGGTTAAACAAATTCCTGAAGTCTACCACTCTTGTGCTTATTTCCATGGTTAAACAAATTCCTGAAGTCCACCACTCTTGTGGTGGTGGTGGTGCTTATCTCCATGGTTAAACAAATTCCTGAAGTCCACCACTCTTGTGGTGGTAGTGGTGCTTATCTCCATGGTTAAACAAATTCCTGAAGTCCACCACTCTTGTGGTGGTAGTGGTGCTTATCTCCATGGTTAAACAAATTCCTGAAGTCTACCACTCTTGTGGTGGTAGTGGTGCTTATCTCCATGGTTAAACAAATTCCTGAAGTCCACCACTCTTGTGGTGGTAGTGGTGCTTATCTCCATGGTTAAACAAATTCCTGAAGTCTACCACTCTTGTGCTTATTTCCATGGTTAAACAAATTCCTGAAGTCTACCACTCTTGTGGTGGTAGTGGTGCTTATCTCCATGGTTAAACAAATTCCTGAAGTCTACCACTCTTGTGCTTATTTCCATGGTTAAACAAATTCCTGAAGTCCACCACTCTTGTGGTGGTAGTGGTGCTTATCTCCATGGTTAAACAAATTCCTGAAGTCTACCACTCTTGTGCTTATTTCCATGGTTAAACAAATTCCTGAAGTCTACCACTCTTGTGCTGGTGGTTGTGCTTATCTCCATGGTTAAACAAATTCCTGAAGTCTACCACTCTTGTGGTGGTGGTGGTGCTTATCTCCATGGTTAAACAAATTCCTGAAGTCTACCACTCTTGTGGTGGTAGTGGTGCTTATCTCCATGGTTAAACAAATTCCTGAAGTCCACCACTCTTGTGGTGGTAGTGGTGCTTATCTCCATGGTTAAACAAATTCCTGAAGTCTACCACTCTTGTGCTTATTTCCATGGTTAAACAAATTCCTGAAGTCTACCACTCTTGTGGTGGTGGTGGTGCTTATCTCCATGGTTAAACAAATTCCTGAAGTCTACCACTCTTGTGGTGGTGGTGGTGCTTATCTCCATGGTTAAACAAATTCCTGAAGTCTACCACTCTTGTGGTGGTAGTGGTGCTTATCTCCATGGTTAAACAAATTCCTGAAGTCTACCACTCTTGTGCTTATTTCCATGGTTAAACAAATTCCTGAAGTCTACCACTCTTGTGGTGGTGGTGGTGCTTATCTCCATAGTTAAACAAATTCCTGAAGTCCACCACTCTTGTGGTGGTAGTGGTGCTTATCTCCATGGTTAAACAAATTCCTGAAGTCCACCACTCTTGTGGTGGTAGTGGTGCTTATCTCCATGGTTAAACAAATTCCTGAAGTCCACCACTCTTGTGGTGGTGGTGGTGCTTATCTCCATAGTTAAACAAATTCCTGAAGTCCACCACTCTTGTGGTGGTAGTGGTGCTTATCTCCATGGTTAAACAAATTCCTGAAGTCTACCACTCTTGTGCTGGTGGTTGTGCTTATCTCCATGGTTAAACAAATTCCTGAAGTCCACCACTCTTGTGGTGGTGGTGGTGCTTATCTCCATGGTTAAACAAATTCCTGAAGTCTACCACTCTTGTGCTGGTGGTTGTGCTTATCTCCATGGTTAAACAAATTCCTGAAGTCTACCACTCTTGTGGTGGTGGTGGTGCTTATCTCCATGGTTAAACAAATTCCTGAAGTCTACCACTCTTGTGGTGGTAGTGGTGCTTATCTCCATGGTTAAACAAATTCCTGAAGTCTACCACTCTTGTGCTTATTTCCATGGTTAAACAAATTCCTGAAGTCTACCACTCTTGTGGTGGTGGTGGTGCTTATCTCCATGGTTAAACAAATTCCTGAAGTCTACCACTCTTGTGGTGGTGGTGGTGCTTATCTCCATGGTTAAACAAATTCCTGAAGTCTACCACTCTTGTGGTGGTAGTGGTGCTTATATCCATGGTTAAACAAATTCCTGAAGTCCACCACTCTTGTGGTGGTGGTGGTGCTTATCTCCATAGTTAAACAAATTCCTGAAGTCCACCACTCTTGTGGTGGTAGTGGTGCTTATCTCCATGGTTAAACAAATTCCTGAAGTCCACCACTCTTGTGGTGGTAGTGGTGCTTATCTCCATGGTTAAACAAATTCCTGAAGTCCACCACTCTTGTGGTGGTGGTGGTGCTTATCTCCATAGTTAAACAAATTCCTGAAGTCCACCACTCTTGTGGTGGTAGTGGTGCTTATCTCCATGGTTAAACAAATTCCTGAAGTCTACCACTCTTGTGCTGGTGGTTGTGCTTATCTCCATGGTTAAACAAATTCCTGAAGTCCACCACTCTTGTGGTGGTGGTGGTGCTTATCTCCATGGTTAAACAAATTCCTGAAGTCCACCACTCTTGTGGTGGTGGTGGTGCTTATCTCCATGGTTAAACAAATTCCTGAAGTCCACCACTCTTGTGGTGGTAGTGGTGCTTATCTCCATGGTTAAACAAATTCCTGAAGTCCACCACTCTTGTGGTGGTGGTGGTGCTTATCTCCATGGTTAAACAAATTCCTGAAGTCCACCACTCTTGTGGTGGTGGTGGTGCTTATCTCCATGGTTAAACAAATTCCTGAAGTCCACCACTCTTGTGGTGGTAGTGGTGCTTATCTCCATGGTTAAACAAATTCCTGAAGTCTACCACTCTTGTGGTGGTGGTGGTGCTTATCTCCATGGTTAAACAAATTCCTGAAGTCCACCACTCTTGTGGTGGTAGTGGTGCTTATCTCCATGGTTAAACAAATTCCTGAAGTCTACCACTCTTGTGGTGGTGGTGGTGCTTATCTCCATGGTTAAACAAATTCCTGAAGTCCACCACTCTTGTGGTGGTGGTGGTGCTTATCTCCATGGTTAAACAAATTCCTGAAGTCCACCACTCTTGTGGAGTCCACCACTCTTGTGGTGGTGGTGGTGCTTATCTCCATGGTTAAACAAATTCCTGAAGTCCACCACTCTTGTGCTGGTGGTTGTGCTTATCTCCATGGTTAAACAAATTCCTGAAGTCCACCACTCTTGTGGTGGTGGTGGTGCTTATCTCCTTGGTTAAACAAATTCCTGAAGTCCACTCCTCTTGTGGTGGTGGTGGTGCTTATCTCCATGGTTAAACAAATTCCTGAAGTCTACCACTCTTGTGGTGGTGGTGGTGCTTATCTCCATGGTTAAACAAATTCCTGAAGTCCACCACTCTTGTGGAGTCCACCACTCTTGTGGTGGTGGTGGTGCTTATCTCCATGGTTAAACAAATTCCTGAAGTCTACCACTCTTGTGGTGGTGGTGGTGCTTATCTCCATGGTTAAACAAATTCCTGAAGTCCACCACTCTTGTGGTGGTGGTGGTGCTTATCTCCATGGTTAAACAAATTCCTGAAGTCCACTCCTCTTGTGGTGGTGGTGGTGCTTATCTCCATGGTTAAACAAATTCCTGAAGTCTACCACTCTTGTGGTGGTGGTGGTGCTTATCTCCATGGTTAAACAAATTCCTGAAGTCTACCACTCTTGTGCTGGTGGTTGTGCTTATCTCCATGGTTAAACAAATTCCTGAAGTCTACCACTCTTGTGGTGGTAGTGGTGCTTATCTCCATGGTTAAACAAATTCCTGAAGTCCACCACTCTTGTGGTGGTAGTGGTGCTTATCTCCATGGTTAAACAAATTCCTGAAGTCCACCACTCTTGTGGTGGTGGTGGTGCTTATCTCCATGGTTAAACAAATTCCTGAAGTCCACCACTCTTGTGGTGGTGGTGGTGCTTATCTCCATGGTTAAACAAATTCCTGAAGTCCACCACCCTTGTGGTGGTGGTGGTGCTTATCTCCATGGTTAAACAAATTCCTGAAGTCCACCACTCTTGTGTTGGTGGTGGTGCTTATCTCCATGGTTAAACAAATTCCTGAAGTCTACCACTCTTGTGGTGGTGGTGGTGCTTATCTCCATGGTTAAACAAATTCCTGAAGTCTACCACTCTTGTGGTGGTAGTGGTGCTTATCTCCATGGTTAAACAAATTCCTGGAGTCCACCACTCTTGTGGTGGTGGTGGTGCTTATTTCCATGGTTAAACAAATTCCTGAAGTCCACCACTCTTGTGGTGGTGGTGGTGCTTATCTCCATGGTTAAACAAATTCCTGAAGTCCACCACTCTTGTGGTGGTGGTGGTGCTTATCTCCATGGTTAAACAAATTCCTGAAGTCTACCACTCTTGTGGTGGTGGTGGTGCTTATCTCCATGGTTAAACAAATTCCTGAAGTCTACCACTCTTGTGGTGGTAGTGGTGCTTATCTCCATGGTTAAACAAATTCCTGGAGTCCACCACTCTTGTGGTGGTGGTGGTGCTTATTTCCATGGTTAAACAAATTCCTGAAGTCCACCACTCTTGTGGTGGTGGTGGTGCTTATCTCCATGGTTAAACAAATTCCTGAAGTCCACCACTCTTGTGGTGGTGGTGGTGCTTATCTCCATGGTTAAACAAATTCCTGAAGTCCACTCCTCTTGTGGTGGTGGTGGTGCTTATCTCCATGGTTAAACAAATTCCTGAAGTCCACCACTCTTGTGGTGGTGGTGGTGCTTATCTCCATGGTTAAACAAATTACTGAAGTCCACCACTCTTGTGGTGGTAGTGGTGCTTACTCCATGGTTAAACAAATTCCTGAAGTCCACTCCTCTTGTGGTGGTGGTGGTGCTTATCTCCATGGTTAAACAAATTCCTGAAGTCCACCACTCTTGTGGTGGTGGTGGTGCTTATCTCCATGGTTAAACAAATTCCTGAAGTCCACCACTCTTGTGGTGGTGGTGGTGCTTATCTCCATGGTTAAACAAATTCCTGAAGTCCACCACTCTTGTAGTGGTGGTGGTGCTTATCTCCATGGTTAAACAAATTCCTGAAGTCCACCACTCTTGTAGTGGTGGTGGTGCTTATCTCCATGATTAAACAAATTCCTGAAGTCCACCACTCTTGTAGTGGTGGTGGTGCTTATCTCCATGGTTAAACAAATTCCTGATTCCACTCCTCTTGTAAAGAGTTACGGCGTCTTATTCCTTTTTGTAATTTATCGAAATCCTCAAACTTGTGATAATGAAAACAAAAAACTCTAGCGACAATAAAATTACTTTTTATCGATATCATTTTTAAATTTTAAATGATGTCAGAACTACGATCATATATTGAAATCGTTTATTTTTTAAATAAAAATCCGAAATTCTCAAAGTGATATTGAAGGATTAAAGAGATCTCTTGAGCGACCTAGCGGACCTCCATTGTATTCTTCCTCTCGACCTAACTCACTGAATGAATACCTTCAGAACCGCTGACCAGGAACATCCGTTTGTTAGAACGTGGTCTTCCCTGGAAGGTTGGATGTTCAAATGTGAAATGGTAGAAATTGAAGAATCTAATGAAATATAAGTATCACACACCAGCATTTTGAAAATGATTTCCACGTAATCAACAATTAAACTCATGGACAAAACTTAAGAAAGTGGAAATTCTTTGATATCGCTGTAGTCTGTTTTTTGAAGGAGACAGAGGTAATTTTTTGCACATGGTTATCTCGTGCGTCTTCACTGTATCAAATATCTTTCAGAGTTATTGTCTGAATCCCTATATAGATGCTAAAAGGTGCAACTTCCTTAAGTTTTGTCCATGGGTATATCAAAATAATATTAAACCCTTGATTCCTTTTAAATATCTTAACGTATAATCAAATTTTTTTTAAATATATATGACAGGAATTGTAAGTCTTGTTGTGTTTGTTTTTTAAATTCCTGTGTAGGTCACTGAAAATGACTTGAACAGCTGGGAACCAAAGGTTGGCAGGAACCATCGAACTGGACCAAGAAAAATGGTCAAGTAAAGCTGAAAGACTTCCTCAGGCCATCTGAAGGACTTCCAGAAGTTCAAACTGCATTGACACCTTGACAAAAGGATCACACAACTCATGCCCAGGTCAATTGTCCGGATGAATGACCGTCCACAAGGCAGCGAGTGTCTAGCCAACAAAAGAAAGAGTCAAAACACCCATCGCCTAAATGCCGGAACCAAAACAGACAAGATAGAAGAAGAAACGTTAAAAGCAAGAAATAAATCTCCAAGTCCATTGAGAGATGCAGCTAATGGTTCTGGAGTTCAACAAAGCCATAAACCCACATGGGATGGGAATGATCGAGTCCGGTGAGGGAGGATGTTTTGATGGCAGTCGGCTCAATAGGCCAGGTAGATGGGAGGGAGTCAGGTGGGGATGATGTAAGGTGTTGCCTGCCGTCAACAACAGGGGTGGGACCAGATGTACCTGTTTATCACAGATGCGGGGGAGAAGACCTAATTTCAGACGTAAACATCTCACAGCTGCCCCCAGACCTTTTTCAATTTTTTCCAAAAAAAGTTGCCTTGACAATATGAAGTGGTGCAGTTATGCATTCCCCTCCCCCGCCCCTACAGATGATAAAGGAATGTTGAGGGTCCACGTGCCTCCAGTCTAGTAGACCTTCTTTCTTCTTGTTTACTTCGTCGACGAGGTTTAGAGAACACATTTTAGATAGATGATAATATTATTAGTTGTGTGAAAAAATACACTCTTAATTATAAGTGTTGTGTATGTAAATAGATTAAGATTATTTGCATTCTTTAAAGCCTCATAATGTAAAAATATATGTGTATATAAATTGGACATTTGTTGTTGGCCAAACGTGAAGAATAAGAGCTAAATAAAGAGTCATGGTCAAGTTTGAGTTGTTGTAAGTCTAATTACGACACAACAATAAGGTTGTCCCAAAAGTTCGTGTTTTTCTTATTATTTGGCCAATAATATGTTGACTTTGCTTAGAAAATGAAACTGATTCCAATAAAATATCAATCAAACATTATATTTATTGATTTACAAGAGAGAGAACAAAATATAAAAGGGAAACTAATATTAAACAAAGTAACTTCTTCTATTTTTTTCGGTTAGCGCCTATTTACCTGTGAGCATACACACAATCTGTGGTAACAATTAATTAATATATATACAACATAATATTATTACGGCGAATACATAATATAATTTCTTTATACATAATACATAGACATTATACATAACGGCGAATAATATTGGTATTTCAATTTTTGCAAGTGTTTACCAACTTTTGGGACGACCTTGTATATATAAATAATTATAAATCACAGAATAAATAAAATATAATCACATTAAAACAACAAAAAAAAGACTTTGATTAAGATATTTTGTCTTTTATAGTCTCGTTCTGGAGTCCCAAAGAAGTGATACTCAATTTTCAACAGATTTAATTTGGTTGATGTTTTAATTATCGATCTTGAAAGTTTGCATTTTTTAAAATAAAAAGAAACTCATTCTAAGAGAAATTTTGTAATTTTTAAACGTTTTTCAAAATTTTATTATGAATCATAGAATATTTGTTATTTATAACTTTAATGGGTCAGTGGATGATTGGTATACACCCTCGATTCCCGACAGTCATGAACCGGGATTGAATCCCGCGTTAACATTTGTTTAATATGTGAATAACCTTCACATATTATTCACTGTTTCAATTATCATGAACTAGGTTGCTCTTGCTGAGCGGTACCTATTAATGTGAATTTGAACCAGATTATAACTTTATTTTAAATATAAATAAATTTTGATTTATCTTATCACTAGCCTTCTCTCATTACCCCCATGGCAATTCTCTATAGCATGCTGAATTTATTACTTTACTCTGTGTGCAATCGTATAAATAAATTACTCAGCCACATCGATGAATCTTGAAGTTTTAAATTGGATACATATTGTCTCAAATCACTTTTATACTAAAAAAAAAATGAAAACTATTCTGTAGGATATTTCATCTAACACATTATACTTTTTTTTTCAATATGTATATAAGTTCTCTACGGTAGTTGGTGCACTCCGGGAACTTGGATTATAATCTCTCTCTATCGCTCGGGAGTCCTGCATCGCCTGTGGGTCCGGAGACCTGTCACTGGCCCACCGCTACTGGTCCTGTAGGCGGATCAGGCCTGTCATCGTGGAGGCCTTCACCATAATCCAGCGGCACCCTGACCTGCAGAGCTGGATCTTCGGGCATGACCTGGAGGACAACGCCTTGGCCATCATGGCATCTGCCAAGACCCGCATCTACAAATACTTCCTGGCCCTGGAGTTGCGGGGGGTTCAAGAGGACCCTCTCCTGGTCTGGAGGAGGACCCTATCAAGATGGTGGAGCCTTCCTCACTCATAACTCATTGTAAATATTCCCATTATTCTTCATTAATTTTGTAAAATCTATTTGACAAGATGTCAATAAAAAGTGTTTCAATCTCAATCTCTCTCTATCGCGGTGGACGCCACCAATGAAGACCTTGTATATATTTATATATATATGTATTAACACAAAGCAATAATGCGCCATCTATACATATATAAAATATATGGGAGGGTTCACCACTGATGAGCCAAGCCCTCCCAATATATTTTTTCATCGCAGTAAGGACAGTAGAAGTTCGTATTATGTATAAAAGAAACATTCGCGCTTTTAAGTCCTTTTATTTTATATATATGTATATTTATCAATTATTTTATCTATTTATTCTTATTTTTTATCATTATATAATCATATTAATTCATATTTATATTTATAAATACATTATAATAGTTTTAGTATCAGGCGGCGTTATATTTTCGTTATATATTGTTTCTCCTGTAGAAGGGCAGACAAGCCCGAAAGCTTGAGAAGATCAAAATAAAGATACATATCTCCATAAGCGTTTTAAATTCTGATGTCAAATATTTATTCTGTATTTAACCTTATATAATCCTATATGGACAGTGTAATGAATCAGTTTCAATCTCAATCTCTCTTTCCCGAAACGCGTGTTTTTAAATATGTAATAAAAAAACGCGATAAAAAATACACACCATTTAAAAAAAATCTTGCTAGTTTATTCGGAAGAATTATTTCTATATGCCAATCATGTACATAAAATCGAAAAAAAAATTCTTTTGACTTCATTCTTCTTCATAATAATAAAATCGCTGTCTTCCTCTAACACATTTTTATAAAAATGTATTTTTCGGAATTCCCACATCCACAAACACAAATTAACTTATTTTTGAAACTAGATTCATATATTAAGTATTCCAACTATAATTGGTATTAGAGAATTCTAAAATAGTGAAAGAATCTCAAATCAATTTACTTCGAGCTGACGAGAACTATTACCAAGTAGGTGGAGATGGGTGTTCTGATGTGACGGCAAAAAAGGGGTAGAATACTTCTAACGCGATGATAAGAAGGGATAAGGATTTCTGACATAACGATAAGAAAATGTACAAAAGGTATACGGTGTTTGAGAACAGATATAAACAAAAATCTATATCTCACGAATCCCAAAAGACTTAGTATGTTCATAAAGGCAATATGTACGAGAAAAAGTAAATTCGTAATAGCCTCCATCTGCCTCAATGAGGGCTTCAATACGTGATTGGAAACGTCAGCAAGAGCCTGAATATTCAATTGTCCTTATTAAGGTTGAAGCGACAATGGCAGATTTCACGGTAGCAACAGTATTGTGTGGCCGTCTATCAGTGAAAGGTTCAGGCAGGCTCTCCATGTAATAGTTCAGAAGAATTTTGTGTCCAGGCAGGTGTGGAATCCTGTTGGAAGACGTCTGCTATTTCTCACTCTATCTCTCTAGGACTTTTTTCCAACGCTCTCCAGAACCCTGCCTAGACCTTGGCATGGTCACTCACTCGAAGGCCTTGAGCAAAGAAGTGAGGTAGCATTACATGATCCTTGTTTCTTACAACCCCTAGGACCATGCCAACTAAAGAAACCGTTGTGTCAACGAGGAGCATCGATAAGATTGGAACACAACCTCTTGTTAAACTTTTGATACTGGTTGAATATTTTCTCGTTAAGATGAACCAAAGTATGACATATTCTTTAGATGATTCATTTTTCTGGGTAGTCGTTTACTATTGAGTAGCCGTTGTTGCTGACATAAACGGACAAAAACTGACCTTTCCATGACAAACACTTGTACAGTTGTTTTCATGAACCACACATTATGGATTGTTCCCATTGACACTTGAAGACCTCTGGCAATAGCTTTCAAAGAAGTTCCAGGATTCTTTTTGATAGCACCTGCTGCAGGAGATGGTTTCCCACAATTGAGTCCTCTCCACCAGTTGCCTCCGTCTGCACTTTATGGAGAAATGATCTGGCCACCACCTTGATATTTCATATCGGTGTGGGTTTGACACAAATAAATCGGCACTTCATCTCTCGTATTAATCATAACTCGAAAATATAGAACGAGAGAGCAGGGTAGATGAATCCAGTAACGGCAAGAAAATATAGAGCGAGGTGGCAGGATACATGACTTCAGTAACGGCAAGAACATATAGAACGAGAGAGCAGAGTAGATTACTCCAGTAACGGCAAGAACTTATAGAACGAGAGAGCAGGGTAGATGACTTCAGTAACGGCAAGAACATAAAGAGGGAGGGGGCAGGGTAGATGACTCCAGTAACGGCAAGAACATAAAGAGCGAGGGGGCAGGATAGATGACTCCAGTAACGGCAAGAACATATAGAGCGAGGGGGCAGGATAGATGACTTCAGTAACGGCAAGAACATATAGAGCGAGAGAGCAGGGTAGATGACTTCAGTAACGGCAAGAACATATAGAGCGAGGGGGCAGGGTAGATGACTTCAGTAACGGCAAGAACATATAGAGCGAGGGGGCAGGGTAGATGACATCAGTAACGGCAAGAACATATAGAGCGAGGGGGCAGGGTAGATGACTTCAGTAACAGCAAGAACATATAGAGCGAGGGGGCAGGGTAGATGACTTCAGTAACGGTAAGAACATATAGAGCGAGGGGGCAGGATACATTACTTCAGTAACGGCAAGAACATATAGAACGAGAGAGCAGGGTAGATGACTCCAGTAACGGCAAGAACTTATAGAACGAGAGAGCAGGGTAGATGACTTCAGTAACGGCAAGAACATATAGAGCGAGGGGGCAGGGTAGATGACTTCAGTAACGGCAAGAACATATAGAGCGAGGGGGCAGGGTAGATGACTTCAGTAACGGCAAGAACATAAAGAGGGAGGGGGCAGGGTAGATGACTCCAGTAACGGCAAGAACATAAAGAGCGAGGGGGCAGGATAGATGACTCCAGTAACGGCAAGAACATAAAGAGCGAGGGGGCAGGATAGATGACTCCAGTAACGGCAAGAACATAAAGAGCGAGGGGGCAGGATAGATGACTCCAGTAACGGCAAGAACATATAGAGCGAGGGGGCAGGATACATGACTTCAGTAACGGCAAGAACATATAGAACGAGAGAGCAGGGTAGATGACTTCAGTAACGGCAAGAACATATAGAGCGAGGGGGCAGGGTAGATGACTTCAGTAACGGTAAGAACATATAGAGCGAGGGGGCAGGATACATTACTTCGGTAACGGCAAGAACATATAGAGCGAGGGGGCAGGATAGATGACTCCAGTAACAGCAAGAACATATAGAGCGAGGGGGCAGGATACATGACTTCAGTAACGGCAAGAACATATAGAACGAGAGAGCAGGGTAGATGACTACAGTAACGGCAAGAACATATAGAGCGAGGGGGCAGGGTAGATGACGTCAGTAACGGCAAGAACATATAGAGTGAGGTGGCAGGGTAGATGACTCCAGTAACGGCAAGAACTTATAGAACGAGAGAGCAGGGTAGATGACTTCAGTAACAGCAAGAACATATAGAACGAGAGAGCAGGGTAGATGACTCCAGTAACGGCAAGAACTTATAGAACGAGAGAGCAGGGTAGATGACTTCAGTAACGGCAAGAACATATAGAGCGAGGGGGCAGGGTAGATGACTTCAGTAACGGCAAGAACATATAGAGCGAGGGGGCAGGATAGATGACTTCAGTAACGGCAAGAACATATAGAGTGAGGTGCAGGGTAGATGACTCCAGTAACGGCAAGAACATAAAGAGCGAGGGGGCAGGGTAGATGACTCCAGTAACGGCAAGAACATATAGAGCGAGGGGGCAGGGTAGATGACTCCAGTAACGGCAAGAACATATAGAGCGAGAGGGCAGGGTAGATGACTTCAGTAACGGCAAGAACATATAGAGCGAGAGGACAGGGTAGATGACTTCAGTAACGGCAAGAACATATAGAGCGAGGGGGCAGGGTAGATGACTCCAGTAACGGCAAGAACATATAGAACGAGGGGGCAGGGTAGATGACTTCAGTAACGGTAAGAACATATAGAGCGAGGGGGCAGGATACATGACTTCAGTAACGGCAAGAACATATAGAGCGAGGGGGCAGGATACATGACTTCAGTAACGGTAAGAACATATAGAGCGAGGGGGCAGGATACATGACTTCAGTAACGGCAAGAACATATAGAGCGAGGGGGCAGGATACATGACTTCAGTAACGGTAAGAACATATAGAGCGAGGGGGCAGGATACATGACTTCAGTAACGGCAAGAACATATAGAGCGAGGGGGCAGGATACATGACTCCAGTAACGGCAAGAACATATAGAGCGAGGGGGCAGGATACATGACGTCAGTAACGGCAAGAACATATAGAGCGAGGGGGCGGGGTAGATGACTCCAGTAACGGCAAGAACATATAGAGCGAGGGAGCAGGGTAGATGACTTCAGTAACGGCAAGAACATATAGAGCGAGGGGGCAGGGTAGATGACTCCAGTAACGGCAAGAACATATAGAACGAGGGGGCAGGATAGATGACTTCAGTAACAGCAAGAACATATAGAGCGAGAGAGCAGGGTAGATGACTTCAGTAACGGCAAGAACATATAGAGTGAGGTGCAGGGTAGATGACTCCAGTAACGGCAAGTACATAAAGAGCGAGGGGGCAGGGTAGATGACTCCAGTAACGGCAAGAACATATAGAGCGAGGGGGCAGGGTAGATGACTCCAGTAACGGCAAGAACATATAGAGCGAGAGAGCAGGGTAGATGACTTCAGTAACGGCAAGAACATATAGAGCGAGAGGACAGGGTAGATGACTTCAGTAACGGCAAGAACATATAGAGCGAGGGGGCAGGGTAGATGACTCCAGTAACGGCAAGAACATATAGAACGAGGGGGCAGGATAGATGACTTCAGTAACAGCAAGAACATATAGAGCGAGAGAGCAGGGTAGATGACTTCAGTAACGGCAAGAACATATAGAGCGAGGGGGCAGGGTAGTTGACTTCAGTAACGGCAAGAACATATAGAGCGAGGGGGCAGGGTAGATGACTTCAGTAACAGCAAGAACATATAGAGCGAGGGAGCAGGATAGATGACTCCAGTAACGGCAAGAACATATAGAGCGAGAGGGCAGGGTAGATGACTTCTGTAACAGCAAGAACATATAGAGCGAGGGGGCAGGATAGATGACTCCAGTAACGGCAAGAACATATAGAGCGAGGGGGCAGGATACATGACGTCAGTAACGGTAAGAACATATAGAGCGAGGGGGCAGGATACATGACTTCAGTAACGGCAAGAACATATAGAGCGAGGGGGCAGGATACATGACTTCAGTAACGGTAAGAACATATAGAGCGAGGGGGCAGGATACATGACTTCAGTAACGGTAAGAACATATAGAGCGAGGGGGCAGGATACATGACTTCAGTAACGGCAAGAACATATAGAGCGAGGGGGCAGGATACATGACTCCAGTAACGGCAAGAACATATAGAGCGAGGGGGCAGGATACATGACGTCAGTAACGGCAAGAACATATAGAGCGAGGGGGCGGGGTAGATGACTCCAGTAACGGCAAGAACATATAGAGCGAGGGAGCAGGGTAGATGACTTCAGTAACGGCAAGAACATATAGAGCGAGGGGGCAGGGTAGATGACTCCAGTAACGGCAAGAACATATAGAACGAGGGGGCAGGATAGATGACTTCAGTAACAGCAAGAACATATAGAGCGAGAGAGCAGGGTAGATGACTTCAGTAACGGCAAGAACATATAGAGCGAGGGGGCAGGGTAGTTGACTTCAGTAACGGCAAGAACATATAGAGCGAGGGGGCAGGGTAGATGACTTCAGTAACAGCAAGAACATATAGAGCGAGGGAGCAGGATAGATGACTCCAGTAACGGCAAGAACATATAGAGCGAGAGGGCAGGGTAGATGACTTCTGTAACAGCAAGAACATATAGAGCGAGGGGGCAGGATAGATGACTCCAGTAACGGCAAGAACATATAGAGCGAGGGGGCAGGATACATGACGTCAGTAACGGTAAGAACATATAGAGCGAGGGGGCAGGATACATGACTTCAGTAACGGCAAGAACATATAGAGCGAGGGGGCAGGATACATGACTTCAGTAACGGTAAGAACATATAGAGCGAGGGGGCAGGATACATGACTTCAGTAACGGTAAGAACATATAGAGCGAGGGGGCAGGATACATGACTTCAGTAACGGCAAGAACATATAGAGCGAGGGGGCAGGATACATGACTCCAGTAACGGCAAGAACATATAGAGCGAGGGGGCAGGATACATGACGTCAGTAACGGCAAGAACATATAGAGCGAGGGAGCAGGGTAGATGACTTCAGTAACGGCAAGAACATATAGAGCGAGAGAGCAGGGTAGATGACTCCAGTAACGGCAAGAACATATAGAGCGAGGGGGCAGGATAGATGACTCCAGTAACGGCAAGAACATATAGAGCGAGGGAGCAGGGTAGATGACTTCAGTAACGGCAAGAACATATAGAGCGAGAGAGCAGGGTAGATGACTCCAGTAACGGCAAGAACATATAGAGCGAGGGGGCAGGATAGATGACTCCAGTAACGGCAAGAACATATAGAGCGAGGGGGCAGGAAATAGATGACTCCAGTAACGGCAAGAAAATATAGAGCGAGGGGCAGGATAGATGACTCCAGTAACGGCAAGAACATATAGAGCGAGGGGTCAGGGTAGATGACTTCAGTAACGGCAAGAACATATAGAGCGAGGGGGCAGGATACATGACTTCAGTAACGGCAAGAACATATAGAGCGAGGGGGCAGGATAGATGACTCCAGTAACAGCAAGAACATATAGAGCGAGGGGGCAGGATACATGACTTCAGTAACGGCAAGAACATATAGAGCGAGGGGGCAGGGTAGATGACTTCAGTAACGGTAAGAACATATAGAGCGAGGGGGCAGGGTAGATGACTTCAGTAACGGCAAGAACATATAGAGCGAGAGAGCAGGGTAGATGACTCCAGTAACGGCAAGAACATATAGAGCGAGGGGGCAGGATAGATGACTCCAGTAACGGCAAGAACATATAGAGCGAGGGAGCAGGGTAGATGACTTCAGTAACGGCAAGAACATATAGAGCGAGAGAGCAGGGTAGATGACTCCAGTAACGGCAAGAACATATAGAGCGAGGGGGCAGGATAGATGACTCCAGTAACGGCAAGAACATATAGAGCGAGGGGGCAGGAAATAGATGACTCCAGTAACGGCAAGAAAATATAGAGCGAGGGGCAGGATAGATGACTCCAGTAACGGCAAGAACATATAGAGCGAGGGGTCAGGGTAGATGACTTCAGTAACGGCAAGAACATATAGAGCGAGGGGGCAGGATACATGACTTCAGTAACGGCAAGAACATATAGAGCGAGGGGGCAGGATAGATGACTCCAGTAACAGCAAGAACATATAGAGCGAGGGGGCAGGATACATGACTTCAGTAACGGCAAGAACATATAGAGCGAGGGGGCAGGGTAGATGACTTCAGTAACGGTAAGAACATATAGAGCGAGGGGGCAGGGTAGATGACTTCAGTAACGGTAAGAACATATAGAACGAGAGAGCAGGGTAGATGACTTCAGTAACGGCAAGAACATATAGAGCGAGGGGGCAGGATACATTACTTCAGTAACGGCAAGAACATATAGAGCGAGGGGGCAGGGTAAATGACTTCAGTAACGGTAAGAACATATAGAGCGAGAGGACAGGATAGATGACTCCAGTAACGGCAAGAACATATAGAACGAGAGAGCAGGGTAGATGACTTCAGTAACGGCAAGAACATATAGAGCGAGAGAGCAGGGTAGATGACTCCAGTAACGGCAAGAACATATAGAACGAGGGGGCAGGGTAGATGACTTCAGTAACGGCAAGAAAATATAGAGCGAGGGGGCAGGATAGATGACTCCAGTAACGGAAAGAACATATAGAGCGAGGGGGCAGGGTAGATGACTTCAGTAACGGCAAGAACATATAGAGCGAGGGGGCAGGGTAGATGACTTCAGTAACGGCAAGAACATATAGAGCGAGGGGGCAGGATACATGACTTCAGTAACGGAAATAACATATAAAGAGAGAGAACCGGGGTAGTCGACTCCAGTGACGGCAAGAAGAGATATAGAGCAGGGTAGATGACTTCAATAACGGAACGAACATATAGAGCGAGAGAGCAGAGTAGATGACTCCAGTAGCGGAAATAACATATAGAGCGATCGAGAGAACCGGAGTAGTTGTCATCAGTGACGGCAAGAACATATAGAGCGAGGGGGCAGGGTAGATGACTCCAGTAACGGCAAGAACATATAGAGCGAGGGGGCAGGGTAGATGACTTCAGTAACGGCAAGAACATATAGAGCGAGGGGGCAGGATAGATGACTCCAGTAACGGCAAGAACATATAGATCGAGGGGGCAGGGTAGATAACTTCAGTAACGGCAAGAACATATAGAGCGAGAGAGCAGAGAAGATGACTCCAGTAGCGGAAATAACATATAATGCGATCGAGAGAACCGGGCTAGATGACATCAGTGACGGGAAGACCGTTGTCGTAACCACCTGATGTTGAAAAGACGTCGCTATCCCAAGAAGAAGAGGATCCAAAACCAACTTCCCCGAGTACAGGATGCCGTAACGGCGGAAGGAAGCTTCTAACGGCTGGAAGGTAGAGGTGGTGGATTGCCGAAAGTTGCATAACATAATTCTGGCATCCACATCCCTTTCTAGTTACGCGGTATTTTTAAACGTTACAAAACTCGAGCTTTTATTTACGGTTGTGGTTGGCGTACGTCCAAACGGGACAAGATTGTCACAGGTTGTCATAGTCGTTGTCAAACGCGCTGGACATCCTTTATGGTCATCAACTTTCCTAAATGCGGTCATGTTTTCACGACTTTATCAGAATAGAAGAGAATCCGACAACTATCGATTAGTCACTGGATGAGAGGGAGAAAGACTGTATACAATGATAGAAAATATAGATAATTCGTGCAGCAAAGTAGGGTTAGTAATGCCATTCAGTTTGTGTGTTTTCAACTCTTTATATCAACTAAAATTAAGGTAAGATAAGTTTTAAATTGTTTGAAACGCCTTCAATATGAATTTTAACTAATTCTAAATGATGGTATCTGTAGTACCAGGCTATGATATTCATTGTAGGTAGATGGCAATGAAAGCTTATACTGTGTACATCACGTGTATACACATGTAGTACCAGGTCATAATAATCATGGTGGCTATGACAGCTTGTACTGTAAGTACAGCAATTGTATACACATACAAAGTACCATGATAACCATGGCAGTTATGAGACTTCTTGTACTATAAATACGCCACTTGTATACACATATAGTAATGTGCCATGATAATCATGATGGGTATGACAGCTTGTACTGTCACATATTTACATAGAGCGGGTCAAGTTACCAGATCTCATTTCGGTTATTTGCTTTTTGCGATGGGACTTTGGAGAGTCGGAAGGACTACAAACATCTTCCAAGAAAACATCTTCCATGTGGGATTGAATGGAGAGTGGTTGCAAGTAAATATTTATGTATTTTTCAACTCTTTAAGCCATCAAGGGAATAGACACTGAGTTTAATTTAAGTAAATGCAAGTTTCAACCAAAGCACAGAATCTCAATAATTCTTACAAGAGTTTTCCAAGAGTTGATCTTCCGAATAAAAACAAAACAGAAAACACAATAATATAACGATAAGGTAGATTAAACTCCGTTAGGAGGGTTCACCACTGATTAACCAGGTTCTTCCATCATTTTTATCATTGCAGTAAAGGAAGTAAACAATTGTTATATTTAAAAAGAATCAGACGCGCGTCAAAAATAGTTCAAACTTACAATAAAATAAAGTGTTGAACACACAAATAATTTTTCTCCAATTTTATATTTATAAAAGACACGTTTTACAAATGCTGATCACTAATATGTTTGAGTGGAGATAAGAAAGAAGAAGATAAATGCTGATGGAAGGTAGATAAATTTCCAGTTGTGAACCAACCATCGAGTCCAATGAGCCTCAACTATTGCATCGAAGTCTCACGTTACAAAGTCAGAATTGGTTGGAGTGATAATTCAACCTGGAGATGTGAAGAGGAAGGAAGGCTGTCTTTCCCCCATCTAGGTGGCGTAACGCTGGATGTTATCGGAGGGTTTCCCTGAGAGTGAAGGTCCCTTCCATCACGGCTGCCATCCGTCCTGACATTTTAGATTGATCCTGCATCCTTGTCTCTATCCACTTCCGCTCAATATTTAATATCCATAGCAACATAAGAAGTAAAGTCGACATATGCCAACGTCACAGAACCAGAGCCACAGAAGGTTGACTATACCAACGTCATAGAACCACGTCCACAATAAAGAAGGCATATAGGGACCAGATAGAAGCACTACAGAGTTGGCATATAGGGACCAGATAGAAGCACTACAGAGTTGGCATATAGGGACCAGATAGAAGCACTACAGAGTTAGCATATAGGGAGCTCATAGAAGCACTACATAGTTGGCATATAGGGACCACATAGAAGCACTACAGAGTTGGCATATAGGGACCACATAGAAGCACTACAGCAGAGTTGGAATATAGGGAGCTCATAGAAGCACTACAGAGTTGGCATATAGGGACCACATAGAAGCACTACTGCAGAGTTGGCATATAGGGACCACATAGAAGCACTACTGCAGAGTTGGCATATAGGGACCAGATAGAAGCACTACAGAGTTGGCATATAGGGAGCTTATAGAAGCACTACAGAGTTGGCATATAGGGACCACATAGAAGCACTACAGCAGAGTTGGCATATAGGGAGCTCATAGAAGCACTACAGAGTTGGCATATAGGGACCACATAGAAGCACTACTGCAGAGTTGGCATATAGGAACCAGTTAGAAGCACTACAGAGTTGGCATATAGGGACCACATAGAAGCACTACAGCAGAGTTGGCATATAGGGACCACATAGAAGCATTACAGAGTTGGCATATAGGGACCACATAGAAGCACTACAGCAGAGTTGGCATATAGGGACCACATAGAAGCACTACAGCAGAGTTGGCATATAGGGACCACATAGAAGCACTACAGAGTTGGAATATAGGGACCACATAGAAGCACTACTGCAGAGTTGGCATATAGGAAGCTCATAGAAGCACTACAGAGTTGGCATATAGGGACCACATAGAAGCACTACAGCAGAGTTGGCATATAGGGACCACATAGAAGCACTACAGAGTTGGCATATAGGGACCACATAGAAGCACTACAGCAGAGTTGGCATATAGGGACCACATAGAAGCACTACAGAGTTGGAATATAGGGACCACATAGAAGCACTACTGCAGAGTTGGCATATAGGAAGCTCATAGAAGCACTACAGAGTTGGCATATAGGGACCACATAGAAGCACTACAGCAGAGTTGGCATATAGGGACCACATAGAAGCACTACAGAGTTGGCATATAGGGACCACATAGAAGCACTACAGAGTTGGCATATAGGGACCACATAGAAGCACTACAGCAGAGTTGGCATATAGGGACCACATAGAAGCATTACAGCAGAGTTGGCATATAGGGACCACCATGGCACCATATGCGGACGGAATTCCACGTGCTATTCACCCCGTAGTAATTGGGAAGACTGGTTTGACGGCAGGTACCTCCGGTCACGTGAGACCCAGCCGTGGCCAGCCTTGACCCCGTTGGGGACTTTGAACCCCTTGCGTACTTTCCCCTCCCTGTCGCAATCTTGCGGTGAACACATTGCACAATTCTCTCCCTTCCTGTTTCCTCACTTCCCACCTTGGTGTTTATCAACAACACAGCTCTGGCCACTACACCTCGTTAACCTTTATTTTATCTATACACTTGTGTTCTGTAAACTTGTTAAGTTCAACAAACGTCAATTTCTATCTAAAACTTATAAAACAATCCATTTTTTAATATTTTTATATCCTTTGATAAGAGAACGATTCCATTTATATTACAAATATATGTCCCAATTATAAGGCGTTTTGGGTTTGATTGTAATATATATTTGGAGCACAAGATAAATGCATTAGTCCGAGGATTTGAAGGTTTGCATAGTGACCGATTTTAAGTAAATTTCTGTTCAACATGGATTTTATATCAGGTTAGTCGTGCTGATTAGAATCTGTTAGAGTAACATATTAGTGAATGCACAGGATCTCACAAGAACAAACTAGCTTGCATACAAATTGTATAAAATAATGATATATTAATTTTACGGTGTTTACCTTACAATTCTGAACACTCGGATTCTCCTGGAAAATCTCTTAAAGATTTCTTGAAAAAAGCCATGGTCCACCTGTGCTGTGTGAGCAGAAGAGCTTTAATTGACTTGTTCCATTATATGTATGTTCCATATGTAAATACCTGTTTTCTTTCTTCTTTTCGCTCTCCACTTCTCCCATTCATATTTCAAAAAAATATTTTCTTATTTTCCATAGGATTATTCAAATAATAATGTGTATATATTTACCATGTGTATATAATCTTTCTCCATTTTTACCCCTTTGTATATTTCCCACTTTCATGATTTTCTCCGTCTTGTAACCCCAAGGAGAATCCTCTGTAAGACCTGTGTGTCTTAATAAAGGTTTTTGTGTGTGTGTGTGATATTAATTTTGTTGTCGTGTCCAATGAAGACCTCAGATGTCTTCATGCATCTTTATCACACAGTTGCAATGTCCATTCTCTTGTGTGTGTAAAGCAGATGTTCTGGGTACATATCAATTTTCTGCAAGGCTGCGGCTATTACTGGACATGAGAATATGTGGGTAGGTGTTAGTTCCACACCAGGACAATTGTTACATGTCCTATAGGTTCTTGTGCCATCTGGATGTATTGTCATTCTTTTGTAATGTTTCGTTCTGAGTCTTGTTATTGTTTTTGTAATTCTTCTCTCAGAGAGAGAGAGAGAGATTGAAACATCTTTATTACATCGTTCATTTAAGATTATAAATGGTTAAATACAGAATAAATACAAATATAGATGGAAATTTTGCCGTGAGAAAATTGATCTAAAGAGACATGGGTCGCCTCTCCTGTCAAAATAGACGTCTAAAACCAGACGCCATCTATTGACCGTCGCCGCAACTAGCGGCCTCGGGTCAATGACAAAGCCACAACACTAGCTTTGGTAAACTGAAAAGCGTCCACCTAGAGACCAAGGTTTCGGGCTAATGGCCCTCGTCAGTCTAGGGCGGACTTAATTGCATGAGATCCACACGGGATCTAATGGAATCTTGACAATCTGCCAAAGAGGTGTTTAGCTGGCAAAGTGGCTGGGCCACTAGCCTGAAACCATGGTCTCTAGGTGGACGCTTTGTAGTTTACCAAAGCTGGTGTTGTGGCTTGTCACCGACCCGAGGCCGCTAGTAGCGGCGACGGTCAATAGATGGCGTATGGTTTTAGACGTCTATTTTGACGGGAGAGGCGACCCTTGTCTCTTTATATAAATATGAATAAATAAAGAGAGAGAGAGTTTTTTTCCCATATTTGATCTTTCCTTATCTTTTGTTGAATAATCTTGTATTTTGCCAAAGCATCGGCGTCAAATACTGACATTTGTTCTTCCCAATGATATATTAACGGTTTCCTGTATGATGGTAAGATATACCATCCTGAATCTCACAAAATTATTTCATTTGATTCTAAAATATTTTTTAGTTAAGTATCACAAGATAAGTCTGTATGAATGTATTTTCTATTCTGGCTCACCCTGTACAATATGTTTTGTTCCTTGGTCTGAGAACACTTTATTTTGAAATGGTCTCGCGGGGGAAACGTTAAAGCCAGTGTTAGCAAGCATCAATCCACCAGTTCAATATAAATCACAATTATAAGCTGCATTGCACCGACCAACTTCTCCTAAACCAGAGATTTGGTTTGATTTTACTATGATACATCTCTTTATATGAAAAAAAGAAAAAAAAAAAGATAAAAAGGTCAGGTGTTGAAATCAAAAATGGGAATGGCATATCCTTCCCAGGAGCACATGTGATTTACAGAAGGCAGAGCGCCATCTGGTGGAACAGAAATCAACTAAACATTGATTCAGCCTGTTCCCTGATATTTGGCCAACCCAATTTCTTGATATATCATGGGTTGGCCAAATATCAGGGAACAGGCTAAATCAATGTTTAGTTGATTTCTGTTCCACCAGATGGCGCTCTGTCTTCTGTAAAGCACATGTGCTCCTGGTTAGGATATGCCATTCTTATTTTTGATCTCTTAATATGTATACACACGAATAGACAAGTAATATACGAATAGGCAAATAATATACGAATAGACAATTAATATGCGAATAGACAAGTAATGTACGAACAGACAAGTAATATACGAATAGACAAGTAATATACGAATAGACAATTAATATACGAATAGACAAGTAATATACGAATAGACAAGTAATATACGAATAGACAAGTAATATGCGAATAGACAAGTAATGTACGAACAGACAAGTAATATACGAATAGACAAGTAATATACGAATAGACAATTAATATACGAATAGACAAGTAATATACGAATAGACAAGAAGTAAACAAGAAATATATAAGAAACTAGCCTACAGTCGCGATGGGACATTTAAAGAACAATTCAACCTAAAAGCAATAAAACCGAACTATCTTTGCTCTGCTAACATTGGCCCCATTACAGAATAAGAAGATAAAGCAACAGATCTCTAAAAGACAAAGACATTAAAAAGCCTTATATCAATATAAACCGTAAGTACAACCCTGAAAAAAATTAGTTCTCCCTAGTACAAAGTACAAATATAGAATTACAGATATAGTTTGTTTTTTAGATAATAAAGTAAACGTTCAAGGATGAGTATCTTATATTAAACGTTTTTCGAGCTTTCGAGATGACGCCCTTCTACAGTAAATTTGATACAAAATTTTGTTTCTATTTTCCTGTAGAAGGGCGTTATCCCGAAAGCTATAAAAACGTTTAATAAAAGATACTCATCCTTGAACGTTTACTTTATTATCTAAAATTTCTAGCAAAGGATTATATTCTAGATATAGACTATGCCATCAAATATAAATAGAACTTCCTAGAGTCGATCCCACGATTTAATATCGTTATTCAATGCAATATTTGAGCTAAATAAACACTGCATGATAGCTCCTTATTTTCTTGAGGACTGTATTTTTATTCCTTAATAAGGCTTCACTCTGCTGCTGCCTACCTCGTGTATTCCTATCAAGTCAACACAACAACACCTTGAGACACACACTTTATTTAAACAACAAAACTATTTATACACCTTGGCCCGTGGTCAAAAGAATTAAAAAACAGAATAACTTATTTTACAAACAAAATTATGCAAAATAGGCAGTATTAACAATTGATCCTGACACAGAATAAACAGATTAATAATAAAAAAATATTCACAGATATATACATTCAATTCTCAACACTGCACGTTGATTGGCTAATGAAATCAACACTGATTAGCTGTTTATGGTCATGTGACAGTCAACAGCAAATCAATGCGCAAACAAAACGAACATATAAAAGTGAATATTATAGTAGATATATACAAGGCATCGACATGAAGCCCAGGTGACGGAGAGCAAATTTCGTATTTATACTTTAAAAGGTACAATCTAAATTGAAGTAACAGGAATCCAGAGGATTCAGTCTCCTGGTATTGATGCGGAGGCACCGTTATTTCGTCTTATACAAGCTAGACAATTTGACAGTTAAAATAATTTTATTGACATCTTGTCAACACATAAAGGTGCACAGTCTCTACACTATTTTAAAAAGATAATTATATTAAAAATAAAGAAAGCATATCCTGACCAGGAGCACATGTGCTTTACAGAAGGCAGAACGCCATCTGGTGGAACAGAAATCAGCTAAACATTGATTTAACCTGTTCCCTGATATTTGGCCAACCCAATTTCTTGATAAATCAAGAAAAGCCATCCACGAATATGCATACCACTATGTACAATGAATATGGCGCCTCTGTCACAGCTGTAGAGTTTGGTGGAGAATCGCCAGCGGTTCTCCAGCTACAATCTAGATGGAGCCATCAACCAATAAGAACCTCGGGATTGTATACCAATGTTATAACACATCTGTATATTTAAGTAATGAACAAAATGGCTTCCAAGGATGACCATCTTGTTTTATTTTATATTCTCTCAAGTTTTCAGGAATTACAAACCATTCTGCAGGAGTATATAGAGTCCTATACTTCTATAGAGGGGTTTGTAATACCATAGACGCATACATAGAGTCATATACTCATGTAGAGTTGCCAAAGGAATAAAATATCCGAACTGGAAACACTATATATTTGAATGTACGTCTCACTATGGAAAGAGGAACTTTGTGCGGTAGATCTGTTCATCCAAACTTTTCGCTGTATTCCTTTCTTTCAGACTTGATGGATAATGGGTCAGCTATTTTAAAGTTATTTAATTTTTTTAAGATTGCAAGAAGGAAAAAAACCTAACAAAGTAACTGAACTGTGTGGAAATGTTTTTTTTTTTTTCTTCACAAGATTCAATCATTTTCTCAATAATCTACTTCTTCACTGTGTTCTATGCATGAAAAACGATGTATATAGTCTTTTGTACATAGATATTCTTTCCTTTTCTTCTTTTTCTCTTTTCTGAGTGAGGATTCAATTTCTTCCCCTGTTTCTCATTTCTTTTTAGATTCATTTCTAACAGGAGAATCGTCTGTATAAGACGGAATGTCTTAATAAAGGCTTGTGTGTGTAATACCATAGACGTAGATATAGAGTTATGTACTCATATAGAAAGATTTATAATACCTGAAATCTTGAGATAATATAAAATAAAGCAAGATACTTATCCTCAGAAGCCATTTTGTTTATTATTCATATATGTTGTAGAGGATTTATAGACATGTGTATTCATGGTAAACGGATTGCGGATTTCGACAATTTAGAAAGAGGGGATCATATATCGCCGCAACTCTTTTTTATTAACGCGATTAAAGGAAGCTTTCGGGCAAGCCCTTCTTCAGCTAACTATAGTGTACAAACAAGGCACAAACGAGAGAGAGATTATATATCGTTTTTAAAGCGGAATCTATGTAAATATAGTACAAAAATATCTTAAAGTATGTTACACCAACTGTCACACCCACAGAACGCCAGTTCGATAACCACAGAGAGAGAAACACAAGTAGACATTCAATTAAATAATAAAAATACCTTGTATCAATATTCAGTAAAATATATCAGGCTTCCAGGGAAAAGTATCTTTCCAAAACATTTTTATTCTCTAGCTTTCGGTCACGGACGTCCTACTACAGGAGAAAACATGGTAGATATATAATAATAGAATAAATGACAATCATAGAAACATGATGATGATGTCACTAGTTGCGCAGCCATTAGAAGCCATTAAACGCCGCAGAAGGATTGAGTAAGAGGCGCCTGTTTTCTTGGAAATCTTTTGGCGCTTCGACAAGAATCTTCCTTGCAAAACTTGTTCAAAATATTTTGTCAGAATTTTGCATTTTAAATTCACAGGATTTGTTAAGGTAATCGTGACTCAAGGTATAGACTTCAATCCGTGAATCTTAGTGAATTTATAAATACCGTTTACATTTTGTTCGAAGTCCAGTCCCATGTGAGCTCAGTAAAAAAAAAACTATTATACATATGTATATATGGCAGATGTTGAAATTCATTTTACATGTTGTATACTTACAGTAGATGCAGTCACAACCATGATTATCACGGCCCGGTACTACATGTGTAGACATGTGATGTACCTACCGTATAAGCAGTTACAACTCTTTACCCACCATGATTATAATGACCTGGTACTACATGTGTAGACATGGGGTGTATTTACTGTACAAGCAGTCACAACTATCCTCTACATACCATGATTATCATATGGCCTGGTACTACATGTGTAGACATATTATGTACTTACAGTACATGAAGTCACAACTATCCTCTACCTACCATGATTATCATATGGCCTGGTACTACTTGTGTAGACATATTGTGTACTTACAGTACACGCAGTCACAAATATCCTCTACCTATCATGATTATCATATGACCTGGTACTACATGTGTATATATATGGTGTACTTACAGTACATGCAGTTACAACTCTCTACCTACCATGATTATCATGTCCTGGTACTACATGTATTAGGTTTACATTATAAACAATAGCAAACTTCAATTATCCGGTATTAAGTGTATTAATTTAGAATAAATGTAAATTCAGTTTTTACTTCCAAAAGATTTGTCCAGAAAAAAAATTAAGTTTAGAGTTTCTTAGGGCATCTCTCGTGAAATCTCAAGTCTGGGATATTTACGTGGGACTGCCATAGCGATGAGATATGAGAATTTTTAGCAAAAAATCTATTGAAAGAGATTCCCCAACGAGGAAAAAAGATCCAAGGTTAAAAATCTAATGGAAAATATATTGGGCGGATATGCGTCATTGATTTTCGAAATACAACTGGATACCTTCATTTATAAAATACCTGAAGCCGTCTAGAATTGACAATTTTATATACAGTAGAACCTCCCTTTAGCGGACACCTCTCTACAAAGAACAGTTTTCATTTGAAAAATTATCATTTTTACAATTTAGCAACTCTCCAGTAAGAGGACACCTCTCCACAAAGAACAGTTTTCATTTGAAAAATTACCATTTTTACAATTTAGCAACTCTCCGGTAAGAGGACACCTCTCCCTAAAGGACATTTTGGCTCTGCAATTAGGTGTCCTTTACAGGGTATATAGGGTATATCCTTTACAGTCATATATAGACCAATTTTAATGCTACTTTTATAATTTAAAAACTACTTTTCTAAACACACCTTATATCGCGATAATAAAGTCATAACTTGGTGATGTTAGAAAGCTTTTTTTTTTAATTCATAAATAAGAAAACTTTTGCGCAGTGTTTATCAAAAGGTCCATATTATACAGGTATAGTGGTATTCGAACATCTTATGAGCAAATGGCCTCCAAGACCTTTCGGTCCAAAAGCCGCATGCAAGCGTGGCCTTTTGCTGATATCTAGCTCATGAGTCAAGTAACGGTATCTAACTGGTGTCTGGATTTGGTACTTGGAAAAACTACCTCCCAGATTCCTTTAGCATTACGCTGCAGTCATCTGGAAGGATTTGTATACAGGTGGCCTTCATCCACAGCAAAATAGTCTTACCTATCTACTGTGGCTAGAGGTATTCGTACAGAGGCGTATATCAACACGATTATGTACGTGTAACTATACGACTAGTTACGTAAAACGGAAGTTTTCCCGCCGTTATCTTCCTCCAGCTGTTAGAAATATCCTTCAGGAAACAGATCGTCGGGATTTGGCATGGAAGGAAGCCTTTCCCGCAAACTCGACCTGCACTGCTTTGGTAGATTGGAGTTTTGTGTTCTAAGTTTTTCTGTAAACATTTCTATTAAAAAACTAGGTAGAATTATATAGATATTTACGCAACAGTTCCACGTATTTCAGGACTAAACTGGTGTTGAAATTGACTGAATAGGCTAGACGTTTCTTGTTTAGACTGGACTGAATAGGCTAGACGTTTCTTGTTTAGACTGGACTGAATAGGCTAGACGTTTCTTGCTTAGACTGGACTGAATAGGCTAGACGTTTCTTGTTTAGATTGGACTGAATAGGCTAGACGTTTCTTGTTTAGACGGGACTGAAAAGGCTAGACGTTTCTTGTTTAGACTGGACTGAATAGGCTAGACGTTCCTTGTTTAGACTGGACTGAATAGGCTAGACGTTTCTTGTTTAGACTGGACTGAATAGGCTAGACGTTTCTTGTTTAGACTGGACTGAATAGGCTAGACGTTTCTTGTTTAGACTGGACTGAATAGGCTACACGTTTCTTGTTTAGACTGGACTGAATAGGCTAGACGTTTCTTGTTTAGACTGGACTGAATAGGCTAGACGTTTCTTGTTTAGACTGGACTGAATAGGCTAGACGTTTCTTGTTTAGACTGGACTGAATAGGCTAGACGTTTCTTGTTTAGACTGGACTGAATAGGCTAGACGTTCCTTGCTTAGACTGGACTGAATAGGCTAGACGTTTCTTGTTTAGACTGGACTGAATAGGCTAGACGTTTCTTGTTTAGACTGGACTGAATAGGCTAGACGTTTCTTGTTTAGACTGGACTGAATAGGCTAGACGTTTCTTGTTTAGACTGGACTGAATAGGCTAGACGTTCCTTGCTTAGACTGGACTGAATAGGCTAGACGTTTCTTGTTTAGACTGGACTGAATAGGCTAGACGTTTCTTGTTTAGACTGGACTGAATAGGCTAGACGTTTCTTGTTTAGACTGGACTGAATAGGCTAGACGTTTCTTGTTTAGACTGGACTGAATAGGCTAGACGTTCCTTGTTTAGACTGGACTAAATAGGCTAGACGTTCCTTGTTTAGACTGGACTGAATAGGCTAGACGTTCCTTGTTTAGACTGGACTGAATAGGCTAGACGTTTCTTGTTTAAACGTGGGTGTCGACTTGCTACGCCGTAGGCCATCAATGATTTACAACCATCACTAAATAGATGATTTCATACATTTACATAGTCAAGATTATCATAAAACTAATTAATAGAAATCTTAATATTACAGTCTTAGTATACTATAGAATAAAGCGTTAGGAGAAAATAATTTTTAATAATCGACTACACGAGCTTTCGGGCAGTCACGCCCTTCAACTGGTGTAGACCAGTTGAAGGGCGTGACTGCCCGAAAGCTCGTGTAGTCGATTATTAAAAATTATTTTCTCCTAACGCTTTATTCTATAGTATTTATAATCCAAGGAGAAAGTTTCCATGTTTAAAAAAATTACAGTTTTAGGTAGGAAATTATGAGAGAGTCACTTCACTTTAAGAGATGGAGGAATATGATTTCTTTTTAGATTGAGAAATATAGAGCAATCATTTTTGAATTCCTTAATGATGATGGTCTTAGTTCAAATCTTTTATCAATATCCTCAAAGAATATAAAGTTTCTAGAGACATGCTCCTAGAATAAAATTCCTTATCGTAGTTTTTAGCATTTATAATGCAGATAATTAAAGCAAGAGTAATAAAAAACGAATGCTCAACTTATTTGGTGCGTTTGAACTTCTATAAAACCAAAAGTAAAACGGACAATAATGGGGGCGCTAAAATTCCCAGTGACATAATTACTGGCGCTCGGCTTTAAAGGCCGTTTGATTTGATAAATCGGGATATACAAAATATATTTCTCTTAAAATGTAAAGTTCTTCAAATAAATGCATTTCATTAAGCTACCTAAAAGTTTGATGAAAAATGATGCATTTTGAAATTTTTGCAAACATTTTAAATTTTCACACGGCCTTTCAAGCTGAACGCCAGTAAATAAGGGTTAAGCGACAATTCAGCCAGTAGATGTTTTTATTCTCTCGATATTTCGACAAAAATCTTTTGTCCTCGTCAAGAAAAATAAAAATTGAAGCATTCAGCAAGGCGTTTATTTTTTCCTGACGAAGACAAAAGATTTTTGTTGAAACGTCGAGAGAATAAACAATTTACTAGGCTTCAATACATCTCCCTAAAGCCACAGATATGTTCTACTGACTTTAGGTCACAAGAGATCTGTCCGAACAATTCATTCTCTGAATATCTTCATTATTAAGGAAATAATGGATTAACATTGCCATCGTTAGTGTCAATGACATCTCTGAAAGACCTCGCATAGAGTTCAAGAAGCTCGTCCCTGTAGCAACCAGGCAACCTTTATCTTCAAGATGATGTTGTTGTTGTCGTGTCCAATGAAGAGCCTCAGATATCTCCATACATCTCATCACAGCAGCAGCAATGTCCACTATCTTGGATGTGTAAAGCTGCTGTTCTGGGTCCATTCAAGATGATCGTAGTTATTAATAAAAGATTTGATCCAAGATAAACCTCAGGTATCATTAAGGAATGCTAGTTATGAGCCCGTGATTGACTAAGTCATCAGAAGTCTACACGGCCCAATCCTGCTAGGAAGGAAAGACTGTGTGGAGTCCGTCAGGAAGTGAACGTTGTTTACGCCATTATTTTCGACAGTTACACAGCGTTGTGCAACACGTTGTCGCCCCACAGCGCGACCTCACTTTCTTCAACAAATCCTCAACTTATGTGATCCCCCATACCATAGCCTTAGCTGTCGATTTTCTCCTCATAGGAGTTCTCATATCTAACAGCGTCTTAGCTTTATGTGTCTTGCATCTTTGTCTTTCATCATTTTCTATGTGATAATATTTCTACCCCACCAAAAACCTTCTTAGTGAGTATTGCTATTCTTTATTTAGCTAAAATCGCTAACAATACAATGACGTTATTTTATGTTGTCGCAATTTCGAACAAAAAAAAAACCTCAATTTTAATAGAAAATTGACATTTAATATCTAAAGATGCATTGAAAACGACAGGTTGGCGGTCTTCAACGCATCTCTCTAAAGCACATCCTAGATATGTTATACTGACTTAAGGTCTAGAGATCTGTCTGAACAATCCACTATTTGAATATATTCACTCCAAAGGAAATAATGGAATAGTACTGACATCATTAGTATAAATGGCATCTCTGAAAGACCTCAAGAAGATTGTCCATGTAGCAGCCAATGTGCCTCCATCAAACACGGAGCGTATGCCTTTTCGCACTGAAGTCAGCTCAGACCATTTGACCTCTCTTCTAAAACAGTTCCTTTCTCTGATGTTAGTGGTTCTCTGGTTCTCTCCAGATAAAGACTTGTCGAGTGTTTAGACTGAATCTCTTGAATCGCCACTGAAGAAAACATGGGTCCATTGATCATGGCTCTAGTACAGTTGATCACGACGCCAATTCATGTAGTCTCTCCTGTGATAATGGGCTCGTCCCTTGATTCTCAAATTGTTATCTTACTTTATTGAAGGGATTCCAGTACTTATAAAACATATATTATTGGTCGTCTTGAATAAACTTTCCTTTGTTAAACAACTTTCGTCTTGAAGCTGTCGTTTCAGAGGTATATGTGAGCTCATTGGAGCGCCGAGTCGCTTTTTTGTTTATTTTAACTGTTTTCCACAAACTTCTTTATAACGGTGTGGGTTTGGTTGTATTTCTCATCGTATTTCTGACTGTAAATTCTCATCTGTCTATCTTTTCCTAACAACGTCTTTCTGTGCTGACTTTCTATATCTGCTTCTTTCAAACCTAATGATTTCTCTTTTTCTGCCTTCATTCTGTTAGTTGTCGTCTCACCCTTTATATATAAATGGCACTCCTTTACCAGGGCACCATTGGTTAATACTTTGGTCTTTATGTATACTGCCTCAATACCAAAATCTATTGAAAAATGTTCAAACTAATATTAAAAATAATATCAATATAAAAGGTTGCCCCAAAAGTTCGTAAACACTTGCAAAAAAATTGAAATTCCAATATTATTCGCCATTATGTATCATGTATTATGTATAAAGTAATTGTATTATGTATTATTATTTATTCGCCGTAATAATATTATTCGCCAAGTAATAAGAAAAACAACGTTTTAAGAAAAAACGAACTTTTGGGATAACCTTATATCTCTCCTAGCATTTCACCTTCAATAATTTACAAATTCAAACTGTTTTTTTTTTTTTTTAATCTGTAGGCAGAAGAGGTACCTCCACAGTACCTAACTGTTTACCCTTCCTAGGTTCCAAAAAACGGATGCTCAGTCACTTGACCATTAGCCGACGCACAAACCTGCCAGGACCAAACCCCCACATGTACGTGAGCAATGTATCATAGACCTTCTGCCGTGGCATTGCTTCCTCCATACACCAATCTCAACAAGGCTGTTTGTAACACTTCCATATATCTTAACTATATCTCCAATTACGTCATCTCTCTCTCTCTACACAGAATTAAAAAAAAATGGATCTAAATTACCTATTCCCAATAACAACTGCATCGTGACATATGCAAAAAAAAAAAAAGGTTTTTCCTAAAAAAAAACCCAAAACACTCTAATCGATGCCATCACACAACAAGCAGATTACCAGAAAATTAGCAAACCCAAAAGTCAAAACATCTATGTCACGGAACACGGAAGAACCTACAAGGATACTTGGAAAACCATATCCTCATTATCAAAGACGTCGCTAACATCAAACAACATGCAGTAAACTAACAGAACGTAAGCTAAAACAGCTATGTCACGGAACACGGAAGAGACCTACGGAAGTGTACATGGAAAACCATATTCTCATTATCAAAGACGTCGCTAGCATCACACAACATACAGTAAGCTAACAGAACGTCAACCAAAACAGCTATGTCACGGAACAAGGAAGAGACCTACCTACAAGGGTACACGGAAAACCATATTCTATTCATCAAAGTCTTCGCTAGCATCACACAACATACAGCAAACTAACATAGCGTAAGCCAAAAAGCTACGCCACGGAACAAAGAAGAAACATATAAGAATACACGAAAAACTACATTCTCTTCACCAAATAGGTCGCTAACATCACACAACATACAGTAAACTAACAGAACGTAAACTAAAACAGCTATGTCACGGAACAAGGAAGAGACCTACTTTCCATGAGATAGGTTTGGAAGAGCCACCTGATAACGTTTCTCATCATTGTAGAAATATAAAGAAAAAAAAAAGGAGAGTAGAGAAGGAGCACAAGTTTAGGAAGTGCACCCCATCTCGGAATGACGCGTTTTTTTGTAAGGTGTTTGTGATCCAACACATGGCGGGCGCCACCCCAGTTTCCTAGTTCGGGACCAAAATGGGTTACCCACTACTCTCCCCTGCTGGGGACTTAACCCACTTTCCCTGCCTGCCCCCTCCTTACAAAGCCTGAACGCGGAAACGAGGACTTCTTCCCAGTCTAGAGGTGTTTACTTCCTTGAAGAGGCTTTGTTAACGACCCTGACGTAACCCAACCTATTCACCTGATTGGCAAGGCAGCTGAGGTTTGAGGAAGCTTCTGGAGCAAGGTCAGAGAGAAAGTGAATTGTGTCACAGAATGTGGTCAAGGAAAAGTTTGGCTCTCTCATTGCTATGGTGATGTAGGGATATTTACAGAGGCTCCCTCTCTGTATGTCTATTCACTTTCTAGAACTATTGAAGTTGACGGTAATGTCTAGTTAGGTAGACATAATTATTTGGACTCGTGATGTGTATAGACATATGTGATTGAATAATATTAAATAATAATAATCTAACATTCTAAGCTTCCTTTGCGTGAATAGAGATTGCGACTTTAAAAGATCTTAGTTGCGTAAGATGAACATATAAGCTTATATCCATAGTTTTCTTGAAAACCATTCCTGAGATTCTACCCTTCAGTACTGTGTATACACGCAGAATTGTTCAATACAGTATTAGAGCTCTAAGAAGCGGTCTGATGGATTAAATTGGCGAAACCGCTGAGAGGGTTCACCACTGATGATACAAGCCCTCCCAATATATATATTTTTCCATCGAATTAAGGACAGTAGAGGTTTGTATTGTATATAAAAGAAACATTTGTGCTTAAATCCTTTCATTTTATATATTGTCATTTACAAACAGTCCTGGTATGGAAGCAGTCTTAGTATTGAAGGTTTGTAGTGATAGATCTACACTAGTCTTCTAAGAGCCCTCTCTTGTCTCCCTCTTTACATCTAATCTCTTTACAAGGTCTAAATACCCCTGAGTTCATACTGATAGAACATTTTACCATTATTTCTTATATATCTTTATATACAGTAGAACCTTCCACCCCGCTAGCGGACACCTCTCTACAAAGGACATTTTTCATTTGCAAAATTACCATTTTTACTATTTGAAACTATCCGGTAAGAGGACACATCTCCCTAAAGGACATTTTGACTCTTCAATTAGGTGGTGTCCTTTACAGGGAGGTTTTACTGTATTTTAATTTCTTTCTACCTCTTTTTTCCCCACTTATCCAACTTGAAGAAAAAGGTTGATCCTATTTTCCACTTTTTGTAGATGACTGCTATTTTAATTCTGTTTACCCATCTGGAAGAGATTCCTTTATGGGACGATTGTTCTTAAAAAAGGCTTTTTGTTGTTGTTTTTCCCCACGCAATTGCTGTATCTCTCAGGAGACTGTATTTAAGACTAAAAGCCTATTAAAGGTATTGGTTGATTGATATAGTGCTAGAAGTGTGATATGAAAAAAACTCAGTTATGGTAAAAATACGTGAAATCATATAAATACGTACGTTCACTTATTTGATTGTGCTGCTCTCTCTGAGGAAATACGAAAACTAAATGATAAAACGGGGCAACTTTGTCCTTCATTTCCGGCACTAATTAATGAAATATCAAAGAATAGGTATATAGCGGTGGCGATATTTGGATTCCACAGGATTATATCCCGGAAAAAGTCCACACAGTGTTCTCCCCATCCCTTGTGAACTGGCGAATCCTGTATAGGGCGAGAGGCCCTAAATAAAGGCTTTGTTGTTGTTGTTGTTGTATAAATACGAACGTTCAACTTATAATACACTGCGTGACATTGAAAATGGAACACCAAGAAATAGTGGCCAGAAAGTGATGAAACTCGGCAGACAGAGAGAGACAGGGACGAACAATAAGTGATCTTTATTTCAAAATGATAGTCATAATACAGAGCGAGAACGGCGTCGGCTTAGTAGCAAGTAGGACCACCGCGGACGGCGATGCACGCAGCAACACATCTAGGTAGAGAGTCAATCAGAGTACGGATGGCGTCCTGAGGGATGGCTCTCCATTCCCTCTCAACCATTTGCCACAGTTCGTCTTCTGAACGCGGCTGTGGCAAGGCATGCAAACGGCGTCCAATGATGTCCCAGACGTGCTCGATTGGTGAGAGATCAGGAGAGTACGGTGGCCAGGGAAGCATCTGTACATCTCGCAGAGCTTGTTGGCTAATGCGAGCAGTGTGCGGTCGGGCGTTATCCTGCTGATAAAGGGCATTAGGTACCCCCTGAAGGTAGGGGAGTGTCACCGGTCGCAGCACATCATCAACGTATCGTTGGGCCGTCATAGTGCCCTGAATACGAAGTAAAGGTGACCTGGAATCATACGCGATTGCGCCCCAAACCATGATTCCACGTTGTCGCACGGTGGGGCGTTCCACAATTGCTGCCGGATTGGACCTTTCTCCACGTCGACGCCACACGGGTACACGGCGACTATCACTGGACAAGCAGAAACGACTCATCTGAGAACACGACCCTGTGCCATTCCGTCATCCACGTCGATCTAGCCCGGCACCATTCCAAACGTTGGCGCCTATTCGGTGGGGTCAATGGTAGTCTTCTTAGCGGACGGCATGAGTGCAAGCCATTAGCAACCAATCGACGGGAAATGGTTCTGGTCGAGATGCAATGATCTAGGGTGTCTTGCACATGTTGCAGGATGGCGGTACAAGTGGCTTGTGGGGCCGCCACTGCTTGTCGAAGGATACGCCGATCCACACGTGCTGACGTCACTCTGGTTGCACCGACATTCCTATAAATTGCCACATTTCCTTGTTCCAACCATCTTCTCCACAGTCGGTGTACCGTGGACGCACCAAGGTGTGTATCAGCTGCGATTTGACGTATGGACCAACCTGCCCTTTTCAGTCCGATCACCATGCCCCTCGTAAAAGCGTCTTTCTGCTTGAACTGCCTCCGTTTACGATGACCTGGCATTCTCTGTTATTACACGTGTCTTTTGACACAAGAACAAAATTTCTACAATGATTTCCCTTGAAGAAATAACGACACGAATACTGTCCTTTCTGCAAGTTCCTTCCCTTATATCTTACTCCATGTGCGCACGAGAGCTGCGCATTTTACATCATTTGCATAACTCAGTTAGGCGCGTCTACCCTGAAATTTGCATAATTTTCTGGCCAATATTTCTTGGTGTTCCAATTTCAATGTCACGCAGTGTATTTTCCTCATTCTATACACCTGCCCATAAAACACTATACAATAGGTGGACGAGACACTTTTTCAGAATCCCAATCATAATCCTCAGGACTAAGAAAGCCCATAGTGTTCAATATGTCAAGACATGAAATGGACAGAGAGTTTCCATTCTCTACATAAGTACTTCTACTTTCCATATTCATTTATTTGGTTATACAAAATCTATATTCTTCTTTCTTATCTCCACTCAATCATATCAGAATATCAAGCTTGTAGAGCTTGTTGATGGTGTCAACCGAGGAAGAGTAGAGCTCATCAATGGATGAGTCAATACAGTCAATAATGTGTTTTGGGGTTGCAGGTTGACACTTAGTACATAGTACCTTGGAACCCTTCTGGAAAGTCATACTGTCAATCCAGTTAATCTGTGAAGAGAATGACTTATATGTCATTTTCTCTGATAGGCCATGATGGCCTTTGGATGGAAATATGGTTGATTGAAAAGCAATCTTGTGAGGAGAGAAATACCTCCATTTTCCACCTCAACCCTTCTGGACTGTACATTTCAGGAATATTTTAATGCACTTAATACCTTCATAGGAATCGTATAGACCAAAATGTTTCACAATGGGTTGTGTCGCCAGAACAAAATTTACCTTATACAAGATGGACAAATCAAATAATCCACAAAAAGGGGCGAAAGATGCTTCTGCAATTTTCCTTTCAACCCGCCTGAATCTCTCTCAACTCGCCTGGAGTGAAGGGAAGGTACAATCCAACAAACTTATCAACACACACACACAAAAACCTTTATTAAGACACACAGAGGATTCTCTTTGGGGTTCAAACAAACTTATCATAGTTTCCTTATCTAAAATATTTTTACTTGTAGAAGGGTCATTTAAAACCCGAAAGCTTGTAAACTCGTTAAAATTATAATAAAGAAACCTATCCTCGGAAATTTATATTTAATAATTGATACAGAGGATTATAATTCTAAAACTCATCCGCATTGGGAGTGGTTGGCTGGTTATATATGGACTGGACTTTACCCTTTTAATAATTTACATCTTTATACTTATTGATATTCTCTTCAGTGCTTTATCTAAATCTAGGCAATATAACGGTGTCGCCTATTATAAAATATGTGAAGTGCAAGTAAAATGAAAAGAGATAATTTGGGTTTATTCTTCCGAACATCAGAAGAAAGTGAGGGAGGAAAGAATTGTCATCTTACGTTAAATATAACGACAGTTTGTCAAAGAAATTTAAAAAAATTCTTTATAAACATTTTCTTACTTTAACCCAGAGCAGTTCTAGCAGTATGAACTCAAGGGTATTTATACCCAGTAAAAGAGAGAGAGAGAGAGATCTCTAGAGAGGGAAACAAGAGATAGAGAGAGAAATTGAGATTGAAACTTCTTTTCTACATCGTTCATATAAAGTTATATAAGTTAAATATAAAATAAATATGTATAGAATATAAATAAGAATATATAAAGAGAGGGAAGGGGACTCTCAGTAGACTAGAATTTATCTATCAATACAAACCTTCAATATTAAGACTGCTTCCATACCACGACGGTTTGTAAATGACAATATGTTCATCTTACCCAAATAACATCTTAAAGTCGCAATCCCTATTCACACAAAGGAAGCTAAGAATGTTAGATTATTATTCAAATGATATTATTGAATCAACTATCTATACAGATTACGAGCCCAAATAATAAATCTACCTAACTAGACATTACAGTCAACTTCAAGTTCTGTCAGTCAGCCAATTGTTATCCAGGATGGAGAGAACCAACATCAGGTGTCTTGAAGGCGCGAGGTACGTACTTCCATTGACAATCCTAAAGGAAAGAACCGAAAACTTGACTTCCCAATATCACCCAGAGTGTATATGACATGAAACCATTAAATACAAAAATTAAAACCTAAATGATTTGTTTCAATAAAGAAAACATCAATTTAACTTTTAATTATGTATTTAAATAATGTCAAAGTTTACATATTCAGGAGTACACACAGCACGAGTGTTTCTTTTTCCACTAAAACGAACTTCCTAATGTCCTTACTGCGATGAAAAAATAGTGAGAAGGCTCTTGGATCATCAGTGATGAGCCTCCTAGCGATTTCGCCCGTTAAATCTATCATACCGCTTTTTTGAGCTATTGTTTTGGGCGATGTATGTTCGACACTAAGGTGGAATCATGGTTATGGTGTTTGAGCAGAACACTGTAGGGTGGAAACTGGGTTATGGTATTTGATACTAACCTAATGACAAGCTATGGTGTACGTCCGTGTATAAACCTTCCAATTCAGAATATATTCGATTGTTTAAAGGTTCCAAGAATCACTGGAACATATACTAGGCCGCCTTAAACCGCTGTAGTCTTATACGATCCTATACTCTTAGGTGTAGTTACTATGCCTAGTTACTACGCAGCTTCTACTTCAGCCGTACTCCTAGTATATTTTTAACATAGTTTTCTATTTGTAAAGAGTGTGAAATGGAGACTTCAAACAAAATTTCCATTCCTGTTCAAATGCTCTAATTTCTTTGTTGTACGCCCAAGTATGTCTTCATATTTCGGTAACTACAGATTTCTATTACTGACAAAACCCGAGTTTTCTCCGACTAAATCTCTTCTGCTCGATGAGGGACTCTTTCCAAGGAAAACTAAATCTATTCTATTGGTCGTTGATGTACAGCTTGCACCATGCTGACGAGGGCAAACAACCCGAAACGCTTAGGTGGTTTGCTTTTCTTGACCAAGAATGGGTATTTGACCACAATTCTGAAATTATAAAAAAATCAACGAATAGTTGATATTTATTCCGATAGATGGCGCAAGCCATCAGCAACTTTCAGTTGTACGATAAGGAATATGCCTTTTTTATTTTATTAATTTATTCACATTATCCCAGTACAATTTCACATTTGTACTATTTTTTCACATTAAATCTATTCTGTTTGATGATTGACTCTCTCTTTCCAGGTAGAATTAAATATCTTCTTTTTGGTGATGAATAACAACAAAAAGAATTTATTAAGGACATTCGTCCCATACAGAATTCTATCAGATGGATAAACGGAAGTAAACATAGAAGTTATCTACAGAAAGTAGAAATTAACATCGACCTTTCTTTAAGTTGGATCTATCTTCCGTGTTGCGCCTATTGGTTGTACTGTTTTCCAGAATTTGTGAAAAGCTAAGGCATTGGGTTTGCTTTTAACTACTTTTGCCATTCGAACATATAGCAACGCGGCTAGTCTTTAATCTTTTGACGGAGAATTTCTCTCTCCTCCTTCAGTGTCGGACAATAAAACGTGTAGTTTAGAAAGTCGTGGCTAAATTCGTTATTGCACAAAGTGCAGTGGAAGTAGAAGAATGTTCTAAACCGTTAGTTTTCGACCGCTACGACCCAGGTTCGATTCCCGCATTGGGCACTTTTTTTCTGATTAAAAAAAAAAAAAATGCTCCAATGGCCCCTGATTCTTGCAAAAGTCCAACCCTACCAGCGAGTGCAAGTAATCAAACGGGGCTCTGGCATATTTGTAAGTGCAAAGTCGAACTGCTTTTCACATGTGTAGACATGTAGTGCATTTACAGTAAAAGCAGTTACCTACTTCTACCCACCATGATTATCATGGCCTGTACCACGTGTGCTAGGGATTCCTATATCTTTGCTTTCTTTTAGCATTTCCCCTTTTTCCCATCAAGTTCATGGTGTTATCTGCAATCCATGATTTGTAGGAAAGTTTATCTATTCTGTCTGACCGCTCTTTCAACATTATCCGTCCATTTTCCTTCCATTTTGTCCCTATTTCTTTATTTGCTTTATTTGAGATGCGATTGTTTTATTTTTTTTTTTTTTTAATAGTCTGGAAGCATTGATATTTTATTATTTTTGATATATTCCATCTTTTCTTTATCCACTTCTTCTTCTTGAGGCGTAGTTAGGTTGTCCTAAGTACTAGGTTATAATCTATGTGAGACAGAGACAACGTTGGTTGTTTTTAACTTGGTTCCATCAGCATCCCCATACCTTTATATAGGTTTTTAATTAAAAAGGCATATATTTGATCAAAATATCATTTATTTAACCAATATTTCAGTTGGCTGAACGCTAACCTTTATCAAGGTATTATAACATTTTAAAGTGTGTCAACACAACTATTATATTATAAAATATATTATAAAAAAATGATATTTTGAATCCAATATATGCCTTTTTATTTAAAGATTTATTTATGGATTGCTCTATTTTCAAAATTTATATAGGTATTTGGGATTTGTCTGTCTCCACATTTCTGAGCATAACCATATAAGCCTTCGTCTTTTGGGTTGTTCATTAGGGTGTTAATGAGGTGATTACGTTGTGACCTTTGAAAAATTGATCAATATTTAAAGTGAAAACATTAGGCTTCCAGGGATGATGTGAAAAAATAGTACAAATGTGATATTGTACTGGGATAAAGTGGATAAATTAAGAAGAAAAAAACGACATCCTTTTATCGTGAAATTGAAAGTTGTTGATGGCTATCAGCAACTTTCATTTGTACGATAAGGATATGTCTTTTCCTCCCCTTAATTCCAAGGATAAATTTATATTTAAAAAAAAAAATTAAGATCTCCAGCTTTCCGTCATGAAAGCTCTTCTATTTACTCCCGTAGAATGGTTTTCATGCCCGAAATCTATAAATCTGAATTAAATTGTAAAGAAGGAACTTATCCCTGGAAGCCTCTAATGTTTTCACTTTAATATTGGTACAAGAGATTATTATTATTGATATGATCAATCTCTTTCGTCATTTTTTGTTTCTTGAACCGAGGTCCAACCTTCTAACAGTCCTCTCCGAAATATATAGACTTCTATAAAGAACAGACATACAAACAATATAAAGGAATGACAATACATCCAGATGGCACAAGAACCCATAGGACATGCAACAACTGTCCTGGTGTGGAACTAACACCTACCCACATATTCTCATGTCCAGCAATGGCCGCAGCCTTACAGAAAATTGACATAGACCCAGAGCAGCAGCTTTATACACCCAAGATAGTGGACATTGCTGCTGCTGTGATAGAGATGTATGGAGATATCTGAGGCTCTTCATTGGACACGACAACAACAACAGAAAATGGACATAGGCCCAGAGCAGCAGCTTTACACACCCAAGATAGTGGACATTGCTGCTGCTGTGATAGAGATGCATGGATATATCTGAGGCTCTTCATTGGACACGACAACAAAAACAGAAAATTGACATAGACCCAGAGCAGCAGCTTTACACACCCAAGATAGTGGATATTGCTGCTGCTGTGATAGAGATACATGGATATATCTGAGGCTCTTCATTGGATACGACAACAACAACAGAAAATTGACATAGACCCAGAGCAGCAGCTTTACACACCCAAGATAGTGGACATTGCTGCTGCTGTGATAGAGATATCTGGATATATCTGAGGCTCTTCATTGGACACGACAACAACAACAGAAAATTGACATAGACCCAGAGCAGAAGCTTTACACACCCAAGATAGTGGACATTGCTGCTGCTGTGATAGAGATGCATGGATATATCTGAGGCTCTTCATTGGACACGACAACAAAAACAGAAAATTGACATAGACCCAGAGCAGCAGCTTTACACACCCAAGATAGTGGACATTGCTGCTGCTGTGATAGAGATACATGGATATATCTGAGGCTCTTCATTGGATACGACAACAACAACAGAAAATTGACATAGACCCAGAGCAGCAGCTTTACACACCCAAGATAGTGGACATTGCTGCTGCTGTGATAGAGATACATGGATATATCTGAGGCTCTTCATTGGACACGACAACAACAACAGAAAATTGACATAGACCCAGAGCAGCAGCTTTACACACCCAAGATAGTGGACATTGCTGCTGCTGTGATAGAGATACATGGAAATATCTGAGGCTCTTCATTGGATACGACAACAACAACAGAAAATTGACATAGACCCAGAGCAGCAGCGTTACACATCCAAGATAGTGGACATTGCTGCTGCTGTGATAGAGATACATGGATATATCTGAGGCTCTTCATTGGGCACGACAACAACAGCATACAAACAATTCAATAAAATAATCCTCTTGTATCAATCTTGAGTAAAATATATCAGGTCTCCAGGGAAAAGTATCTTTTCAAAAATTTATTTATTCTCTAGCTTTCGGGCACGAACGACCTTCTACGGGAGGGTTTTATCATATAGAAGAGCGTTCGTGCCCGAAAGATAGAGAATAAATAAATTTTTGAAAAGATACTTTTCCCCGGAGGCCTGATATATTTTTACTCAACATACAAACAAAATAACACAAATAGGGCTTGAAGGTAAAGCTATAAGAAAAATGGTAGAAGCATATACAGAGGTAAAGGTATCAAGATAAAGAAACAGGCACTGAGGGGAGCATATAGATGGGGAAGAACTACATAAGAATATGGTTGAGACATGGGCGAAGAAACGGGTAGAAATACCAGGGGATGATACTTGGACACAAGAGCACACAGTCATTATTCGGGAAAAGCCAAAAAGGGACAGGACACCAAAAATAAAATAGAAAATACAGACAATAAAAATATCAGAATAGAAATAGAGAAAGATAGACCGACATATATATATAGACAAGACATAAATTAACAACAACAAAAGCTATAGACAAAGACAAGACAAGTCTAAACAGATACAGACAAGATAAACAGATATAATTCTCTGTAAAAATATTGATTATTAAAACAAGTCGCAATATGTTTTTAATGGAAAAAGTATTCAAAAGCAAACTCAATGCATTAGTCTTTCACAAATTCTAGAAACAGCACAGATAATAGACACAACACAGATGATGGATTCAAAACTTCAAGAAAGGTCGATGTTAATATTCACTTTCTGTAGATAACTGTTATATTTCTCTTTACCTATCTGGTAGAATCCTTTATGTGGAACGAATGTCCGTAATAAATGTTTTTTGTTGTTGATAAACAAATATTGAGAGCTAAATGTACGAAGTCTAGAACAAAGCAGATATAGACCGAGATAAACACACAGATAAAGATAGACACATGGGGTACAAAGTAAACAAATCGTGGAGGTAGAGTGAACAGACAGGAAAAGATAGACAAAGCAAACAGAGCCCCCAGACAGTGGGCAGTGGTAACGGCGACCAAGGACGATGTGATCGACCTCGGCCGCCGTTACAACCGGGGACTTTCACCTCGCTCGACCAGGTTATTGCCACCGCCGTCGTCTTATTGTTTCCTCTTCTCTCCAGTTCCTTCCATCTCCCCATCTTCTCCTTTCTCCACGTCTCGACATTATACGCTCCACATAATACATAATTGACATCATTTTATTGACATCTTGTCAATACATGCAAAAGTACAGTCTAGACTATTATTTTAAAATAATAATTTGACCGACAATTTTTTTTTGCTTATCCCTAGTACACGTGGTACAGGCCATTATAATCATGGTGGGTAGAAGTAAGCGACTGCTTTTACTGTAAGTGCACATGTCTACACATGTGAAAAGCAGCTCGACTTTGCACTTACAAAAACAGACAATTTAAACAATAGTATTATATCCTAATTAAATTGTTGACTAGATTATGTGAATGTATATAATTATCAAATATAATAAATCATACCTTTCATTATTTTATGATATCTCCTAAAATATATATAGTTATATACTGAGAGAGTGTTAAAATAAAGAGTTAATGTTTAATTTATCCAACACGAAAGTATTGAATCATAATAATTTATGTTTTGTTGGATTCTCCCTCTCCATGTTTTTATGTACTATTATGTTAAGTTTCGACTCTGTGCTAACTTATTTTGTCGTGTTTTTAGGATTTCAAGACAATTTAAACAATTTTATTGATTCTTCTAATCAATTGGTACAAAGGTGGAAAAATATAAAGATAGTAAATAAAGGGTAGATAAAATGTAGGGGAATATATATAGCTGTGTATGTGTACAAATGTCTTCAGCAAGGAAGACTTCCCCACCTTGAGAGAGTCCTCCTCCAGACAAGGTCTTCTTGAACACTCCTCAGTTCCACGCCGTGGAAGTACTTATAGATGCGCGTCTTGGCAGACGTCAGGATGGTCAGGGTGTCATCGTCTAGGCCATGCCCGAAGACCGAAGAAGCCATGCCCGAAGACCGAAGAAGCCATGCCCGAAGACCGAAGAAGCCATGCCCGAAGACCGATGAAACCATGTCCGAAGACCAAAGAAACTATGCCCGAAAACCGAAGAAGCCATGCCCGAAGACCGAATAAACCATGCCCGAAGACCGAAGAAGCCATGCCCGAAGACCGAAGAAGCCATGCCCGAAGAATAATAACTAGATATATTGCAACGTGTAGAAAATTAGGAAAGACAAACTTCAGGATGAAACAGCAATTTATTTAAGGCAAGAACAAACTATAATTGATAGAATACAAGATAAACAGTGAGGGAAGTTTACAGAGTAACAAAATATAAACATCAAAAATTATAATCTGTTAATAAAATAATAAATACTTTGCTACAATATACAAAGCCCGAAACCATGGTATACAAGTTAGCTTTTTGTCTGAATTTGCCAAAACTGGTGTGTTGTAGCTCATTATTTATCATCACTAGTAAAGTTTTTTACTAAGGCGATGCACATCTGGTACATGAATATCATCCTACCGCAACTTTATGCTGTATTCTAGCCTGAATACCGGCCCTTGCTACTTCAACAGCTTAAATATCTGTTTGGTAAAATCGACCGATATCATAAACCCACTCGTAGAATGTTATGAAATTGAAGCCGCCTTTGTACTGATGAGGTCCATAGCCAGAAACTATGGTAAACAGGTTGTTGGCTTTTTATCTGAATTTCTCAAAACTGGTGTTTCCACTAGAGTGATGTACTGTATCATCGTTTTGATGCACAATTAGAGGGAAGAGTGTCTCTTCTGGTACATATTGAATGATATGAAGCTACCTTTTTTTTTTCCTCTTTTCGCTTTCCACTTCTTCCATCCATATTTACAATTTTTTTTCTTATTTTCCATAGGATTATTCAAATAATAATCTGTATATATTTATCACATGTGTATATAATCTTTCTCCATTTTTACCCCTTTGTATATTTCCCACTTTCATAGGTTTCTCCGTCTTGTAACCCCAAGGAGAATCCTCTGTAAGACCTGTGTGTATTAATAAAGGTTTTTGTGTGTGTGTTGTGTGTGAATGATATGAAACTCTAAGAAGAGTTAGGAATACGAAAAAAAAGCTATATAAGAATGAAATAAAATAAATTATTAGAAGAGCCTGTTATATGATAATGTAAGTGGGATGTCTGGAAGAAGAGAGGAATGGCCACACGACTGGCCAGCTATATATTGCAGCAGATGAAAAATAAAAAGACGTCTGCCAACAGAACGCTAGGAGAGAGAAAGGAGATAAACCCTAAATATACACTCATGGACAAAATTTAAGGAAGTTGTACCTTTTAGCATGTATATCGGGATTCAGATAATATTCTCTGAAAGATACACTCATGGACAAAACTTAAGGAAGTTGTACCTTTTAACATGTATATCGGGATTCAGATAATATTCTCTGAAAGATACACTCATGGACAAAATTTAAGGAAGTTGAACCTTTTAGCATGTATATCGGGATTCAGATAATAACTCTGAAAGATACACTCATGGACAAAATTTAAGGAAGTTGAACCTTTTAGCATGTATATCGGGATTCAGATAATAACTCTGAAAGATACACTCATGGACAAAACTTAAGGAAGTTGTACCTTTTAGCATGTATATCGGGATTCAGATAATATTCTCTGAAAGATACACTCATGGACAAAATTTAAGTAAGTTGTACCTTTTAGCATGTATATCGGAATTCAGACAATAACTCTGAAAGATATACTCATGTACAAAACTTAAGGAAGTTGTACCTTTTAACATGTTTATCGGGATTCAGACAATAACTCTGAAAGATATTTGATGCATATTAACCTTTATTGAAGACACACGAGATAACCAAGTGTGAACAAAATTGTCTGTCTCCTTCAAAGAAAAAGATGATTGCGACTACAAAGGCTTTCCACTTCCTTAAGTTTTGTTAATGAATGTAGATATTTATAGAGCTTATTGTTATGTATTGGTAAAATGCATCGTAAAAGCCTTTGATAGCAATTCTCTAACAGAAGATTCTTCTCTCTAAGAGTAAATGTAAATTCAGTAGAACTTCTCTGTAAAGGATACCTATTTTCAGAACCAAAGTGTCCTTTAGGCAAAGGTGTCCTCTTATCGCAGAGTGACTAAATAGTAAAAATGATAATGAGTATCTTTTTTATTTTAAAAACGCTAGATTTCAAGCGTTAATCGCTCTTCAACGGGCTTACTATAATATCGACTTTATCCCACCAGAAATATATCTTGAAAAATAGTTTTTTATACTTCTCTATATCATATAAATCTATATTCATGATAAAATTGTGAAAAAAGTATTAAAATTACAAATATATTCTCACAATGAGTATCTTTTTATTTAAAAAATGCTAGTTTTCAAGCGTTAATCGCTCTTTTCAACGGACTTACTATAATATTTCTGGTGGGATAAAGTCGATATTATAGTAAGCCCGTTAAAAAGCGATTAACGCTTGAAAGCTAGCGTTTTTTGAAATAAAAAAGATACTCATTGTGAGAATATATTTGTAATTTTAATACTTTTTTTCACAATTTTATCATGAATAAAAATGATAATCTTGGTAATGAAAACTGTCCTTTATAGAGAGGTATCCTCTAGCGCGAGTGCCCTCTCATAGTGTTTCTTTAAATATCTTAATCACACAAAATAAGTGATCACGATTCTTTTTTATTTTTCTCAAAACGCTTCGGTATTCTGTTTATTTATACAAAATGGTTCTTTCTTTATTAGAATCTAACATTCAACAGGATAAAATAAGATTCCTAGAAACTTACGTAAAGTCATTATGAAATACCACTTACTTCAATGTTTTCAGAAACAATACACGGCAACCTTAAAAAGTATTAATCTCGTCACGTTGAAAATTAGGAAAAGAAAAATTTCAGGATGACATGCAATTAATGCAAAAACAATTTTGAAATTTAAAAAATACAATAGAAACAAAGTGAATTTTACTGAGTAGCAGAATAAAAATATCAAAAATTTGATAAAATATGTTAATAAAATAATAAATACTTTCCTACAACTAGAAATTTAATGACCAGGTGTTGTACAATATATTTTTTAAGTTTAATTAATTAATTGTTCCCACAGAATATGTGTGTAAGATCATAAGTAAATAGGCGCTAACCATAAGAAGACGAATTTCTCTTTGTTTGCTATGTTATGCTCTGCCCAGATGTCCTCCTCTACGTAGCGGGCGGGAGAAGCAGCACAAGCAAGTACGGAACTGCCCTGTAGGGGCCAACCATGATTATCATGTACTGTGTATCCAATATAATTGAAATAAATATAACAGTACATTAAATTACTACCATTCTTGCTTTATCTCCACAGTCATCTTTCCTTCTGGTCGTGAGCAGGTGGGTTCCAAGAAATATGATGACCTCATCCACTGCTGGTGATTGCCAGTGTTTCGTCAGAGTTCACAAGGCATATATATGTGTATATGTGGGGAATAGATCATCCCTACACTATATAGTATACATATATATGAATATGTATAAAATGAAAGGATTTAAAAGCATGAATGTTTCTTTTATACATAATACAAACTTCTACTGCCCTTACTGCGATGAAAAAATATATTGGGAGGGCTTGGCTTATCAGTGGTGAACCCTCCCAGCGGTTTCGCCAATTTAATCCACCAGACCGCTTTTCAGAGCTCTAATACTGTATTGGACGATTCTGAAGGGTGGAATCTCAGAAATGGTTTTCAATAAAACTATGGACATAAGCTTATAGGACAGTAGAATTACATTCTAATGAATATGTATCAAAAGAGACACCTCTTCCTTTAATTGTTCATCACAACGATTATACTATGCATCACCTTGGTAAAAAAAAACTTTACTACTGTCGTGAGCCCCGAGCCGCTACGGTAACCGTGAACAGGGAACTCTGAAATGTGGGTGACTAACGGGGCAATGGCATCACCCCTTCCCCTTTCCATGGAACAACAAAATCATAAATTGATGATTGGACAAGACACCACCATCACTATGTTGTGCATATTCTTTTTATTTTGTTTTCTCTTTTGTGAATCAATAAAGATAATGTTTGATTAATATTCTTGGAATCCGTTTCTTCAAAAAGTTTAAGCAAGGTCAACACCAGGCTTCTCCTGGATAACGCCCGCGTGAGTAATATATTTTTATAACATTGATTGATCATTACTAAGTTTTAAAAAACTACACCCACACTTTTGAATACTTTAAATTTGACTTTTCAGAAAAGATACGCTGCCGTCCCTTTCTTAAAGGAAAGCTATTTTCTTATAGCTTACTTGAAATAATAATATAAACAGTAGTGTTTCTTTATTTGTACAAAGTGCAAACTTTCGGATCTTTATAATCCTTCTACAGGCATGGCTATTAGAAGGAGTAAGTTTTTTTCTTCTTCTAAAGTTATAGCTATGCCTCTGTAGAAGGATCATAAAGATCTGAAAGCTTGTACTTTGTACAAATAAAGAACACATTGCTACTGTTTATATTCTTATTTTATACTTTATAGCAATTTTCTCTTCTATAGCATACTTGTTGCTACTTTTAATTCTCTTGTTATTATTATTAGTAGAAGTTGTTGGTGTATATATAGTAATAATGATAAGAATTTGTTATTAATATATTATCATTGTTTTCTTACCTCGGGGTATGTTAATTAAGTGGATAATTAGTAAATTCCGAGGTGTTTTAACTATACGATCGACATCTCTCACTGAACTACCTCTCTATCTTGGCTCTCTGCTACTTAAGTCCCATTGTATGAAACCCGTGCGGAGCAAATAACACACGTAGCATAACATCCCCCGTTTTAATATCCACTTTTAGCATGTATATCGGGATTCACACAATAACTCTGAAAGATACACTCATGGACAATACATAATGAAGTTGTACCTTTTAGCATGTATATCGACATTCAGACAATAACTCTGAAAGATACACTCAAGGACAAAACTTAAGGAAGTTGTACCTTTTAGCATGCATATCGGGATTCAGACGATAACTCTGAAAGATACACTCATGGACGAAACTTAAGGAAGTTGTACCTTTCAACATGTATATCGGGATTCAGACAATAACTCTGAAAGATACACTCATGGACAAAACTTAAGGAAGTTGTACCTTTTAGCATGTATATCGACATTCAGACAATAACTCTGAAAGATACACTCAAGGACAAAACTTAAGGAAGTTGTACCTTTTAGCATGCATATCGGGATTCAGACGATAACTCTGAAAGATACACTCATGGACGAAACTTAAGGAAGTTGTACCTTTCAACATGTATATCGGGATTCAGACAATAACTCTGAAAGATACACTCATGGACAAAACTTAAGGAAGTTGTACCTTTTAGCATGTATATCGGGATTCAGACAATAACTCTGAAAGATACACTCATGGACAAAACTTAAGGAAGTTGTACCTTTTAGCATGTATATCGGGATTCAGACAATAACTCTGAAAGATATTACAGAGACCTTTATTGAAGACACACGAGATAACCACTTGGTGAACAATATTGCCTCTGTCTCCTTCAAAAAAATAGATGACCGGCGACATCAAGATATGAAAGGCCCTTAAGTTTTGTCCATGAGTGTATATTTCTACATATGGTTTGATATATGGTTTTCTATTACGTCAATCATGTTCTACAAACAAAGTATAAAATAATAATTTAAAAAATATAAATGTAAATATCTCACTCTTGTGTATCGTTTCTACTCCTGTGTATGTATATAAATCAAAAAAATCAAAAGTTGTCTCCACAGTTTCGATCAAAAAGATCGTTATCAATTGAGCTTGATTCTGTTGTACAAAGACGTCCAGCGACTTAGGGAACAGCGACCTAAAATACCTGAGATCTCTGTATTAGCACTTGACAAAACTCCCAGTAGTAGGCTGCTGGGCGGTAAAGAGAGGTGGATTATATAAGTTTAAGGTAATTGGAATGAGATTGTTTAGATGATGGTAATGAAAGTAGTATGAAAAAGTGGTAAAATAGGAGAAAATAATTGTGGTACACACAAAAAAAAAATTGGTGAAGATATAACCAAATTGAGTAGCATATCTATAAATATATTTATTAAGACCACATTGCGGGCGCAACAACCAAATTGAGTAAGTTACCGTGAAGAGAAAAAATTGGATTTAGGTAGGTACAAGCTGTGGCTAGACTGGTGGTGGTGTCCTATCTATGGAGCAGATCAGATCGGTCCATGCACCCTGATCACAATACTGGCCAACTGAGGTGGTGGTGTCTTGTCCATGGAGCATATCAGATCGGTCCGTGCACCCTGATCACAATACCGGCCAACTGAGGTGGTGGTGGTGTCTTGTCCATGGAGCATATCAGATCGGTCCGTGCACCCTGATCACAATACCGGCCAACTGAGGTGGTGGTGGTGTCTTGTCCATGGAGCAGATCAGATCGGTCCGTGCACCCTGATCACAATACTGGCCAACTGAGGTGGTGGTGTCTTGTCCTTGGAGCATATCAGATCGGTCCGTGCACCCTGATCACAATACCGGCCAACTGAGGTGGTGGTGGTGTCTTGTCCATGGAGCAGATCAGATCGGTCCGTGCACACTGATCACAATACCAGCCAACTGAGGTGGTGGTGGTGTCTTGTTCATGGAACAGATCAGATCGGTCCATGCACCCTGATCACAATACCGGCCAACTGAGGTGGTGGTGGTGTCTTGTCCATGGAGCAGATCAGATCGGTCCGTGCACCCTGATCACAATACCGGCCAACTGAGGTGGTGGTGGTGTCTTGTCCATGGAGCAGATCAGATCGGTCCGTGCACCCTGATCACAATACCGGCCAACTGAGGTGGTGGTGGTGTCTTGTCCATGGAGCATATCAGATCGGTCCGTGCATCCTGATCACAATACCGGCCAACTGAGGTGGTGGTGGTGTCTTGTCCATGGAGCAGATCAGATCGGTCCGTGCACCCTGATCACAATACCGGCCAACTGAGGTGGTGGTGGTGTCTTGTCCATGGAGCATATCAGATCGGTCCGTGCACCCTGATCACAATACCGGCCAACTGAGGTGGTGGTGGTGTCTTGTCCATGGAGCATATCAGATCGGTCCGTGCATCCTGATCACAATACCAGCCAACTGAGGTGGTGGTGTCTTGTCCATGGAGCAGATCAGATCGGTCCGTGCACCCTGATCACAATACTGGCCAACTGAGGTGGTGGTGTCTTGTCCATGGAGCATATCAGATCGGTCCGTGCACCCTGATCACAATACCGGCCAACTGAGGTGGTGGTGGTGTCTTGTCCATGGAGCAGATCAGATCGGTCCGTGCACACTGATCACAATACCAGCCAACTGAGGTGGTGGTGGTGTCTTGTTCATGGAACAGATCAGATCGGTCCATGCACCCTGATCACAATACCGGCCAACTGAGGTGGTGGTGGTGTCTTGTCCATGGAGCAGATCAGATCGGTCCGTGCACCCTGATCACAATACCGGCCAACTGAGGTGGTGGTGGTGTCTTGTCCATGGAGCAGATCAGATCGGTCCGTGCACCCTGATCACAATACCGGCCAACTGAGGTGGTGGTGGTGTCTTGTCCATGGAGCAGATCAGATCGGTCCGTGCACCCTGATCACAATACCGGCCAACTGAGGTGGTGGTGGTGTCTTGTCCATGGAGCAGATCAGATCGGTCCTTGCACCCTGATCACAATACCGGCCAACTGAGGTGGTGGTGGTGTCTTGTCCATGGAGCAGATCAGATCGGTTCGTGCACCCTGATCACAATACCGGCCAACTGAGGAGGTGGTGTCTTGTCCATGGAACAGATCAGATCGGTCCTTGCATCCTGATCACAATACCGGCCAACTGAGGTAGTGGTGGTGTCTTGTCCATGGAGCAGATCAGATCGGTCCGTGCACCCTGATCACAATACCGGCCAACTGAGGTGGTGGTGTCTTGTTCATGGAGCAGATCAGATCGGTCCTTGCACCTTGATCACAATACCGGCCAACTGAGGTGGTGGTGGTGTCTTGTCCATGGAGCAGATCAGATCGGTGCGTGCACCCTGATCACAATAACGGCCGACTGAGGTGGTGGTGGTGTCTTGTTCATGGATCAGATCAGATCGGTCCGTGCACACTGATCACAATACCAGCCAACTGAAGTGGTGTTGGTGTCTTGTCCATGGAGCAGATCAGATCGGTCCGTGCCCCCTGATCACAATACCGGCCAACAGAGGTGGTGGTGTCTTGTCCATGGAGCAGATCAGATCGGTTCGTGCACCCTGATCACAATACCGGCCAACTGAGGTGGTGGTGTCTTGTCCATGGAACAGATCAGATCGGTCCGTGCACCCTGATCACAATACCGGCCAACTGGGGTGGTGGTGTCTTGTTCATGGAGCAGATCAGATCGGTCCTTGCACCTTGATCACAATACCGGCCAACTGAGGTGGTGGTGGTGTCTTGTCCATGGAGCAGATCAGATCGGTCCGTGCACCCTGATCACAATACCAGCCAACTGAGGTGGTGGTGGTGTTTTGTCCATGGAGCAGATCAGATCGGTCCGTGCACCCTGATCACAATACCGGCCAACTGAGGTGCCTTGTCCGTAACCTAGGCTAGACTGGTGCAATCTTCATAATGTAGCTTCTCGTGAGTAAGCATTCCCTACAATAAGAAGTAATCTAACAGTACACAATATATTGTTAGCACACTTTTCAGTCGTCATTGTTTGCGTACAAGGATTCTAAATGTCAAGAGAGGTTCTATGTAGATACAGCGACGTCACCAGTAGCTGCTAGTAGAGATTAGATGTCTCCAATGTCCGCCACCAGATGGATCTTCCTCGCCAACAGCCGTCCAGGTCGGGCAAACTTCTCTGGTACCTTCTTACGGGATCATCCACACGGCCATACTCTTGGAGACAACTTACCGCTTCTTCTCTCACCGCCGATGTCACCAGAATGTCTGTTCTCTCGCCTGTCTCTTCGTCAGATGACCCCTTCTTTTAATCCATGGTCCCCCCAAGACCAGTAGTACTTCCTTGTCTACCACTCACATCGTCTTGGCTCTTGTGAAGGGAGAGCCAGGTGTCACAACATCAAATAACCTCTACATGCTGCTGGTGACTAGGACCAGGAATTGAGTTGACCATCGAGAGCGCAGCTTTCTAAATGGTTCTCTACCTAATGGTCCCTGACCCGACCCTTACAAGTAACCAAACCTGCACCTTATAAGTGCAAACGCCGAACTGCATACAAACAAGTGAACATTAGAGTACAAGCAACCGCAAACCAATCATCATGTTCTGTGTATCCAATATAATTGAAATAAATATAACAGTTCATTAAATTACTTCCATTCTTGCTTTACCTTCACAGTCATCTCCACTTCTGGTCGTGAGCAGGTGGGTTCCAAGAAATATGATGACCTCATCCACTGCTGGTGATTGCCAGTGTTTCGTCAGAATTCGCAAGGCATATAAGGGTGGGGAATAGATCATCCCTACACTATATACCATGAATATGTACCAAAAGCGACACCTCTTCCTTTAATTGTTCATCACAACGATGACATTATGCATCACCCTAGTAAAAAACTTTACTAGTTGTTGCTGTTGTTGTTGTCGTGTCCAATGAAGAGCCTCAGATGTCTCCATACATCTCTATCACAGCAGCAGCAATGTCCACTATCTTGGGTGTGTAAAGCTGCTGCTCTTGGTCCATGTCAATTTTCTGTTGTTGTGTCCAATGAAGAGCCTCAAATGTCTCCATACATCTCTATCACAGCAGCAGCAATGTCCACCATCTTAGGTGTGTAAAGCTGCTGTTCTGGGTTCACTTTACTAGTGATGATAAAGAATAAGCCACAACACCAGTTTTCGAAAATTCTAACAAAAAGCCAACAACCTGTATACCATCGTTTCGGGCTTTGGCTCTCATCAGTACAGGGACGGCTTCGATTTCTTTAACCTCATTAGTAAAGTTTTTTACTAGGGTGATGCATAGTGTCATCGTTCTGATGCACAATTAAAGTGAGAGTTGCCTTTTTTGATACACGAATAAAATTACATATATTTTCTCACAATGAGTATCTTTTTATTGAAAAAACGCTAGCTTTCAAGCGTTAATCTTTCCCAGATGTAGGTAAATCATCCTTAATAGTAAACATATCTACATATCCCCTTTCGAAAGAACAAGAAGACTTGCTGAATAGAGGTTTGAACTTTCGCACCCCTAACCACGCAGATCCATATATTACAGTCACCGGAATTGAAGCGATTAACGCTTGAAAGCTAGCGTTTTTTCAATAAAAAGATACTCATTGTGAGAAAATATTTGTAATTTTAAAACTTTTTCACAATTTTATCAAGAACATGAATATAATCCTCCGGCAACTTTATATTGTAATCTTTGCCTGAAAATCAGCTCTTATCACTTTACCAGCTTAAACACCTGTTTTGCAAATTCGACCCATTTCATAACAACCTCCCATCAATATGTGGAGTTTCACCTTAATAACATCTCGTATATTATCTTAAAGATAGAGGCTGCCTGGCCGGCATTCATAGTTCTTCAAATTAAAGATACTTCGGCCAGTAAATCTTTTTTATTGTCTCGACATTTCGACAAAAATCTTTTGTCCTCGTCAGAGACAAACAAAAATTCAAATATTTGGCAAGGCGTTAAAAATTATTCTCTATAATTATATATTTACAGAGTTGCAAAATATACAATAAAAATGATACTCTGTTATTAAAATAATAAAATTTATTTTCCTCTCCAATTTACCCAGATTAATCTATTAGCTTGATTGTCTTTATATAATTTTCCCTGTATATAAATATAATATTACCATTAAGGTGCTATTACTGTTATTCCTGCATGTATCCTACGTTACTGCTTGGAGAATCTGTATAAGACTAAAAGGTCTTAATAAAGATTTTTGTTGTTGTATTAAAATAATAAATAGTTCGCTACAACTGCCTTTTCTTGTGACAACGGCGTCATTCAAAATTTCCTCTTTTGAGATATCTGAAAACACGTATAGTAAAATCTTTTTGGGTTGGATCTTTATTTAAACTATAGTGAATTCATCATAATCCATTAGAATTCATGTTATTGTAGTTTGTTATTGTAAAGTACCTTTTAGGAAACTTCTTCAAGTTTATAAATATACTGAACCATCTCAACCAGCTCGTATCATCCACCATACACGGATATTTTCTAAAAGTTGTTTTTCACACACAAATAATGTAATATATTTTCTCCCAATATATAATAAGTATTTAAAATATGTAAATAATAATGTATACATAAAAATAGTAACGGTGTTTACCTTACAACTCTGAACACTCGGATTTTCCTGGAAAATCTCTTAAAGATTTCTTGAAAAAAGCCATGATCCACCTGTGCTGTGTGAGCAGAAGAGCTTAAATTGACTTGTTCCATTATATGTATGTTCCATCTGTAAATACCTGTTTTCTTTCCTCTTTTCGCTCTCCACTTCTCCCATCCGTATTTCCAAAAAAAAAAATTTTTTTTCCAAATCCATATTCTTATTTTCCATAGGATTATTCAAATATTAATCTGTATATATTTACCATGTGTATATAATCTTTCTGCATTTTTACCCCTTTGTATATTTCCCACTTTCATAGGTTTCTCCGTCTTGTAACCCCAAAGAGAATCCTCTGTAAGACCTGCGTGTCTTAATAAAGTTTTTTTGTGTGTGTGTATATATATAAATAGTATTTATTATTAAGTTGTTAACGTGATAATCCTGTTGAAGGGCTGACAAGTCCGAAAGCTTGAAAATAAAAGGTTGTACAAGAAACTTAACCCTGGAAGCTTTATTTATTTTATAATATTAAAATATAAAATATAGGTTATACTTACCTATCTATATAGTTGATAAGTTATTAAAGGTCAGAGTTTGTGACCCACACCCTGTATTTATTTCCACGTGGAAAATTAGGGAAGACAAAACCTCAGGACACAGCAATTTATTTAAGGCAAGAACAAACTATGAATGTAAACAAAATATAAGCAAAGAGGGAAGTTTGCAGAGTAAAAATATATACATAAAAATGATAACTTGTTAATAAAATAATAAATTAAATTTAATTGTCATCTATCGTTAAAATTTGACACAAATAAATATACTGGCAATGCGCTTCTTTTAAATATTATTTATTCTAATATATTATCTCTACAGACCTTACTGCAATGCTATAAGTTATTGAATGAGAGGACTTGGCTCATCAGTAGTGAACCCTCTCAGCGGTTTCACCAAATTAATCTCTAGACCGCTCTACTATTGTATTGGAGGTCTAGAGATTAATTTGGCGAAACCGCTGAGAGGGTTCACTACTGATGAGCCAAGTCCTCTCATTCAATAACTTATATCATTGCAGTAAGGTCTGTAGAGATAATAATTGATGATATTTAAAAGAAGCGCATTGCCAGTATATTTATTTGTGTCAAATTTTAAAAATAATAAATAAACTGCTACAATATATATATGAACAATAAAGTAATTATAAATCCAATATATGCATCTTTGTTGAATATATATGTATATAAGTCAAATTAAACCAAACTTCACTGTCTGGGCTGTATCCGGAACACTGATTAACATCTCCAGATAAGTTGAAACAGCCACGGCAAAAAGCACCCAGAAGAAATATGAACAACAAAAAAAAGACAAAAAAATTAACTAAAAAACCAAAACGCTAATCAGTAGGGGGAAAGAAAGATAGAGAACGTTGACCTACAAACAGTTTAATCTAAATGCAAGTAGCTTTTTTTATTCTCGTACACCGCTCTCCCCAGCTAACAGCAGTGAGGCTAACCCAGAAAGCCAGGTGTCTCCCAAAAAACAAAAGAGATGAATGTAATGAAATCATAGCAGCTCGCCCTACTTCCTGCCAATTAATCAGCGGTGCAGGTGAAGGGGTGAAAGCCAATAAACCCGCCGCACTCTACAAAAGAGGGAGGTGGGAAGACAGGAGGGTAGAATGCCTGTGCTCGTCTTTACGGGGAGCGTTCACCCCACCCCGCTTCTAATGACCCCTCTTTTTTCTAGTTCACTGGGCTTCTAGCCTGCTGCTGCTCCCTCACTAACCTCGTTTGAATCCACAATTCTTGCCTAAGCTTAAATGCTACTACGATCATCGCTACCCACAGATCAATGGGACTTGATGGAGAGACTAGAGTTAAATCTCCACCATTTCTTACTGGTTGAAAATCTTGACAATTGTGCGATGATCATTGCTACCCACAGACCAACGGGTCTTGATGGAGAGACTAGAGTCAAATCTCCACCATTTCTCGCTGGTTTAAAAGCTTGACAATTCTGCTACGACCATTGTTACCCACAGACCAATGGGACTTGGTGGAGAAACTAGAGTCAAAACTCCACCATTTCTTACTGATTTAAAAGCTTGACAATTGTGCTACGACCATTGCTACTCACAGACCAACGGGTCTTTTTGGAGGAGAGAGAGGCTAGAATCAAAACTCCACCATTTATTGCTGGTTGATAAGCTTGACAATTGGGGGGGATTCAATTAGCATTCCTTTTTGTTGGTCATCCGAGCAGGGAAAATGAGGTTCATTTATACAAATTGTGTTAGAGATGGAAGACTTGGGTTAGAACAAAGTTTAAAGAGGTGGTGATGCAATAAAAATACAAATAAATTATTCCAATCGATACGGTAATGTCTGCTGAAATCGTGAATTCTCTCAAAGGAAAGCTATGACTAAAATAATTAAGAGTTTTCTGAACAAATGAAACAGTTGAGAGACAACAATTGCTTAACCTGCTCCCAAATTATATAGTATGGTTCAAATCGTCGTTTAAACTATTTAAAAAATGTAAATGTCGTGTTTCATATTGGTGAAATTTGGTTCATGACTTAAGAATTCAAGTTCCAAATTGGAGAAGCTGTGTTCCAAAATAAATAAATTGGGTTCTTTTCTTGAGAAATCAGGTTCCAAATTGAAAATGCCGTATTCCAAAATGGAGAAATTGTGTTCGTAACTTGAAAATCTGTGCTTCAACGGGAGAAAATAGGTTCGTCACTCAAGAAGTCAGGTTCCAAATTGAAGAAACCCTGTTCCAAAATAGAGAAATTGGGTTCGTAACTTGTGGAAGTCAGGTTCCAAATTGGAAAATCCTTGTTACAAATTGGAGAGAAACTGGGTTCATAACTCGAGAAGTCAGGTTCCAAATTAAATAATTCGTGTTCCAAACTGGAGAAACTAAGATCATAACTTGAGAAGTCAGGTTCCAAATTGGAAAATCTATGTTCCAAATTGGAGAAACTGGGTTCATAACTCGAGAAGACAGGTTCCAAATTGGAAAATCCATGTTCCAAATTGGAGAAACTGGGTTCATAACTCGAGAAGTCAGGTTCCAGACTGTTCAAAATCGGGGAAATAAACCTTCTAACAAAGTCTGCTGCTGCTTCTATCTTATATCCATAACGCTCAATCTTGCCTCAAAATTTCTCACAACCGTTCGCATCTATCTGCAATAGCGATCTGGACATCCATAACTGTTCCACAGATCACTGAGGATTAAAGTATTCATTCCAACCTGTCTCTTGAAATTTCTGCCCATGCTCCGCCACGAAGAAATCATCACTACCATCTTGACATCCTAATAGACCTTGATCTTGGGGCATCACAAAATAGATCTAAACCGCTTTCGCTGCCAGGAATAACCACATTCAGTTGATGACCTCTTCTTCAGCTGTCCGCCTTCCAGAAATATACGGTGCAGACGTCTGAGTGGTTGAACTAACCCACCTCAATATATACTAGATCTATTTAAGACTTTATGAATAACATTACAGAACCAAATCAAGAACATTTTAAAGTAAAGTTATTGGACAATATATTCCCGATGTCGGGGAGCGTGGCTCCCACAGAACACAACCAGCTACAGTACTATGTTCCTCGGTGGTGGTGGAACATATATAGGACTGGAGGTGTAGTTACTGGACAATTAAGTACCAATGTAGGTAAGCGTGTCTTCCACAAATTACAACTAGCTATAGTACTATGTCCCGCGATGGTAGTGGAGTATATACATCCTAGGATCGAATGACCACCCAGACCTAGAAAGTCCATAAGTCGGTAGCCCTCCTTCTAGCTCAGCGAACCTTACAAGCCCAAGTAGGCAGGAGGGCAATATAATATTCATCATCTTGCAACCATACCAAAGAGAGAATTTGAGCAGGGAAACCCCTTAACCCAGTGCTGAAGCAGACAAGTTTTCTTGCCGATACAAGGCCATGTACTTTCCTGTACACGTCCTATGCCATTGATCCCTAATCAGACGGTAGAAAATTCCGCTCTCTTCAACGAGTTAGAAGGGTTTTGTATATTTTCTATGTCCTCAGGAGTCCCGCGGATCCAGATAACTCAACGGAACAGAGTTCACCTTCTGCACAGAAGTCATCTAGTTGAACAACGAAGAGACAGCGAGACAAAGAGGCAGCCAGTCATTGCACCAATTGGATCCGGCTCCCTCTACATCATCAGAGTCCAGTGGTCAAGGGTAACCACGAGAATTCCCCCGCCTAAACCTCAGTTCAAAAAATTATGAACCCAGACTTTAATTAAAATGGGAAGATGTTGTATATAATAATAATCTGTGCGAATATAAAACTCCGGGAACACTGTTTATAAACAATATAGCCATAATAAATATGTAAATCAATTAACGCGGTGCTGTATTGATTCTCTCTATCTAAAGGCAGTAACGATATTAAATACGATATATAGAATATAGGTTAAAAGGTAAAATGGAAACCGTATAAAAGATGGCCTTTCGCCGCAGCAAGCTTATGCATAAAAGGGCACTTGCTACGTCCAGCGGGGAGGTGGCCACCGGTAGATCCTGACCAAAGCAGCCAAAACGCTGCCCGCCTTACTGGTTGCTACTGTGTATAATGGGGTAAACTACTCTCCTGTAGGCGTTCCCAGACGCAACGTCTAATCTTAAATCTCTCTTCATCGGCGTCTTCATCTTTTCATCAGTAATAAAACTGCTAGTGATACTGTCGACTACTGCACTCATCTGCCTACTCAGCAGTCCACATGACTGTTAGCCCTACAGAAAATTACTACGTGCAACAGGGCCACAGATTCTCCTGTAGGCGTTCCTGTAAGCTTTTCATAGCTCTCTGATCATCGGCTTTACAACCTACTCTACCTATGATTGCCGGCCATACTGATAACCACTTACACGCGATGTGGCCACCCATGTTCGCGTAGACGTCCTTTCACGAGTCTCTTTTCAATCAGATCATAGGCTTATCTGACTCTTTTCGACAACCAAAGATCACCCGCCTTACTGACAGCTTCTGCGCACAACGATGGAGCCAACTGCGCTCCAGCAGGCGTCTTCACACGCAAAATTGCAGCCGCCAGTTAATTGGCACCTCAAATCTGTTACCAAAGATAAGCGTCTACAATGCCCAGAACTATTACACCTGACATCCATTATCCACTAACTAAACAACCTTATCGAGAACTCCATTGCTCCAGAATTCTCTATACACCACCATAATCCCCACCGCTAAGTCTTGAACCATTCCTTCCCTTAGACTCCAGAATCCAGACTAAGAATATATTTCTTTCCTGCAGTGGAGTATATACATCCTAGGAGCCAAAATGGCTTCCCAGACTTTTAGCTCCATAAGCCGCCGAGTGGAGTATATACGGTATAGGACTGAAGTTACTGGCCAATTAAGTTCCGATGTCGAGAAGCGTGGCTCCCACAGAAAACAACCAGATCTTCCCCGCGGTGCAGTCTACAAAGGGATGGATGGTGAAGAAAAGACGACACAGGAAGGTGTTACCGGGGAAAAGAGCACAAAGCTTCTTCCATTCTTCACGCCTCGTATCTGCCAATCACCTCGCTTCCCCTACAAGATTGAGCGGTGGTCACGGATTCTCTTCATTATGCTCAACCATGTTGCAGATAGGCTCCTTCCTGGCTCTCTTCTTTTATAACCTTTTTTTTTTTAATCTTTAGGGAAGTTTTTAGTTTACAGTTTAACGACACTGCTGTTTTGTGCGACGTACATCAACCCTCTCCCATCTCTTTTCTTTCCTTATTCTTTTGTATATATAAATTAACTAAATTTTTGTGGTGATGAATTTGCAATAAAAATATGAAAACAATTTTAAATAGTTTCTTCATAGAGATTTAGTTAAAACCTGAAAAATAAACCACTGTAATATACGCCTTAATGCCTATATAGGTAATGCCCGGTGTATTCGATCGCCAATTCGTTCTTTGCTATCAGATGACCTCAATTAACCAATCATCGTTCAGTTAAGTATCCAATAAGCATGCAGTATTTTATAGCTCAGTGGTTGCCTCAAGCAACGAAATTCTTTCTATATCAATTATAATATCGAGGTATATCGAGTCTATGAATTTTTTAATCTTTTTTTTTTTTTTGCCGATACTAAAAATATACTTTTATTTCTTCATTCCATATTATCTTTAATTTATTCCAAATTTGCATAATGTAGTTTCGGAATCATATTGACATTAGGCTTTTTTTACTCTTTGTATTCTAGGGACCTGTGTGACGGCTGATCTCGTTATTCTGTAATGGGGAAAATTTCAGTATCGCGAGAGAATATTTTACTACCTTGACCCATTTGTAGGTTAAAATATTTTGCCATGTGCTAAGACTGTGAACTCTATATGAATGTGAAGGTAGTGGTGGGATCGCCATGATCATAATGGTGGGTAGTAAGCGACCGCTACTACTCTAAGTGCACTACATGTCTACACGCGTAGAAAGCAGTTCGAGTTTTGAACTTGCCAGAGTATCTGAGCCCCATTTGTTTCCTTACATTCACTTGTGGGGTTGGGCTGTTACAAATATAAAGGTATTTCTAATGACCTATGCAAATGTAGAATGTGGTTGTAAAGGCCAATACAAACTCTTCCCCATACTGACAGTTTATTTCGGCTGATTCTTGCTTTGTATTTTCAAATAGAGAGATCAGTAGCCCGCAATGTAACGACGGGATATTTCAAGAATAATAACTAAACTTTCTACCATAAAATCGAACCATTCTTACGCCGCTAAAACGTTTCTTAACACAAGAAGGAGAGCAAGCATCATATCCCTTGAATACAGAAACCACCTGGACTAGTCCATCGGCAGGAACCACCCGGTCAAGTCCATCGGCAGAAACCATCTGGACAAGTCCAGCAGGAAGCACCACCGTCAAGTCCTACAGAAGCAGAAACCACCTCTGTCAAGTCCAACAGAAGGAACCACCACCATCAAGTATAGCAGCAGGAACCACTCGACCAATTCCAGCAGGAACCACCATGGTCAAGTCCAGCAGCAGCAGGAACCACCCGGTCAAGTCCAGCAGCAGCAAGAACTACCCGGTGAAGTCCAGCAGGAAACACCACGGTCAAGCCCAGCAGCAGGAACCACCACGGTCAAGCCCAGCAGCAGGAACCACCACGGTCAAGTCCAGCAGCAGGAACCACTCAGTGAAGTCCATCAGGAAACACCACTGTCAAGTCCAGCAGCAGGAACCACCCGGTGAAGTCCATCAGGAACCATCACGGTCAAGTCCAGCAGCAGGAACCACCACTGTCAAGTCCAGCAGCAGCAAGAACTACCCCGTGAAGTCCATCAGGAACCACCACTGTCAAGTCCAGCAGCAGCAAGAACTACCCCGTGAAGTCCAGCAGGAACCACCACTGTCAAGTCCAGCAGCAGCAAGAACTACCCCGTGAAGTCCATCAGGAACCACCACTGTCAAGTCCAGCAGCAGCAGGGACCACTACGGTCAAGTCCAGCAGGAACCACCACTGTCAAGTCCAGCAGCAGCAGGAACCACTACGGTGAAGTCCATCAGGAACCACCACTGTCAAGTCCAGCAGCAGCAGGGACCACTACGGTCAAGTCCAGCAGGAACCACCACTGTCAAGTCCAGCAGCAGCAAGAACTACCCGGTGAAGTCCATCAGGAACCACCACGGTCAAGTCCAGCAGCAGCAGGGACCACTACGGTCAAGTCCAGCAGGAACCACCACTGTCAAGTCCAGCAGCAGCAAGAACTACCCGGTGAAGTCCATCAGGAACCATCACGGTCAAGTCCAGCAGCAGGAACCACCACTGTCAAGTCCAGCAGCAGCAAGAACTACCCCGTGAAGTCCATCAGGAACCATCACGGTCAAGTCCAGCAGCAGGAACCACCACTGTCAAGTCCAGCAGCAGCAGGGACCACTACGGTCAAGTCCAGCAGGAACCACCACGGTCAAGTCCAGCAGCAGCAGGGACCACTACGGTCAAGTCCAGCAGGAACCACCACTGTCAAGTCCAGCAGCAGCAAGAACTACCCGGTGAAGTCCATCAGGAACCACCTCGGTCAAGTCCAGCAGCAGCAAGAACTACCCGGTGAAGTCCATCAGGAACCACCACTGTCAAGTCCAGCAGCAGCAGGGACCACTACGGTCAAGTCCAGCAGGAACCACCACTGTCAAGTCCAGCAGCAGCAAGAACTACCCGGTGAAGTCCATCAGGAACCACCACGGTCAAGTCCAGCAGCAGGGACCACTACGGTCAAGTCCAGCAGGAACCACCACTGTCAAGTCCAGCAGCAGCAAGAACTACCCGGTGAAGTCCATCAGGAACCACCACGGTCAAGTCCAGCAGCAGGGACCACCACGGTCAAGTCCAGCAGGAACCACCACTGTCAAGTCCAGCAGCAGCAAGAACTACCCGGTGAAGTCCATCAGGAACCACCACGGTCAAGTCCAGCAGCAGGGACCACTACGGTCAAGTCCAGCAGGAACCACCACTGTCAAGTCCAGCAGCAGCAAGAACTACCCGGTGAAGTCCATCAGGAACCACCACGGTCAAGTCCAGCAGCAGGGACCACTACGGTCAAGTCCAGCAGGAACCACCACTGTCAAGTCCAGCAGCAGCAAGAACTACCCGGTGAAGTCCATCAGGAACCACCACGGTCAAGTCCAGCAGCAGCAAGAACTACCCGGTGAAGTCCATCAGGAACCACCACGGTCAAGTCCAGCAGCAGGGACCACCACGGTCAAGTCCAGCAGGAACCACCACTGTCAAGTCCAGCAGCAGCAAGAACTACCCGGTGAAGTCCAGCAGGAACCACCACGGTCAAGTCCAGCAGCAGGGACCACTACGGTCAAGTCCAGCAGGAACCACCACTGTCAAGTCCAGCAGCAGCAAGAACTACCCGGTGAAGTCCATCAGGAACCACCACGGTCAAGTCCAGCAGCAGCAAGAACTACCCGGTGAAGTCCATCAGGAACCACCACGGTCAAGTCCAGCAGCAGGGACCACCACGGTCAAGTCCAGCAGGAACCACCAGGGACAAGTCCAGCAGCAGCAAGAACTACCCGGTGAAGTCCAGCAGCAGGAACCACCACGGTCAAGTCCAGCAGCAGGAACCACCAGGGTCAAGTCCAGCAGCAGGAACCACCACGGTCAAGTCCAGCAGCAGGAACCACCAGGGTCAAGTCCAGCAGCAGGAACCACCACGGTCAAGTCCAGCAGCAGCAGGAACCACCCGGTCAAGTCCAGCAGCAGCAGGGACCACCACGGTCAAGTCCAGCAGGAACCACCAGGGACAAGTCCAGCAGCAGCAAGAACTACCCGGTGAAGTCCAGCAGCAGGAACCACCACGGTCAAGTCCAGCAGCAGGAACCACCAGGGTCAAGTCCAGCAGCAGGAACCACCACGGTCAAGTCCAGCAGCAGGAACCACCAGGGTCAAGTCCAGCAGCAGGAACCACCACGGTCAAGTCCAGCAGCAGGAACCACCAGGGTCAAGTCCAGCAGGAACCACCACGGTCAAGTCCAGCAGCAGCAGGAACCACCCGGTCAAGGCTACAGGGCAGTTTCCGCACGGTGGCTCAGAGTTCAGCGGCCGGTGGAGTCAGTAACCTAGATCAACCACCCCGGGAGGAAGCGTCCGGCCGTCCACCTTGACCCTGCCGCCACGTCCATTGATGGTCGGTCGCACGTGTGGTCGGTCGTGTGTCCACATAAGTATTCTTAGTACATTCTGGTGGGAGATTATATGTTGGCAAAGATGATAAGTGACGCAATGATTCTCCGTTTTTCCAACAAGAGTCGGAGTACTGCACGCTGATGTAATAATTGAAAGGAGCATTGCATATTTACCAAATACCTTTTTCACATTTAATCGAATTGTGTAACTTCATAAAAAGAAAGAAATATTTTTGCAAACCTTTTTGTAGCAGAATTGATTTCTATAATATATTTATAGTGCCCCATATATATAAACCATAGCATTTCAAAATAAGAGAAACAAAATCTACCAAATGCATCAGTTCAATATGTAAATATGTACATACATACATCACCCTATTCCTCTCAGTTTTGCATAACCAATATAAACCTAAAATGTAGGTGAACATATAACCTTTGATAGATGCAAATATCTATAACTCTATTATAGATCTTTTATTCTGAACTTACATGAAAATACAGATATTCTCTGATTAGATGCTTGTGTAATGTATCTCACTTATAATGGAGTTAGTATCACGATAGGTAAAAATTTGTATATTTAAAGAAATGATTAAAAAACATGATCTTCTTCTTTCTTATCTCCACTCAATCATATTAGGGTGTCAAGCTTGTAAAGCTTGAGAAAAGAGATTTGATAACCTTCATGATCTTGATGTTGCTGAAAGTTGCTGATGGCTTGCGTTAGTCAGTTACACCATCAGAAGTTATCTTGAATCTGCTTGCCACTCTGATTATTCTTTGTTCTCTTCTGTTCTACCGCACATGTCTATAATAAATTATTAGCATATGCATTTCACTATATATATGTTAAGACTTATATAGAAGATATTATAAATAATATATAGACGATATATTTCTCTTTGATATAAACCTGTATAAGAAAGATCCTCGCTTAAAAGCTTGACTTTTAATTTTTTTTTAAATACTCATTTTGTGTGTGTTAAAATTTCTTTTAGAATATTTGAATCTTTCCTAATTTTACCTTTAATTCACGAACAAGTTATAAATTCAATAGAAAACTGGTGAAAAACCCGGCGATATGAGAAGTAGAAAACTGGTGCATAATCTGGTGAGGTTTATAATTTACTGATGGATAGATATTCCAAACCGACATCCAAACATGTTTCAACAGTCATTATCCCCCAAGGGCAGAACATCCATTAGAATCGACGGTACATGCCGTTTTGGCTGCTCTAGGATTCCCAGCTTTAACCCCAGCCCTTTCTGAACTGTTTTATATTTTTATTCTCAAATGTCTAAATGGATCCTTCAATCAATGCCTTTCTGTCTAAATATTTTTTTAAATTTGTCTGTCTATTTATATCTTTCTGAAGAATCTTTACCAACATGCTCCCCTTGAGAAATGTCTAGCCAATCTAGTTTCTAACTCAGCCCAGAGATATATGTGTGTGTTTGGGAGTAAATAAATGCACAATACAAGTATGTATAACACAATATAATGCGGCCCTTAATTGTAAAACGACATTTGAAAATTACCCTGCATGTGTTTTTTTTTTCAACGAAAAATCAAAATTTATTTTAAGGAGAAATAACGACTATTTCTAACCTTTTGATTTTTCGTTGAAAAGAAACACATGCAGGGTAATTTTCAAATGTCGTTTTACAAGTATGCATGTAAATAAATAAGTATATTATATATATATAAGGCTTTAAATAAGTCATTGAATTTTTTCTTTTATCCTTCTTTTTTTCTTTAATTTTTTCTCTTTTTCCCTAATGCTGAAGCTTTCTTACTCACTTTTGACCTTAAATACATTTTCCTTAATTCTATCAGAAATCTCTGTGATTATTCTCCTCTTGTTGAAAGGTTGAATTAAGTACAGCCCCACGTTGACGAGGACCAGCAGTCTGAAACGTGTACATGGTTGGTCTGACTTGAGTTTGAATAAAAAATATCATATTACCATTAAGGTACTATTACTTTTTTTCCTGCATGTATCCTACATTTCTGCTTGGAGAATATGTATAAGACTAAAAGGTCTTAATAAAGCTTTTTATTGTTGTTGTTGAGTTCGAATAAAAGGAATGTGGCCAGAGAGTTCGGAAATAAATCAGTTCAGGTAATGTATATCTTAATAGAGAACACTGAGCTATAAGCAATATTCAATTACATTATAAGAAAATGTTCTTTACATTATACTGTGTCCGTGTGTGTCTTTTTTTAAAGTAAAGATGGGCTAATAAAACGTGAAAGATGAGAAATCTTCTTATAAAATTCGATAAAACTTTACAAGTCTGAAATATAATATCGAGATATTGTTGACACATCAAGTTGATCCTTTATAGCCGAGGACAACTGGACACCATTGGATAGTGGGCTACCTAGATCGAAGTCTATACGTCTGGGACAACTGGACAGTCCCTTGTCACCACTCCCGGAGTGACAATGTAGAGTTGACATAAACAACCCATTCGGTAGGTTCAGAAGGGAATTATTCTCAACACCAGTTATTCTTGAATTACACAGCACGTAATTCTACAATTGGCGAACTGAAAATGCAAAGATTTGGAAGGCTTCGATCATTATTGGTAAACCTTCCATCCTGTGGTTTCCATCCTCAAAAAGTAGATTGAAGAGGAACTTATACGCATTCATTATAAAAAAATCATTTTTACTGTCAAGCACAGTTAAAGTGAAGATCCCTTGTTGGATGGAAGTTGGTTTGGAAGAAATATAACCACATCAACCAATGATTTTTAAATATAAATTGTCTAAATCAAATAGTTAATAATAGATATATGTATATAAATTTTAATAGATTTTGTAGAATGTTTTTTAGTAATAGATAGCCTGGGCTGTAATAAATGGTAAATAGTTATATGCTGTAAATAGCTCTAAATTTCTGTTCTTAACTGTGATGTTCACTAATATTCATTATAGGGTAATTAAATTGTTAACTAACTGACAAATACGTTAATAATTTCTATTATAATAACTAAAATCATATTAATAATTACTGTAAAATTCCTAAACTTGTGTATGCATGCAAATATCCAAGACGGATATCGCGTGCTTTGTAAATGATAATAAATAAATAAAAAAAAACAATGATTTGTTTAAATTCTTGACGTTTCAGTAACTGGCTGTCATTCTCCGTAGTCATTGAAATGTCGATAATTTAAAAGTATTGTAACAAAGTATTTATTATTTTATTAGCAGAGTATTATTTTTTATGTTTGTATTTTGCTATACTCTGTACACTTCCCTCTTCTGTTTATCTTTTGTTTATCACTGATAGTTTGTTCTTGCCTGAAATAAATTGTTAAATAATCCAACCATACAAGATATTCTACAAAATAAAGGAGATATCAATCCCCGATTCCGAAGACCCGGCCCTGACACTTAGTCAAGAGCTCATCTCCCAACAGCTGCCCTCCTGCAATAAATTGCTATTCATTCCGAAGTTGGTCTTCCCTAATTTTCCACGTGGCAATATATATATATTGGTTAATGTAGCGATATTTTTCCGAATCAGTTTAAGTGAAGTTTAATTGAGATAGTATTACTGTAAGTGATGGGTCTGATGTCAACTACTGAGGATAATGATTAAAATAAAGTGAGTCACTACATCAATGTAGATATCTCTATCTACAGAGATAGGGAGTTTCCAACCTGGAATGTACCTCTTCCCAAGATAGCGGTAGTTAGCAGAGCAGGAAGCCTTCCCTAGAAATCGTAGACATTCAAACACTTTTATTGACATCTTGTCAAATAGGATTTTAAAAAAAATGAATGAAAAAATCCACAACAACTGCTTTATTAGGACATTTCCGTCCTGTAAGGACTCGCCATACATCATTTTCATGAAGAAAGGGGGGGAAAACATAAACGAAGGAGAGAAGGGAAAATGAAAAGGAAATCAAAGTATTCAACATAACTATACAAATTAACTATGGAAGGAAATTGTTCTGTAATTTTAGTTCTTAGAGATTACCTTGTTCTCTAACACTTTATGAAAGTTAAACAATTCTATCGATATATATTTTTTCTCGGACATTATTCTGATTAGCTGAACTGGGTTCACGTAGACTGGGATAATGTTCTTTAAGATCTTATTCCGTTCCTCGTTAACAATAGTGCATTCAGAGATGTAGTGGGTCATTTCTTCTATGCTTTCAGTTTTTCAGAATTTACAAATTACATCTTCTTTTTTAATTATTTGAATGTGACTTTCTCTTTGTAAAGTCGAAGTGATTCTTGTTTGGCTAATGTAACCTTTTATGCCTAATGATAGGTCCCAGGATAAAAATTGTTCAGGTATAAACAATGATTTATGAGTGAGGAAGACTTCACCATCTTGATAGAGTCCTCATCCAGAGCAGGAGGGGGTCTTCTTGGACCATCCATATCTCCTGGCTCAGGAAATGCCTAATCGTAGATGAATATCTCTCCAAGCAGAAGCAATATATTCCAGTGGTAGATGCCAAGTGATTAACAGAATAATTCATCAACATTAAAATTTTACTTTATAGTTTAATTTAATACGGATTCCACAAATTGTACAAGTAGTTAGAACTGGGGAATATCTCCAGAAACGATAGTTTCGAGTCCCAATGGAGAACTCCAGTATATATATTCAAGTATTAAGCTGGAGGACTCTCTCAAGTCCTGGATCTTCGCGGTGGGTCTCGAGGACCACACCATCTCCTCAGCAGCGAAGCACGCGATCTACGTTTTTTTCATAGATCGCGAAATGCGTGGTATCGCTGGAGACCCGCTAGCGATCTTCCATCAAACTCTGCAGCGGTGGCAGAGGCAGCATGTACAATGTCATTGTATATAGCATATCTTTTTTTGTATTATTTATGTTCCTTCTTTTTTATATATATTATTTTTTCTCATCTACTTGAATAGTGCGGACTGTACACTTTTGCCTATATTTTGACGGGATGTCAATAAAACTATGTTATTTGTCTCTCAACCTTAGTGTCGCGGAGATATACCCCGATAAGTCTACCACTGAGAAACCTTGCCTTGTAATGCTTCAACCCTCCAGAAATAAACTTAAACCATAAGTTTTAAATGACTTGCAAAAAGGTACGTTGATTTTATCAGCAAGTGGCGCGCTCTCCTCAAGCCACGAGTCACGAGCTCTACTCTTCAAGCCACTAGTCACATTCTACTGCCGTCACAAGCAGCCCATGGTTACATTCAGGCAGACCTTGCAACGGTATCGAAAGAAGACCCAACTTGCCCCCACTGCCAAGATGAAGACCAAACCGTAGACCACCTCCTCTTCACTTGCCCAACCTTCCAATACCAAAGATTCCAGACAGCCACTCTCCTAGGTATCACCAACATATGTCCAGCATCCCTAGAAAATCTCCCAAGAAAGAAATCTACCTGGCGACACCTCATTAATTGGACTTCCACTGGCATTGTATATAAATCCAAGAAGACTTAGGTCAGAAGGACATCCCGGGTAGTTGGCGACTTCTGTACGCTCCAGGAACCTGGGTTACTTAAATAAATAATAAATAATCACAAGCAGAATCTCCGTAAAAAAAAACAATAAAAGATAAATGAAAAATAACTATTTACCTAAAAGAGAAAAATTCAAAGTATCTATTTACATAACTAACACTAACATACAAGACCTAGAGATTACTTTCCGGTTCAGTGCAAAGTGAGTCATGAAGGACTAGATGTATAAGTACCGGGCCCAAGGCACCTCTAGAACACCCCAGCACACCCATTGAACCAACAGCCACAGTTAGCTGGGGTACCGGACGCAGGGCGACGATCTGGGCGGGACTCATCCAGCCAAGCGGTCAGAGGAAGTCACGCTGTCGCATTGTGGTTGGTCTTCTGCCACGCCACCAGCTTCGCGGAATTGGTCTTCTGTGGGAGAGAACCCCGTCCATAATGTACACTGCTCTAAAACACACATCGTGCTGCTTTTCCTCATTGGTACTCCATTCCCCTTTAACTATTTTCTTCCTTCTAAATGCTATGTTGCCTTCTTTCCTACGATCTTTTAAACCATTTGCTACTTTCTATATGTTATCTCGCCTTTTTCCTTGGACCTTTTAAACCATTTTCTTCCTTTTATATGCTGCGTATCCTTCTTTCCTTGGGGACCTTTTAAACCATTTTATTCCTTCTTTTCGTTGTGTGTCGCCTTCTCTTTTTCTCTTTTTCCCTGGACCTTTTAAACAGAATTTTCTACCTTCTGTATGATTCCTTTTTTCTTGGGTCATCCCTTTTACCTGGAAGCAGTTTCTGTGTGGCCCCATGTTGTGGTTCTTCTAGCACAATGCTCCATCTTTATTTATTTCTTTTAATAAGAACGTCATAAAGAGCTCGCCATTACAAGCCAATTATTGCATGTTTCTTACACGCTGCACATGGGGGTGGCTTCAGTACCAGCTACATATTCTCTTTAAAATCTCCATATATGGTAGATATGAAATTATTTCAAGATATTTTTTTCTAAACCTTCTTTCAATCGACTTATTTTTCACAATTGGATAAACAGTAAAAATGATTCTTTACAAAAAGTGTTGTCTTTTTAGAAATAAAAACTACCCCTTTCCTGTCAAAATACACCTATCCCTCCATTTACACGGTAGATACGTTCCTGAGAAAAACGTGTAAATCGGGGGATAGGTGTACACAGAAATAAAAATAAAATGCATTGACAGGTTAAAATATGTAGTCAGCACATAAGCTCGGGATTCCTCGTGAGATGTGTACACAGCGCATGTGTTCAATCACAGTAGCATTTAGTATAGTGCGATAAAAACAAAAAAAAAAGCTTATTTGGAAAACCGTGTAAAAGCGAAAACGTGTAAAACAAGTACCGTGTAAATCGGGGGATGGGTATATACGCTAAAACTAAGCACCATCTATTGACCGTCTTCGCAAACTACCGGACTTGGGTCGGTGCCAAAACCACAACACCAGCTTTGGAAATTTGAGAAGCACCCATCTGGAGTCCATAGTTTCGGGGTAATGGCCCTCGTCAGCCCAGGGCGGGCTTTGGTTTAATGAGATCCTCAAGGATTGAAATAAAATTTTCAAAAAGACGCCTTCTGCTCACTCTTAAATGTCAAGAGGTGTAGCTCTAAAAACATTTTTTTTTTAATTCTGCAGATTTTCCCAGACGTCTCAACATATATAATAACATCTACCCATGATAATAATCTAGTTACCCAGAAACCCCTTTCTTGATTCTCTCCTCCTTGACACATTGTAAATAGCATTGCTAATTATTGTAACTATTGTATATACCCTCTTCTACTTGGAGAAGTTGTATAAGACCATAAGGTCATAACAGGGACTTTTGTTGTTGTTATTACTGTTATTCTTGTATGTACCCTACATTTCTGTGCTTGGAGAATCCGTGTAAGACTAAATTGTCTTAATAAAGCTTTTTGTTGTTGTTGTTGTTGTTGATTTTCCCAGACGTCGATATCATGTTGGATCCATTGGTAGATAAACGGGGGGTTCCTATTAGGCATTCCTATTACACTCCATATTACTTCTTTTTAAGAAGACAGAGGCAATTTTGTTTACACTTGGTTATCTCGCGTGTCTTCAATAAAGATCACTGTGTATCAAATATCTTTCAGAGTTATTGTCTGAATCCTGATATACATGCTAAAAGGTACAACTTCCTTAAGTTTTGTCCATGAGTGTAGAACTACCATCAGAATACGGGAGTCTTGTAAATGGCAGAGAATTTGTGATGATAGAATATCTTACACTGAAATATTGTTTAATTCTACTTTTATTAATTTATTTACTTCTATTCTACAATAAGTGTAGATAATCTTAAATAATTCAGTATATGTAAAACAGAGGTCTCAAATTGCAGGCTTATCGCTTCCTACAGAGATTCGTCAGGGGATGGACGCCAACTACATCGCCTCAAATAAGACGTTCAAGGTCTTCCTGAATCTTGAGGCGAAGGGAGTTAACGAAGACCTCCTAGTTATCTGGAGGAAACATTTCAGCGTTGAAGCCTCTTCTCGACTGGTATATAATTGTACATAGTCTCTTTCTAAACTATTGTAGATGCGTATGATTATTTTAATGTTTCGAATTTTCATAACAGATGGCACGCTAATACATCATAACATAAACTCTTTGTTTATAGTGTTCCCCTCTCTGACTATATACCTATTAACGTAGTGTGTATGAATTAGAAATATCAGAGGCCTCCATAGAAATTTATCTTTTTCAAAAACGTTTTTATTCTATAGCTTTCGGGTACGAATACCCTTCTACAGGAGAAAACATGGTTGTTGTTGTCGTGTCCAATGAAGAGCCTCAGATGTCTCCATACATCTCTATCACAGCAGCAGCAATGTCCACTATCTTGGGTGTGTAAAGCTGCTACTCTGGGTCTATGTCAATTTTCTGTTGTTGTTGTCGTGTCCAATGAAGAGCCTCAGATGTCTCCATGCATCTCTATCACAGCAGCAGCAATGTCCACTATCTTGGGTGTGTAAAGCTGCTGCTCTGGGTCTATGTCAATTTTCTGCAAAGCTGCGGCCATTGCTGGGCATGAGAAAACATGGTATAATAAACAATTATTATACTCCTGTGGAAGGGTGCCCGAAAGGTAGAGAATAAAAAAGTTTTTGAAAAGATACTTTTCCCTGAAGGCCTCTGATATTTTTTATTCAATATTGATACAAGGAATTATTTTATTGAATTGTAGTGTGTATGCTTTACCTTCGACGAGAATGCCAATAAAATTGTATTAAATCTAACAAAGATCAACATGATTGTGTGAACGATGGACCAGAGTGGAGTTAGGAACAACAATGTTGGCATCTAGCGACACCGGCAAAGAATTGTGTGAACGATGGACCAGAGTGGAACAACAATGTCGACATCTAGCGACACCGGCAAAGAATTGTGTGAACGATGGACCAGAGTGGAGTTAGGAACAACAATGTCGACATCTAGCGACACCGGCAAAGAATTGTGTGAACGATGGACCAGAGTGGAGTTAGGAACAACAATGGCGACATCTAGCGACACCGGCAAAGAATTGTGTGAACGATGGACCAGAGTGGAGTTAGGAACAACAATGTCGACATCTAGCGACACCAGCAAAGAATTGTGTGGACGATGGACCAGAGTGGAGTTAGGAACAACAATGGCGACATCTAGCGACACCGGCAAAGAATTGTGTGAACGATGGACCAGAGTGGAGTTAGGAACAACAATGCCGACATCTAGCGACACCGGCAAAGAATTGTGTGAACGATGGACCAGAGTGGAGTTAGGAACAACAATGTCGACATCTAGCGACACCGGCAAAGAATTGTGTGAACGATGGACCAGAGTGGAACAACAATGTCGACATCTAGCGACACCGGCAAAGAATTGTGTGAACGATGGACCAGAGTGGAGTTAGGAACAACAATGTCGACATCTAGCGACACCGGCAAAGAATTGTGTGAACGATGGACCAGAGTGGAGTTAGGAACAACAATGTCGACATCTAGCGACACCGGCAAAGAATTTCCACCATATTTACATAATGAATCGGCGTCGCTTCAGAGGAATTTCTTTATCTCTACCTTAGGAGAATCCATAATATCTCACTCCTCAATGCTTCCCTCTTTGTTTATCATTCATATTGCTTGTTCTTGCCTTAAATAAATTGCTGACACCAGGAGCCCGGGTTATCTCTATTTTCTCTCTAAATTGCTGTGTTATCCTGAAGTTTGTCTTTCCTAATTTTCCACGTGGCAATACATAATTGACATGTGAAACAAACAACACTCATAGACAAAACTAAAGGAAGTGGCAAGTCTTGTCACCTGTCGACTATTCATATGGTGCTGCTTTAGTCCCAATCAGTCCCCACTTCCAGATAATTCCCAGCTTCATCCGTTTAAACAAAGGGCGTTTATATGCTTAGCTTGAGTTCATAATCCTATAAAACAATCCCTTGTACCAGTATGAAGCTTAAAATATCAAACTTTTCTCCGGAGATGAGATTCTTTTAAAACATTTTAATTCACAAATCTTCATATTTCGGGCATGAAATCCCTTCTACGGGAGAAAACACGTTATAATAAATCCCCAATAGGACAAGAGTTAATATAGAATCAAATACAGAGGGTGTTTATAGTTATTTGAATGTCAATTTAACGCAGGCCTCCATTACACGAGCTTATTGGATTTGGTATTCAGAGAGGATATATTAAAATGTCTAAATGTCTTATTCCCAGAAGCGCCTGATATTTTCATATTGAAACGATTTATATGTGAAAAAATAGTACAAATGTGAAATTGTACTGGGATAAGATGCATAAATTATGAAAAAGGCAAGCTCCTTATTGTACAACTGAATGTTATTATGTTGTTTCAAGAAAATATGAAAGAGATACCAGCTAAGTTTTAGTTTCTCTTTCTTCCGAATTTCTTTCACTACATGTGATAAGACAGAACCTAGTACGATACGTGAGAGTGTGGCTGCTGCTTTCTGTGAATTTCTTCTTTTACTTTCTCTTAGTACTCCTGTCCTTGTACTATAATGTAAATCATTGAAAAATCTTACATAATGGTTTCATGTAGGAATGGATTAGGATACAATAAAATACTGTAGCAAAGTATTTATTTTATTAACAGAGTATCATTTTTTTATGTTTATATTTTGCTATTCTGTAAACTTACCTCATTGCTTATTCTTTTGTTTATCATTCATAGTTTGTTCTTGCTTTAAATAAATTGCTGTGTATCTTGAAGGTTGTTTTTCTTTATTTTCCATGTGGCAATACATAATTGACATGTGGAGCAAACTACACACTTTATACAAAACTTAAAGAAGTGGAACATCTTGTCGCCGGCGGCTGTTTTTTTCTTCTTATTTGAAGGAGACAGAGGCAATTTTGTTTGCACTTGGTTATCTCATGTGTCTTCAATAAAGATTACTGTGTTTCAAATATCTTTCAGAGTTATTGTCTGAATCGCGATATACATGCTTGTCTATTTAATTTTTGTCAACTTGGTGTAGTAAGAGCTTGTGTAGGATATCGCCGAGGCATCAAAGGGATCGAAAGTGCTTTTATTTTAAAAGGAATAAATATATAAGGGAGTTGAGAATTCACTAATTCAACAAGATTGTTTTCGGGTTTGCAAACAACAGAACAATAACAACTTTTCCACATATCAATTTTGAAAAAAAAAAAAAAAAAAACCTGAAATTATTGACTATCGGGAGTGCTATTTCAAAAGTGTTTTGGCACATGGGAAAGTGCTCCTATGGGCTTGTAGAGGACACTGACACTTATACCAAGAGGTTTGTTCTGGGAGATTTGAAGAAAGATGTCTACTGTAGATCGGGAGACACATGTTCTGGCCACGGTCTAGAAACGGTATCTAGGAAGGTTATCGTTGTTTCTACAGGAAGTTTTTTTGGACACCACTTATCTCCATGATAGGCAAAGTTTGATTTGATCCTGACCGAATCTCCGGCCCTCCCCTTCTTCCACGTCCTCGTTGTCCCGCTAGACAAGTTTCTTCACTCTGTTGGGAGAGTTCTCATCTGTTTCTTATATTCTCCTTATTACCATCTGTTGCCGCGAGCGGGAGGATATAGGTTACCATAGGTTCAGCCACAACACCAGCTTTGGTTAGCTAGGAATGTGAAGACCATTGTTTCAGGCTCACGTCAGTTCAGGATGGCTTCAATTCTAGGTGATATACGAGGGATTCAATTAGTATTTCGAAATGGCCACAGTTTTGTGTCTATATTGACTGGTAGTGCTTAGTTTTACTGAAAGTACACCACATGTAGTACCAGGCCACGGTGGGTAAAGAGCTGTAGCTAGTTGTACTGTAAGTACACCACATGTACTACCAGGCCACGGTGGGTAGAGAGCTGTAGCTAGTTGTACTGTAAGTACACCACATGTAGTATCAGGCCATGATGGGTAGAGGGCTGTAGCTAGTTGTACTGTAAGTACACCACATGTACTACCAGGCCACGGTGGGTAGAGAGCTGTAGCTAGTTGTACTGTAAGTACACCACATGTAGTATCAGGCCATGATGGGTAGAGGGCTGTAGCTAGTTGTGCTGTAAGTACACCACATGTAGTACCAGGCCACGGTGGGTAGAGAGCTGTAGCTAGTTGTACTGTAAGTACACCACATGTAGTATCAGGCCATGATGGGTAGAGGGCTGTAGCTAGTTGTACTGTAAGTACACCACATGTAGTACCAGGTCATGATGGATAGAGAGCTGTAGCTAGTTGTACTGTAAGTACACCACATGTAGTATCAGGCCATGATGTGTAGAGGGCTGTAGCTAGTTGTACTGTAAGTACACCACATGTAGTACCAGGCCATGATGTGTAGAGGGCTGTAGCTAGTTGTACTGTAGGTACACCACATGTAGTACCAGGCCATGATTGGTAGAGGGCTGTAGCTAGTTGTACTGTAGGTACACCACATGTAGTATCAGGCCATGATGGGTAGAGGGCTGTAGCTAGTTGTACTGTAAGTACACCACATGTAGTACCAGGCCATTAGTGTAGAGAGCTGTAGCTAGTTGTACTGTAGTTACACCACATGTAGTATCAGGCCATGATTGGTAGAGGGCTGTAGCTAGTTGTACTGTAGGTACACCACATGTAGTATCAGGCCATGATGGGTAGAGGGCTGTAGCTAGTTGTACTGTAGGTACACCACATGTAGTATCAGGCCATGATGGGTAGAGGGCTGTAGTTAGTTGTACTGTAAGTACACCACATGTAGTATCAGGCCATGATGGGTAGAGGGCTGTAGCTAGTTGTACTGTAGGTACACTAATGTAGTAACAGGCCATGATGGGTAGAGGGCTGTCGCTAGTTGTACTGTAGGTACACCACATGTAGTATCAGGCCATGATGGGTAGAGGGCTGTAGCTAGTTGTACTGTAAGTACACCACATGTAGTACCAGGCCACGGTGGGTAGAGAGCTGTAGCTAGTTGCACTGTAAGTACACCACATGTAGTACCAGGCCACGGTGGGTAGAGGGCTGTAGCCAGTTGTACTGTAAGTACACCACATGTAGTACCAGGCCATAATGGGTAGAGAGCTGTAGCTAGTTGTACTGTAAGTACACCACATGTAGTACCAGGCCACGGTGGGTAGAGGGCTGTAGCCAGTTGTACTGTAAGTACACCACATGTAGTACCAGGCCATGATGGGTAGAGGGCTGTAGCTAGTTGTACTGTAAGTACACCACATGTAGCACCAGGTCATGATGGATAGAGAGCTGTAACTAGTTGTACTTTAATTATATCACATGTAGTACCAGGCCATGATGAGTAGAGGGCTGTAGCCAGTTGTACTGTAAGTACACCACATGTAGCACCAGGTCATGATGGATAGAGAGCTGTAACTAGTTGTACTTTAATTATATCACATGTAGTACCAGGCCATGATGAGTAGAGGGCTGTAGCCAGTTGTACTGTAAGTACACCACATGTAGCACCAGGCCATGATGGGTAGAGGGCTGTAGCTAGTTGTACTGTAAGTACACCACATGTAGTACCAGGCCATGAGGGGTAGAGGGCTGTAGCCAGTTGTACTGTAGGTACACCACATGTAGTACCAGGCCACGGTGGGTAGAGAGCTGTAGCTAGTTGTACTGTAAGTACACCACATGTAGTACCAGGCCATGATGGATAGAGAGCTGTAGCCAGTTGTACTGTAGGTACACCACATGTAGTACCAGGCCATGATGGATAGAGAACTGTAGCTAGTTGTACTGTAAGTACACCACATGTAGTACCAGGCCACGATGGGTAGAGGGCTGTAGCTAGTTGTACTGTAAGTACACCACATGTAGTATCAGGCCATGATGGGTAGAGGGCTGTAGCTTGTTGTACTGTAAGTACACCACATGTAGTACCAGGCCATTATGGGTAGAGAGCTGTAGCTAGTTGTACTGTAAGTACACCACATGTAGTACCAGGCCATGATGGGTAGAGAGCTGTAGCTAGTTGTACTGTAAGTACACTACATGTAGTACCAGGTCACGGTGGGTAGAGGGCTGTAGCTAGTTGTACTGTAGGTACACCACATGTAGTACCAGGCCATGATGGGTAGAGAGCTGTAGCTAGTTGTACTGTAGGTACACCACATGTAGTACCAGGCCATGATGGGTAGAGGGCTGTAGCTAGTTATACTGTAAGTACACCACATGTAGTACCAGGCCATGATGGGTAGAGGGCTATAGCTAGTTGTACTGTAAGTACACCACATGTAGTACCACGCCATGATGGGTAGAGAGCTGTAGCCAGTTTTACTGTAAGTACACCACATGTAGTACTAGTCCACGGTGGGTAGAGAGCTGTAGCTAGTTGTACTGTAAGTACACTACATGTAGTACCAGGCCACGGTGGGTAGAGGGCTGTAGCTAGTTGTACTGTAGGTACACCACATGTAGTACCAGGCCATGATGGGTAGAGGGCTGTAGCTAGTTGTACTGTAAGTACACTACATGTAGTACCAGGTCACGGTGGGTAGAGGGCTGTAGCTAGTTGTACTGTAGGTACACCACATGTAGTACCAGGCCATGATGGGTAGAGAGCTGTAGCTAGTTGTACTGTAAGTACACTACATGTAGTACCAGGTCACGGTGGGTAGAGGGCTGTAGCTAGTTGTACTGTAGGTACACCACATGTAGTACCAGGCCATGATGGGTAGAGAGCTGTAGCTAGTTGTACTGTAGGTACACCACATGTAGTACCAGGCCATGATGGGTAGAGGGCTGTAGCTAGTTATACTGTAAGTACACCACATGTAGTACTAGTCCACGGTGGGTAGAGAGCTGTAGCTAGTTGTACTGTAAGTACACTACATGTAGTACCAGGCCACGGTGGGTAGAGGGCTGTAGCTAGTTGTACTGTAGGTACACCACATGTAGTACCAGGCCATGATGGGTAGAGGGCTGTAGCTAGTTGTACTGTAGGTACACCACATGTAGTACCAGGCCATGATGGGTAGAGGGCTGTAGCTAGTTGTACTGTAGGTACACCACATGTAGTATCAGGCCATGATGGGTAGAGAGCTGTAGCTAGTTGTACTGTAGGTACACCACATGTAGTAACAGGCCATGATGGGTAGAGGGCTGTAGCTAGTTGTACTGTAAGTACACCACATGTAGTACCAGGCCATGATGGATAGAGAGCTGTAGCCAGTTGTACTGTAAGTACACCATATGTAGTACCAGGCCACGATGGGTAGAGGGCTGTAGCTAGTTGTACTGTAGGTACACCACATGTAGTACCAGACCATGATGGATAGAGAGCTGTAGCCAGTTGTACTGTAGGTACACCACATGTAGTAACAGGCCATGATGGGTAGAGGGCTGTAGCTAGTTGTACTGTAAGTACACCACATGTAGTACCAGGCCATGATGGATAGAGAGCTGTAGCCAGTTGTACTGTAAGTACACCACATGTAGTACCAGGCCACGGTGGGTAGAGAGCTGAAGCTAGTTGTACTGTAAGTACACCACATGTAGTACCAGGCCATGATGGATAGAGAGCTGTAGCTATTTGTACTGTAAGTACACCACATGTAGTACCAGGCCACGGTGGGTAGAGAGCTGAAGCTAGTTGTACTGTAATTACATCACATGTAGTACCAGGCCACGGTGGGTAGAGAGCTGAAGCTAGTTGTACTGTAATTACACCACATGTAGTACCAGGCCATGAGGATAGAGAGCTGTAGCTAGTTGTACTGTAAGTACACCACATGTAGTACCAGGCCACGGTGGGTAGAGAGCTGTAGCCTGTTGTACTGTAAGTACACCACATGTAGTACCAGGCCACGGTGGGTAGAGAACTGTGGCCAGTTGTACTGTAAGTACACCACATGTAGTTCCAGACCACGGTGGGTAGAGAGCTATAGCTAGTTGTAGTGTAAGTTCACCTGATGTAGTACCAGGCCACGGTGGGTAGAGGGCTGTAGCTAGTTGTACTGTAAGTACACCACATGTAGTACCAGGCCATGATGGGTAGAGGGCTGTAGCTAGTTGTACTATAAGTACACCACATGTAGTACCAGGCCACGGTGGGTAGAGAGCTGTAGCTAGTTGTACTGTAAGTACATCACATGTAGTACCAGGCCACGGTGGGTAGAGGGCTGTAGCTAGTTGTACTGTAGGTACACCACATGTAGTACCAGGCCATGATGGGTAGAGGGCTGTAGCTAGTTGTACTGTAAGTACACCACATGTAGTATCAGGCCATGATGGGTAGAGGGCTGTAGCTAGTTGTACTGTAGGTACACCACATGTAGTATCAGGCCATGATGGGTAGAGGGCTGTAGCTAGTTGTACTGTAAGTACACCACATGTAGTATCAGGCCATGATGGGTAGAGGCTGTAGCTAGTTGTACTGTAGGTACACCACATGTAGTACAAGGCCATGATGGATAGAGAGCTGTAGCCAGTTGTACTGTAAGTACACCACATGTAGTACCAGGCCATGATGGATAGAGGGCTGTAGCTAGTTGTACTGTAAGTACACCGCATTTAGTACCAGGCCATGATGGATAGAGAGCTGTAGCCAGTTGTACTGTAAGTACACCACATGTAGTACCAGGCCATGATGGGTAGAGGGCTGTAGCTAGTTGTACTGTAAGTACACCACATGTAGTACCAGGCCATGATGGATAGAGAGCTGTAGCTAGTTGTACTGTAAGTACACCACATGTAGTACCAGGCCACGGTGGGTAGAGGGCTGTAGCTAGTTGTACTGTAGGTACACCACATGTAGTACCAGGCCATAATGGATAGAGAGCTGTAGCCAGTTGTACTGTAGGTACGCCACATGTAGTACCAGGCCACGATGGGTAGAGGGCTGTAGCTAGTTGTACTGTAAGTACACCACATGTAGTACCAGGCCATGATGGGTAGAAGGCTGTAGCCAGTTGTACTGTAGGTACACCACATGTAGTACCAGGTCATGATGGATAGAGAGCTGTAGCTAGTTGTACTGTAAGTACACCACATGTAGTACCAGGCCACGGTGGGTAGAGAGCTGTAGCTAGTTGTACTCTAAGTACACCACATGTAGTACCAGGCCATGATGGGTAGAGAGCTGTAGCTAGTTGTACTGTAAGTACACCACATGTAGTACCAGGCCATGATGGGTAGAGAGCTGTAGCTAGTTGTACTGTAAGTACACCACATGTAGTACCAGGCCACGGTGGGTAGAGAACTGTAGCCAGTTGTACTGTAAGTTCACCTGATGTAGTACCAGGCCACGGTGGGTAGAGAGCTGTAGCCAGTTGTACTGTAAGTACACCACATGTAGTACCAGGTCATGATGGATAGAGAGCTGAAGCCAGTTATACTGTAAGTACACCACATGTAGTTCCAGACCACGGTGGGTAGAGGGCTGTAGCTAGTTGTACTGTAAGTACACCACATGTAGTACCAGGCCATGATGGGTAGAGGGCTGTAGCTAGTTGTACTGTAAGTGCACCACATGTAGTACCAGGCCACGGTGGGTAGAGAGCTGTAGCTAGTTGTACTGTAAGTACACCACATGTAGTACCAGGTCATGATAGATAGAGAGCTGAAGCTAGTTGTACTGTAAGTACACCACATGTAGTACCAGGCCACGGTGGGTAGAGAGCTGTAGCTAGTTGTACTGTAAGTACATTACATGTAGTACCAGGCCACGGTGCGTAGAGAGCTGTAGCCCTTTGTACTGTAAGTACATCACATGTAGTACCAGGCCACGGTGGGTAGAGGGCTGTAGCTAGTTGTACTGTAGGTACACCACATGTAGTACCAGGCCATGATGGGTAGAGGGCTGTAGCTAGTTGCACTGTAAGTACACCACATGTAGTACCAGGCCACGGTGGGTAGAGAGCTGTAGCTAGTTGTACTCTAAGTACACCACATGTAGTACCAGGCCACGGTGGGTAGAGGGCTGTAGCTAGTTGTACTGTAGGTACACCACATGTAGTACCAGGCCATGATGGGTAGAGGGCTGTAGCTAGTTGTACTGTAAGTACACCACATGTAGTACCAGGCCACGGTGGGTAGAGAGCTGTAGCTAGTTGTACTCTAAGTACACCACATGTAGTACCAGGCCACGGTGGGTAGAGGGCTGTAGCTAGTTGTACTGTAAAGACACCACATGTAGTACCAGGCCATGATGGATAGAGAGCTGTAGCCAGTTGTACTGTAAGTAAACCTCATGTAATACCAGGCCACGGGGGGTAGGGAGCTGAAGCTAGTTGTACTGTAAGTACACCACATGTAGTACCAGGCCATGATGGATAGAGAGCTGTAGCCAGTTGTACTGTAGGTACACCACATGTAGTACCAGGCCATGATGGGTAGAGGGCTATAGCTAGTTGTACTGTAAGTACACCACATGTAGTACCAGGCCATGCTGGATAGTGAGCTGTAGCTAGTTGTACTCTAAGTACACCACATGTAGTACCAGGCCACGGTGGGTAGAGAGCTGTAGCCAGTTGTACTGTAGGTACACCACATGTAGTACCAGGCCACGGTGGGTAGAGAGCTGTTGCCAGTTGTACTGTAGGTACACCACATGTAGTACCAGGCCATGATGGATAGAGAGCTGTAGCTAGTTGTACTGTAAGTACACTACATGTAGTACCAGGCCACGGTGGGTAGAGGGCTGTAGCTAGTTGTACTGTAGGTACACCACATGTAGTACCAGGCCATGATGGGTAGAGGGCTGTAGCTAGTTGTACTGTAGGTACACCACATGTAGTACCAGGCCATGATGGGTAGAGGGCTGTAGCTAGTTGTACTGTAGGTACACCACATGTAGTATAAGGCCATGATGGGTAGAGAGCTGTAGCTAGTTGTACTGTAGGTACACCACATGTAGTAACAGGCCATGATGGGTAGAGGGCTGTAGCTAGTTGTACTGTAAGTACACCACATGTAGTACCAGGCCATGATGGATAGAGAGCTGTAGCCAGTTGTACTGTAAGTACACCACATGTAGTACCAGGCCACGATGGGTAGAGGGCTGTAGCTAGTTGTACTGTAGGTACACCACATGTAGTACCAGGCCACGATGGGTAGAGGGTTGTAGCTAGTTGTACTGTAGGTACACCACATGTAGTATCAGGCCACTGTGGGTAGAGGGCTGTAGCTAGTTGTACTGTAAGTACACCACATGTAGTACCAGGCCATGATGGATAGAGAGCTGTAGCCAGTTGTACTGTAAGTACACCACATGTAGTACCAGGCCACGGTGGGTAGAGAGCTGAAGCTAGTTGTACTGTAAGTACACCACATGTAGTACCAGGCCATGATGGATAGAGAGCTGTAGCTAGTTGTACTGTAAGTACACCACATGTAGTACCAGGCCACGGTGGGTAGAGAGCTGAAGCTAGTTGTACTGTAATTACATCACATGTAGTACCAGGCCACGGTGGGTAGAGAGCTGAAGCTAGTTGTACTGTAATTACACCACATGTAGTACCAGGCCATGATGGATAGAGAGCTGTAGCTAGTTGTACTGTAAGTACACCACATGTAGTACCAGGCCACGGTGGGTAGAGGGCTGTAGCTAGTTGTACTGTAGGTACACCACATGTAGTACCAGGCCACGGTGGGTAGAGAGCTGTAGCCAGTTGTACTGTAAGTACACCACATGTAGTACAGGCCACGGTGAGTAGAGAGCTGTAGCCAGTTGTACTGTAGGTACACTACATGTAGTACCAGGCCATGATGGATAGAGATCTGTAGCCAGTTGTACTGTAGGTACACCACATGTAGTACCAGGCCATGATGGGTAGAGAGCTGTAGCCAGTTGTACTGTAGGTACACCACATGTAGTACCAGGCCACGGTGGGTAGAGAGCTGTAGCCAGTTGTACTGTAGGTACACCACATGTAGTACCAGGCCATGATGGGTAGAGAGCTGTAGCCAGTTGTACTGTAAGTACACCACATGTAGTACCAGGCCAGGGTAAGTAGGGAGCTGTAGCTAGTTGTACTGTAAGTACACCACATGTAGTACCAGGCCACGGTGGGTAGAGAGCTGTAGCCAGTTGTACTGTAAGTACACCACATGTAGTACCAGGCCACGGTGGGTAGAGAACTGTGGCCAGTTGTACTGTAAGTACACCACATGTAGTTCCAGACCACGGTGGGTAGAGAGCTGTAGCTAGTTGTACTGTAAGTACACCACATGTAGTACCAGGACACGGTGGATAGAGGGCTGTAGCTAGTTTTACTGTAAGTACACTACATGTAGTACCAGGCCATGATGGATAGAGAGCTGTAGCCAGTTGTACTGTAAGTACACCACATGTAGTACCAGGCCACGGTGGGTAGAGAGCTGAAGCTAGTTGTACTGTAAGTACACCACATGTAGTACCAGGCCATGATGGATGGAGAGCTGTAGCCAGTTGTACTGTAAGTACACCACATGTAGTACCAGGCCACGGTGGGTAGAGAGCTATAGCCAGTTGTACTGTAGGTACACCACATATAGTACCAGGCCACGGTGGGTAGTGAGCTGTAGCCAGTTGTACTGTAGGTACACCACATGTAGTACCAGGTCATGATGGGTAGAGAGCTGTAGCTAGTTGTACTGTAAGTACACCACATGTAGTATCAGGCCACTCTGGGTAGAGGTCTGTAGCTAGTTGTACTGTAAGTACACCACATGTAGTACCAGGCCACGGTGGGTAGAGAGCTGTAGCTAGTTGTACTGTAAGTACACCACATGTAGTACCAGGCCACGGTGGGTAGAGAGCTGAAGCTAGTTGTACTTTAGGTACACCACATGTAGTACCAGGCCATGATGGGTAGAGGGCTGTAGCTAGTTGTACTGTAAGTACACCACATGTAGTACCAGGCCACGGTGGGTAGAGAGCTATAGCCAGTTGTACTGTAGGTACACCACATATAGTACCAGGCCACGGTGGGTAGTGAGCTGTAGCCAGTTGTACTGTAGGTACACCACATGTAGTACCAGGTCATGATGGGTAGAGAGCTGTAGCTCGTTGTACTGTAAGTACACCACATGTAGTATCAGGCCACTGTGGGTAGAGGTCTGTAGCTAGTTGTACTGTAAGTACACCACATGTAGTACCAGGCCACGGTGGGTAGAGAGCTGTAGCTAGTTGTACTGTAAGTACACCACATGTAGTACCAGGCCACGGTGGGTAGAGAGCTGAAGCTAGTTGTACTGACAAAAGTTACTATTTACGGGTTAACACACAAAATTGCAATATACGGGGGCCTACCGTAAGAGTAACTTGAACACAATAAAACCGTACACGCAAAAGTATAACACACACAAAAAAAAGTAAATAATAATTCACAATTAGTTAAATAAAAATAAAAGTACTTATCTTTTATTTCTGCTTATGTAGGGATCGGACCGGGGTCACTCAGGGGATGCGTAGAGAACACCAAGCACGAAAAAAAAAAAAAAAAATACGAAGAGAGCACTATAAGTGTCTCTGCACAAGATTTTAAATCACAATGCCCCTTCGCATTCCCTTCAACCCCCTTTATATACAAACATGGCCACATTCGTCCAATTAGAATGCTGGAGAGATCGGTTTACTTATCTGATAAAACAACGTTCTTCGCACTAAAGAAATAGGATAAGATAAGAGTGCGAATATTTGTCAATATAATTTGACAAAAGGTCTCTTTCCAAAAGAAAAAAAAAAAACTAACCAATCTACCAAACATTCTTATTGTCCCGTAAGGAAAACCTCCCGCTATTCGGGAGGGAAAAGCTCACGGGAGCCATGTTATAAAGATACAAAAAAAACTAAAGAGAGGAGAAGTAGGCATCCAGGTCGTTCCATACAGGTGCCTTCCATCTTGTTCCTCCCAAAAAGAAAATAACCAAAGATCTGCGCAAACTACGTGAGTTACCATGAGTGATTACCAAGCACACACATATATAATATGCTTTAATAGACAGAGTTTAATGGGGGACTAATAAGCTCTCATCTGGGATCGGCAGGGCGAGGATTTGGTCTCAGAAGATAAGGGCTGAAATGTGCCCTGTCGAACGCCCCATCGACCACTGTAGGTTCGTCATGAGGATCTCCTTTCTCCTGGTCGGGAACAGTCTTGGTCTCTAACGGTGGTGTGGACATCTCTCGGCGGGGAGAGATACGACAGGCACTCCCACCTTCCCGAGCCAAAGGAATCATCCTTCTCCGAGGATAGCACTCGCGTTTAGCAGCTGTGGGCTTTCTATGACGCATGCCCCTGAATGCCTTCATCCTGTCAATATGCACAACTTGTTCATCGTGCAAATTGACTCCGCGCACTCTGAAATTTACTTCAGACACCTTAGCTACCACACGGAAAGGTCCATAGAATTTTGCGGAGAATTTAGAGGACCCCTTGCCCTTAGGAACAGCCAACAATACCAAATCCCCCGTCTCAAAGGTTCTCACAGTCTGCGTTTTATACTTCTTAACTCGTTCATCATAGTTTTCAGACAGGAATTTCCTAACAGTTTCCCTGGCATCTTGCATTTCCTTCAATCTCTCCGCCAAGGATGGCTTTCTGAATTCGCTCACATCTTTATCGCTAACTTCATGATTGACTGCGTCGTAACCAAAGAGCATGTAGTGGGGGCTCTCACCTAACGCTGAGTGCACGGCATTATTGTACGCAGCAACCGCCGCACCGAGGTTGTCTTCCCAATTCCTGCTATTGGCATAGTGACGCAGAATGGAACAAATGGTGCCATTAACTCTTTCAACGATCGAATTGCAGGTAGGACGATAAGAAGTTGTGGATAACTTTTTAATACTATATAATTTACATATCTCTCTGAAAAGGTCTGACTCGAATGCAGCTCCACGGTCAGATAAAATTTCTTTGCACGTTCCATATCTGTTCACTATCTTATTGACAAACTCGAGCCCAGCAGTCTCTGCGGTACAATCCCTGACGGGGATAACCTCAGCGTACCTGGTAAAAGCATCAATGAACACGAGCAGGTATCTATTCCTGTTCCTAGACAAGGTAAGAGGACCCACGAAGTCTACGCATAACCTTTCGAAAGGGTAGTTAGCGGGTTGAATGGGCATATTAGGAGCTTTCTTAAGCCTACCATTGTTCTCGGCACACACTGGGCATGTCTTCACGTACCTACGTACATCAGACATGGCCCCCTTCCAATAGTAATGGCTTAAGACCGCGTAAAGTGTTTTCTCTACTGAGAGGTGCCCTCCTATGGGACTGTCATGGCACCTTTCCAGAATGGTATCGCGGAGAACTGGAGGTATTACGATTTGCTTCACCATCCTTCCCTTACGAGTGGGTCTACTGTCTGGACTGACCTTGACGAGATATCGGGTGGACTTGCTTATAAAATACGTGCCATCACCCTCTTCTACCTCACTATCAGTGCTCAGAGCCCTCTTGTAGATGTTTTTCCATACAGGGCAGTTCAGCATGGACTTCTCATAGTTGGGAATGGTAGTCACCCCTCCATAGACATCGACCACAGCAACCTCAGTATTATAGGTGTCGCGGGACAGCCAGTCAGCCATCGCATTCTCCTTCCCTTTTACATGGAAAAATGTTAATTCCCTGTCCTGTAGCATCAAGGCCCATTTCATGAGCCTACGATTTTTATTCTCTAGTGACTTAAGATATTGCAATGGTTTGTGATCACAGTATATCTCCACCTGCTGACCATAGATGTAGTAGTCAAACTGTTCAATTGCCATAATAATAGCCAAGCACTCCTTTTCTATTGTGCTGTAGTTTAACTCGGCACCTCTGAACTTATGGCTGTAGAAACTAATAGGCTGCGGAGTGCCGTTCTTCAACTGTGATAACATACCGCCACATCCTATGTCGCTAGCATCAGTGAATATTAGGAACTTTTCCCTGTAGTCAGGATGAATTAGGATGGGTGCAGAGCTAAGACAAGTCTTTAGCTTGTCATACGCACGCTGCGCTGCCTCGTTCCACTCATACCTGGTGCCCTTCTTAGTCAACTCATATAAAGGGGCCGCTATTTCAGAGAAACCAGCAATGAATTTCCTATAGAAACCAACAGCTCCAAGAAAGCGTCTGACACCTGATACAGTTTTAGGAGGACTCATGTTTTTAATCTTTTCGATGTTGTTCTCCTTAGGATGAATGCCATCCTTGTCCACTCTGTGTCCCAAGAAGGTCACTTCTTCCTGAAAGAGCTGGCATTTGCTCGGCCTCACTTGAAGCCCATATTTTCTAAGCCTGTCCAACACCTCAGTTAAGTCAGCCAGATGCTGCTCCAACGACTCCGAGTATATCAGAACGTCGTCAATAAAACATTGGCAATTCTTGCCCAATAGGCCGCTTAGGATACGATGCATTTCTCTCTGAAATACATTCGAAGATATCTTACAGCCCTGAGGAAGTCTCGACATCTCAAATTTTCCGAAAGGGGTTTGGAAAGCGAAGCATTTCGTTACGTTACTATCCAGCTTCAGCTGATAATACCCACTGGCTAGATCTAAGGTACTAAAATATTTAGCACCTCCCACAGCTGCCATGGCGGTGTCTATCCGGATCATGGGATAATCTTGATTCCTTAATTTATCGTTGACCTGTCTAAGGTCCAGCACGAATCTCAAGGAACCGTCAGGCTTCTTGACAAGATGTACTGGACTGTTCCAATCAGATCTGGATCTTTTAATGATACCGCTCTCTAAGAACTTGTCCAAAAGTACCTTGTACGGCTCTAACAAACTATAGGGAATAGGATACTGCCGCCTAAAAGTAACGTCATTTATGTCAACGTCAATTTTTATTGGCGGAACCTTAGCTGCTTTTAACGCTGCGACATTTTCCACGAACATATCTGATCTTTGTTGCAGTATGTCGCGGACCAGCTGCTGATGGTTGCCATTAACTTGGCCAATATCTACCAGTTGCCAGTCTTCAGTCGCCGCAGACATTACATTGCATTCCTCCCACACAGGTGGCAGAGGAATGTTTAATCTCCTTATCTCCTTTATACCAAGAATACCGTCGTAGCGCTTATCTTCAAGTGGCATTAACCAGAAACTTATGTCTCCTAGTTCGATACCCTTATCTGTATTTACCCTACAGGTTTTTACCTTTGTCAATGTCTGGACGTGGCCTGTAACTGACACAATTTTAAGATTGTTAATAGCTTCGTCCCAGTCCTCATTCAGAACATTACACCTTTCTGAATCCATTATGCTAACTTGGCTTCCTGTATCGTATAACAGGTGCCAAGTATTGCCGTTTATTGATACTCTAACAATAGGCAGAGTTCCAACAGGATCCCGGTTAGAACGAACATTAACAATCTTAGCAATTGGTCGAATACCAGTGGCTGACTTCTGCCAACTCGAGCAAGCACTGGCCGTTTTGCCCGAGTTTAGTAGTTTAAAGCTCCTTTCTCCTTGCAAAACCTGGCAATATGCCCCATCTTCCCACAGCGGAAACATGTTAATTTATGCCTACCGCCATTTTTAGAAGAACCCGGCTTACTCTCGCTAAGCAGTTTAGTCAGCCTTTCTATTTCTTCCTTAAGGTCGTTAATGCACTTCTCTGACTCGTGCTTTGTCTTGCCTACTACAGCATTGAGCGTATCTAACCTTCCCTTCAGACTGCTAACCTCCTCTATGTCCGCCGCACATGCCCGTTGCTTAAAGTGGCAGCGGTTCTCTACACCATCCTCCATGGCCATAATTCTAACTGCCTCGTCAATACAGCTGACCCCACTACGGACAACAGGTTCCTTATACTTATCAAGAACATTGTCTACGAAAATATCGAACACTAAACTGCTGTCCAGATCGAAATCAATATCTCTCCTTGTGGCCATGAATCTTTCTCTAAACGCATTAGGAGTTTCTCCTACACGTTGCTTAAGACCCTCTAATTCTTTTAAACATTCCCTAAATCCGCGCGTTTTTTCAGGAAATAAAATGCCTAATTTCTCTATAATGCTTTCTACACTACTGTCATTTTTTATGCCCATCTCTTCTATGCTAGCCCGAACTCTAGGCGACAAAGCCTCGAACATAAGCAGTGCTTTAACTTCCTTATTCCATTTACCTATGCTAGCTTTCAGCTCTACTTCCCTGATGAAAGCTTTTAGCCCCACTCCATTGAACGTAGAAAGTTTGATAGAATAGTTACTATCCATAATAACAGTAAGAAAGACAAAAATTACACACAATAATTAATTATATAAAAGATAATAAAAAAACTCAAGGCCAAAATTACGGGAATATAGGCCAAGAAACTATCCTGGCAGGCTCGCCAATGACAAAAGTTACTATTTACGGGTTAACACACAAAATTGCAATATACGGGGGCCTACCGTAAGAGTAACTTGAACACAATAAAACCGTACACGCAAAAGTATAACACACACAAAAAAAAGTAAATAATAATTCACAATTAGTTAAATAAAAATAAAAGTACTTATCTTTTATTTCTGCTTATGTAGGGATCGGACCGGGGTCACTCAGGGGATGCGTAGAGAACACCAAGCACGAAAAAAAAAAAAAAAAATACGAAGAGAGCACTATAAGTGTCTCTGCACAAGATTTTAAATCACAATGCCCCTTCGCATTCCCTTCAACCCCCTTTATATACAAACATGGCCACATTCGTCCAATTAGAATGCTGGAGAGATCGGTTTACTTATCTGATAAAACAACGTTCTTCGCACTAAAGAAATAGGATAAGATAAGAGTGCGAATATTTGTCAATATAATTTGACAGTACTTTAGGTACACCACATGTAGTACCAGGCCATGATGGGTAGAGGGCTGTAGCTAGTTGTACTGTAAGTACACCACATGTAGTACCAGGCCACGGTGGGTAGAGAGCTGTAGCCAGTTGTACTGTAAGTACACCACATGTAGTACCAGGCCACGGTGGGTAGAGGGCTGTAGCCAGTTGTACTGTAAGTACACCGCATGTAGTACCAGGCTATGATGGGTAGCGGGCTGTAGCTAGTTGCACTGTAAGTACACCACATGTAGTACCAGGCCACGGTGGGTAGAGAGCTGTAGCTAGTTGTACTCTAAGTACACCACATGTAGTACCAGGCTACGGTGGGTAGAGGGCTGTAGCTAGTTGTACTGTAGGTACACCACATGTAGTACCAGGCCACGGTGGGTAGAGAGCTGTAGCTAGTTGTACTCTAAGTACACCACATGTAGTACCAGGCCACGGTGGGTAGAGGGCTGTAGCTAGTTGTACTGTAGGTACACCACATGTAGTACCAGGCCATGATGGGTAGAGATCTGTAGCTAGTTGTACTGTAAGTACACCACATGTAGTACCAGGCCACGGTGGGTAGAGGGCTGTAGCTAGTTGTACTGTAAGTACACCCCATGTAGTACCAGGCCACGGTGGGTAGAGGGCTGTAGCTAGTTGTACTGTAAGTACACCACATGTAGATACAGAAGCCGTTAAACCATTACATCTACAAGATACCAAGTACTTGGACCATGAAGAATCTGGACCTGTGTTCCAACGAGGCTGCCTGGATTTGAACCTGGGCGGCCCACAGTCCCCCAGAAGTTTAAAGCTGATAATAAACGTCAGGCATATTCTTCCTTTCCCGCTCTTCCTTAATTTCTTCCGTTTACTCCCCATAAAATGACGGCGTGTATCCCTAGGGGGGGTCGGGACAATGGCTCCCTGCAGCCTCCTCGCACACGTTGGTTGGTTGTTCTACCTTCCCCGTAGTTCTATCTGGAAGTAGACTAATAGAGTTACGGAGAAAAACGTTCTATATTGTCACACTTTAAATATTTCTGATGGTTACCATATTTATAGATACCTCATTTGTCGCCTTGATAGAATGACTCCTTCAGATATTAGAATAGAAATAAAAACATTTGAACTCTTCCTCAGATATTAACCTAATTTAGACAGATTTGAGAAAATTAAGAAAGCTCTCCATTGTAAATAAATATACATATTGCGGGGTGGGGGTGGGATTTTGTATTTCACCAAAAAACTGAAATTTACTTCATATTTAGAAAAAGACAAAAAAACGTTTAGATATATTAGCCTTTTGTTGTAAAAAATGAAATAAATTTCAGTTTTTTTTAGGTATAAATTCAAAGTTTTCCGCCATATGCGTCTTCTGCTTACCAAATTTTATAAAAGTTGTTCAATGTTCTAAAAAAATACTTTTATATTAAAATTATCTATGATGTATATTACCTTGAAATATCCTAACTATTGTTACATGTCAATAATTGTTATAACATAGTTGTTAGATTCATTGTTTAAACAATTGGGACTTGTATATATGTTGTTTATCTTTTATTTCTGTATGCAAATACGTTAATTCTCAACTATGTAAATATATTGAAGTTTAACATAAATGAGTTGCATAATGTAACCTTTAATGTCTCCTAAATATTCAACATGTGTATATTGTGCCATAAGCTCAATTCGAAGCTAAGGAATTGTTAAGCCTCTCCAATCTCTCTGTTTCTTATCAGAACGGAGTATTTATTAGAACTAAAAAGACCAATGTGTGTTATTTTGGAAACATATGCTATAGCCTCTAATAAACACTACAAAAATTGTATTATAATAAAATAATCCCCGTATCAATATTAAGGGGGAAATATCAGACTGCTACCAGGGATATAAATTTCTTTTAAAACATTTTTATTCACAAATCTCTAACTTTCAGGCATGAAATCCCTTATACAGGAGAAAACACGTTAAAATAAACCGCCAATAGGACAAGAGTTAAAATAGAATCAAATACAGAGGGTGTTTATAGTTATTTGAATGTCAATTTAACACGTGCCTCCACTACACGAGCTTATTGGATTTGGTATTCAGAGGGGATATATTAGAATGTTTTAAAAGAAACTTATTCTGGGAAGCGCCTGATATTTTCACTTTAATAATTGTATTTGTTAAACTTGGGAATTTATATCTGGAGTATTTATCTGAAATACTTGCACAAAATAGAAAGGATTCTCAAGGTCTACATCTCGAACAGGTGTACATCGTGTTTGACGGAGATACACTGCTGCTTAAAGATACAGGAACAAGATTCTCGAGACCTATGTGAGATCTTTCAGAAGTGCCATTGGCTCCAGTTCAATTAAAGGATGACAACCCTCGCTCCCATAGGATAGTGCTGGTTAATGATCTCCTTGAGAGTGAAGATATGCAGAGGATGCTAGCCAGATCTCCATGACTGAATCCACAGAATGTGTCTGGGATGTCTTAGGATGACGCTTCGGACCTTGTTCTCCTCTTCCTTCGATGCCTTCCTCTACTAAGGGTAGGCCACAAGGTCTCTCCATATCTCCCTCCTTCAGTGCCTACCTCTACTGAGGGTGGGCCACATGGTCTCTCCATATCTTCCTCCTTCAATGCCTTCCTCTACTGAGGGTGGGTCACATGGTCTCTCCATATCTTCCTCCTTCAATGCCTTCCTCTACTGAGGGTGGGCCACATGGTCTCTCCATATCTTCCTCCTTCAATGCCTTCCTCTTCTGAGGGTGGGCCACATGGTGACTCCATATCTTCCTCCTTCAATGCCTTCCTCTACTGAGGGTGGGCCACATGGTCTCTCCATATCTTCCTCCTTCAATACCTTCCTCTACTGAGGGTGGGCCACATGGTCTCTCCATATCTCCCTCCTTCAATGCCTTCCTCTACTGAGGGTGGGCCACATGGTCTCTCCATATCTCCCTCCTTCAATGCCTTCCTCTACTGAGGGTGGGCCACATGGTCTCTCCATACTCCCTCCACCATCCTCTTCATCTCCTCGTGTCGTCCAGTCCATTGTTTTTTCGGATCTCGTCATCCCCCTCCCAGAACTTTCTCAAGCTATAATCTGTTCTTTTGGAAGGGAGTAGGATTTATGGTGCAAATCTTCCTCCAAAACCTGTGCATGAAATCTCGTTGTGAGATTTGTATAGGCGGTAGAGATGACCATATATTTCTCTCCCTATAGATCCATTATTCTAGTAGCAATGCTGCAAAACTTTGTGAATATTAAAAAAAATAATAATAAATAAATCATATTTTAATTTATTCTTCTAAATACTTAGGGTTAAATATATTTACCCATAAAAAAATATCTATTATTTATTACATCAAGTACACCAATACCTCGCTTTGCGTCGTTTCGTTTTGCGTTTTTTTCGAAGTTGTGTCGCTGCTTAATTTTTACTAATTTTCACTGTGCGTCGTTAGATTTTCGAAGTTGCATTGTTTTGGATTCGATTCTTTAATTTTTTTTATTTTTTTTTCCTAAAATATGGCAACACCTTTGTTTTTGATTGCGCCTTCACATATTTTCACTTTGCGTCGTTTCAATTTGCGTCGTGTTTTTTTGGAACGTAACCCCGACGCAAAGCGAGGTATGGGTGTATTATAGTTTGTAATTAAGTATTTGTGTTTTAATATCATATGTACGAGTGTATAGTTTTAAAATAAGTAAATATCAATGAGCACTTGTATATAAATATATATCTTTTACATGTCGGTGTTCAGTTTAGTCGGTGTGATACCCCCGTGGAAGAGCTGATAAGTCAGAAAACTTGAGAAAATATGAATTTGTACAAGAAACTTAGCTCTGGATACTTTATTGGTTTTAATTTCTATATTTTCTGTTTACTTAATTATGAACATCAGTTTACAGTATGTTGCATTATAAGAAAAACTTTATTCGAAAATACATTAAAAGTATTATTTCAGCTGATTATTTTTCTATTTAAGAAAAAATATATATATATTTTTATATTCTGAAAAAAAAAAAAAAGAAAGGAACACCAAATTATGTTATTTATATCAGATCTAAAAATAAAATACATAAAACCTCATTTAAATTTTATCAAATAAATTAAAGTAGACAAAACCACAATTTTAATTACAAAAAAAATCTCACAAATAATTTATATGAAAAAAATATATGCTAAGCAGACTTCAATAGATAAAAAAAAAAAAAAGACGACAAAAGAACAGGCAGACGACAATTAAGAAAAGCAGACGTTTATTTGGAGTAGAATGGGAGTTGCGCATGCGTAGTGCTCACAATTCCCAATGTAAACAAAGCGCAGGATCGTCGAACTACACCTGCCCACAGGAGCAATGCCCCTACAGACAGGTTTCAACCCTACCCCACCACCCCACCTGCATATTTCACGTCCCACTGATTTAGGTAGGGGAGGGAGGGGGAGAATTGATGTGCAACTATCAATTGTATTAATTACATCCTCCCTCTATACAACCTTATTAACTCTCATTAATCATATTCTTGTTATAAAGTAGCTGTCGTTCAAATTTGCCGTTTGAAATAGCTTGAGTGATTTTGCTGAGAAAACGTCGACAATAAAAAGTTCCTTTATTAAGGTGATCAGATTTCCTTGAGGATAACTTTGTTTTTAAACATTTTAATTCACAAATATTTAAGCTTTCGTATCTGAGATTTGTAAATTAATTTATTTTTAAGAAACTTATCTCTGTAGGTCTTATCTTTTTCACCTTAATTTTGATACAAGGGTTTTTGTGTTCGAAAAGTCTTGTGTTAACACGATGTTACACAACACTTGGATACAACCGCGACCAAACGTCCAGAAACATCTGATTTTCCCTCTGTCTTATCTAGAAGGATCAATTGGATTAATTTGATTGATTAATTGGATTCTATTTGGAAAAGATGTCGTTAAGGGAGGTGATTGCTCATGAAAGGTCTCTTTCTAACTTTACCATATAGAGATCTAAGTTAAAATAGTACAACAGGCTTTTCTGGAGATGAGTCTTTTTATTAATGTAATCTCAAACTTTCAGGAATCGCTGCCTTTCTATAGGAGTACATAAAACGAATTGTATATTGCATTCCACAATCCACACATATCCAAATATTCTCACTACGAAGAGATAATGAAAGAAGCCCTGGTTTGATCGTAAAAAGAATCTCTGTGGTTTGATTAGAATGATAGATTGATTGTTCTCGTTGTAAACAGCCGCAGGATAACAGATTATAGATGAGCTACGAATCATCCATCTAGGCATGTCACCAGACATTTGCTATTAGAGAGAGGCAGCATATTTTAACTTATATATCTCTCCAACACTCATTTACCTTATAAACTGGAAACGCATTTATTTCAGGAAACGATGTAGAAAATCTCCAACTGCTCAAGCAAACAAGGACGCTTTTGAAGAAAACCCATTAAACAGTAAGGCCGTCATTTCCCGAAAGTCCAACCCTATATGAGGGAGTGTAGATGATCCAAAAGGGTTCTTGTAAATTCGAATTTTCTCTCTGTGTATCAATTATCGTCCTAAGAGTCTCTTACAAGGAGTCCTGACTGAATCACCATATCACATCCATGGAATAATGTATAATTTCTTAGGATGTGCAATAACGAGATATGGTCGACATCTGAAACTGAAAAGAGGACAAAGACATCAATACGGTAGAACCTCCAACCTAATTGCAGAGCCAAGATGTCCTTTAGCACTGTCATCGAGAATGCTGGGGACTTGGATTCCATAACCCGCAACGGACTGTCCGAACTCAAGGCGCCTTCAAGCTCCTGATAGGATCCAGACGTCGGAGAAGGCCTGTCTGGTGTAAATTTCACTCTTTATTTTAAACTCTGTAAACCTTCTTTTTTGCCGTTGACTAGAGGACAATAAACTATTTTTAATTGCCAATTGTCAAGATGTCCTTTAGGGAGAGTTCTCCTCTTACCGGAGAGTTTTTAAATAGTAAAAATGGTAATTTTGAAAATTAAAGCTGTCCTTTGTAGAGAGATGTCCTCTAGCGTGAGTTGTCCTCTCATGGAAGTTCTACTGTATATGATGGCTAGCACTTCCATCAAGACTTTATAGACAACGGTAGTACTGTACATTTACTGGATATTTCCTTTTTACATATTCCCGTTACAAGAAGAACAGCCAAAATGGTGTTTAAAGAGATAATATTTGAATATGGAAAGCGAAGACTAAAACGCGATTGATTCCACACTCGCCTTTTCAGTGATACGCTAACCTATGCCCGGTGAATTCTGTGACCACTGGACATGCATCGGACCTGGAGGCTGTTGGGTTCTGTGTTGAATGGTGTATAGGAAATCCATCTATGCTTCCTTCCCGTGGTGAATCTGTATAAAACCGGTGATCTTAATAAAGCTGTATGTATGTGTGTTTAGAGGGACAATTTCACTATAGATGAAGAAATCGCTGGTTCACCTTTATTTTCAGCTAGGTATAGTTCATGGATAAGTACAGGTACTGGATAAACTTACATAACTTTGAAGCATTCCGTTGGGAAATTGTGATTGGACCTTCGCCAAGCGTGAGCTCCTCTTCCAAAAAAGGAATTTCCCGGCTAATTGTGAAGACGAGCCGTCGTTCCAGTTGTGTACAAATCCTTTCTGTTATCTCTATATGGTGAGGTGTAGATACTTCTACAATAAACGATGTAGAATGACACTAGCTGTCTACATTTCTCGGAATTCGAACAGATTTCTAATTATATCTTTTCCATCCATTAGAGTGGAGATGCTTTGAAATAGTACACATTAATAGCAATCTATACAAATAAATGCTTTGGCCAACCCTCAGCCTTTTTTTTCTTCTCTCTTTTCTAAGCGAGGATTCCATTTCTTCCCCTGCTTCTCATTTCTTTATGGATCCATTTATCACAGGAGAATCGTCTGTATAAGACGGAATTTCTTAATAAAGGTTGTGTGTGTGTGCTTTTGTCAATGATTACAGTATGTATCATAGTTTATTCTGACATGGCAAAGTGGGTTTTATACACAAAAATAATGTATTGAAGTTATAAAAATAGATCGAGTAATATTTCTTTGTAATGACAGAAAGAAATTCTAAAGAAAGACTTTACTTCGGACTCTAAATTATACGTTATTGTAAGATGTGCTATCCTAATACTCGACATGGAAAAGTATTACATCAACCTTTTCAAGTACTTGTCCAAAGCGCTACAGTCGGTTGTCTGCTTCCTTGTAAACACAAGTATTCGAACACACGAATTGTTTATCTCTCATCCTATCCGGTCCAAGTCGTGTCTTGAAGTAAGGAACCAATATTGACCTCTGTGATCCTGAATTAATAAGAATGGAATATGCTCGAGATACAACTTGTGGTAGATGAAAGTCAACACCAACAACACAGCTTTATTAAGATCACTAGTCATATACAGATTCACTGCAGGAAGAAAGGAAGCATAGATGGAGCTCCTGTACTCCAGGCAGCGCACCACTCTGGTAGATGAAAGTTATTTTTAACGTTTTTATTTCAAATAGAGATAAGCAAATTCGACTTTATGCACCGTCTGGATTTCAAATTTTGATCGCTCGCTTGTTTTTCTGAGTTCATTGTTGAAGTTCCTCTCGGACCATCCTCTGGTGATGACCTGGCTGTATCGGTGCAGTAAACTCTCTGGTCCAAGTCTGTCGAGTTGTCCAAAACCTTCTGTTGATGTTCCTGTTGTAAGAGAACGTATCGAAGTGTATGCATTCTATCCATAACATATACCGTGAATATACTTTGTGTCTAGAATTACAACTACACTCATGGACAAAACTTAAGGAAATTGTATCTTCTAGCATGTATATCGGGATTCAGACAATAACTCTTTTATTGAAGACACACGAGATAACCAAGTATGAACAATATTGCCTCTGTATTCTTTTAAAAAACACACTACCGGTGACATCAGAATATGTAACTTCTCTAAATTTGTCCATATGTGTAACAAATCGTCTCGAAGTCTCATTACGTCACTAATCCTCTCGGTAAATCCACCCACATAGCTTCCTCTAGAGGAGAGCACACCATGTCGTCAGCCTGGCTTACAAGTGAATTTGGTGATAAACCTTCAGGGCTCTTTAAAGTAGATTGTGCTTTTTCTCTCTATTCTTCTTTAGTGTGTTCTGGTGACAATGTGGTTGAACAGTAACACTTTCATTTCAGTACTCTGATCCTCAATGGTAATTGATAATGTTTGTCATTTTGGCCATCAAGTGGCAAGGCAATCGGTTGGGAGATCTTTGATATACACGTGGCCTTAGTTTTGATACGTTTATCTTCATTACGTATCGGTCGCTAATTTTCGTTTACTTTTCTAACTATCTACAGTTGGGCACTTCAAGGTTTCTGCCAATATACCCTGATCATCAGTATATATTTATAGCAGTAACTTTAAATGATCTCACACATACATCCATATTGGTTCCTTTAATATTCACATAAAAGGTGCACAGCAAAGGGGTGAAAAATTCTGGTGACAGAAAATATCCCTGTTAAAATAAGAATGATTCAGGGGAATATTTTATCGAATGGTTAAAACATCCCTGTCTTACGTCTCGTTGTATCGTTCAGATAACACTCCATTGACCCGAACATTTGGTATAGTTGTCCGATAAGACATATTTATCACATTGAGAATCGCGTGTAGGAACCTAAAAGGTTTACCGTAATTCCCACAATGGCTTATCTTAGGCTCCCTTGAGAGACTGCCTAAAAACATGGCTAAACTTAACCTACCCTGGAGATGGTCTCTCATTAGAGGCTCTGTTACGGTGGAAAGACTCCTCATGACGTGGACTGACGTGACAGAGTTTCTGATCAAAGACCACCTCCAGGACAATTGACAATTAAAAATAATTTATTAACATCTAGTCAAACAGCAAAAATGAGAGTTTAAAATTAGATTTAAAAAAATAAAGAGAAATATTTACACCAGACGAAGCCTTCTCCGAAGGGACATCTGGATCCTATCAGGGGCTTGAGGAGAAACCGTGTTTACCCATGTTTTCAGGATATGGTCGCTCAGCCTCTATAACTTTCTTTTTGCCTTTATTTTACTGTACTGTTTATGACAAGAAACGAGTTTTTCCTCCTAACTCTGCACTTATGTTCGACCGTCTCCGAGTTCTTCACTTCATTGGAAGCTAGGTAGGTGGACGAGATGGACAAGGGCACATTTATGCAATGCAGAGAAAGAAATTAGCGTCAAGGCTAGAGTCTGACTAACGCAGTCCTCCTGTTGGCAAGAGCATTTTGTGAAAATTCCCAACGATGGGTAGACTTTCAAATTCGTAGAGAATATAGACAAGCTAATGCATACTACAAATGCAGTGCTTTACCTTTGTACTTTGCACTCACCTGGGGGGTACCGTTTCTCCATTTGTTTACCAACATTCTTTTCTTAGATTTCTGCAGGAAGACCGTGTACCGACATGAGCTGCCACCTATCCACCGAATCCTACAAAGGGGATAGTAAATTCCTCTAATAATTCAACGTAATATTTAAAAAAGAGAGATTGATGCAGTTTAATAACTAAGAGTTGAGAAAAAGAGATGGTTGGTCTGTTATCAAACCGGAAAAAACCTCAAAAATATGATTAGAGAACGTCAACCAAATCCGACCTACATAGAATCTGTTCTGTTTATGATAAGATACAAGTTTGTCCTCCTAACTCTGTACTCCTAACTATGTTCGATCATCTCCGAGTTCTTCACTTCATTGGAGGCTAGGTAGGTGGACGAGATGGACAAGGGCATTTATGCAATGCAGAGAAAGAAATTAGCGTCAAGGCTAGAGTCTGACTAACGCAGTCCTCCTGTTTCCCCATCCCTGGAGAGTCTCCAACGCCCCGTGAGGCAACTGCTGGCTAACGGCCAGGTGTGTGCCGGTACCCATTGATGATGGTGGACACGACCTGCAACATCTTGGCCTGGACGACCCATGACTGGCTCCACCTTGGAGGACAGCCGGGACAAGGTCAACTGGATCTTCCAGGATGTGAAGCTCTTTGTTTTGGTATCGGTTTAGCATCTTCAGTCTGGATGACATCGTTAACTTTAGTTTCGGAGTACGGTGGAAGAGTGATCTAAGCCGTTGGTTTTCGACTGCTACGACCGGGAATAGAATCCCTAATTTGACACCTTTTTTTTCTAATTAAAAAAGAAAATGTTCCAATGGCTCCCGATACTTGCAAAAGTCCAACTCCCAACAGCGAGCGCAAGTAACCAAATGGGTTCTGGAACATTTGTAAGAGCAAAAGTCGAACTGCTTTTCACATGTGTATTTCAGTCGCCAACTTCAACCCACCATGATTAGCATGGCCTATACAAAGTGTACTATGAATAATAATAAAAAACTATAGTTTCTAAGACAACAAAGTGATTGTGCTGTTACCTTTTGATTCCGAATAGATAATCTGGAATAACTTTTTCTCTCGAAGAATGTCAAATATTTGATTAATATTGTCGCGTATAAGGCCTGAAAACATATACAATCTCCGCCAATAGATGGCGCTTTCGCCTATTTCCCGTTTGGAACTTGTGTGGATATCGCCGACTGCTGTGGTCCTGTTTCCTGGAGCAAATAGTTGTAAATACACGTTTATATTGGCCCTAGGAGGTGGCGTAATGTATATATATAAATATCCGTTGTTTATTATTCTAGTTATGTGTAATGTGTAGTATAAATGACAATAAAAGAGGAGTGTTAGAAGTCTCGGTGCCGGTTGCTACTCTCGCAAACGTCACAGCCGCTGCTCTTCTGGTAAGTCTTTCATGTCCCCCCACCAGTGGTAAGGCCGAGAGATACTTCCAGAGGAAAGGAGTTCTACTTAAGTGGTGGTTCTCGGAGGTCCTTGGGTGCTCTGCAGGGTACAGAGGGAGAGCAACGGGAGCCCGGGTAGGTGATCCACGGCGGAGGAAGCGGCGTCGTCGCAAAGAACCGGAGAGGGGTCACGCGCGACAATATTAACATCAGTCCTATCTAAAGCTAGATGCCCTATTTATTCCAAGATATACACACGTCCTATATTCTAGGAAATCTGAATGTAGCTCGTTCTTTAGATATAGGGGTCTAGATGGAAGCGTATGTATCGTCTATTGGGAACAAACATTTCACTAAACTCTCGGTGAGTTCGATCTACAGTCAAACCTCCCATAAGAGACCTCTTTCGCAAAATCAAAAATGGCATGAGCTGAATTAAAGCAACCTCCGATGAAAGACCGCCTCTAAAAGATAGCAGATGTTTACGTATTTTATGGGGCCCCTTCTATATCGTGGGAACAGCTTAGACTTTAAAGCATAAAGGCAAGTACATGCCTCCAAATTTTATAAATTGTCCAGATATGTCCTGCTTACAAAAATATTTTCAAATCACAATCATTCTTAAATAGAATTAAACAATGTTTTAGTGTACGATATTCTATCAGCAAATATTCTCTGGAATTTACAAGACTTCCGTATTCTGATGGTAGGTCTACACTCATGAACAAAACTTAAGGAAGTTGTACCTTTTAGCATATCGTGGCTATAAATCTGATAGATATTTGATACACAGTGACCTTTATTGAAGACACGCGAGATAGTCAGGTATGAACAAAATTGCCTCTGTCTCCTTAAAAAATGTATATAAATAATAATAATAATAATAAACAGATGACCGGCGACATCGATATATGAAACTTCCATAAGTTTTGTTGAAACAAAAAGATCCCACCAATGTTGATGTAGGCAATGTTAGGCCATAATCTCTTCAACACTGAGAGAACGAATCACTTCTCTACAGAATTCTGCAACTGGTGAGCTTTTTGGGAAAAGTAACTCTACAACTGGTGAGCAGTTTGGAAAAAGCAATCCTATACCTGGTGAGCCGTTTGGCAAAAGGCAATCCTACAACTGGTGAGCCGTTTGGCAAAAAGCAATCCTACAACTGGTGAGCCATTTGGCAAAAAGCAATCCTACAACTGGTGAGCCGTTTAGGAAAAATAATCCTACAACTGGTGAGCCGTTTGGCAAAAAGCAATCCTATACCTGGTGAGAGTTTGGGAAAAACAATCTTATAACTGGTGAGCCGTTTGGGAAAAGCAATCTTATAACTGGTGAGCCGTTTGGGAAAAACAATCTTATAACTGGTGAGCCGTTTGGGAAAAGCAATCTTATAACTGGTGAGCCGTTTGGGAAAAGCAATCTTATAACTTGTGAGCCGTTTGGGAAAAGCAATCTTATACCTGGTGAGCCGTTTGGCAAAAAGCAATCTTATACCTGGTGAGCCGTTTGGCAAAAAGCAATCCTATACCTGGTGAGCCGTTTGGGAAAAGCAATCTTATAACTGGTGATCCGTTTGGCAAAAAGCAATCTTATAACTGGTGAGCCGTTTGGGAAAAGCAATCTTATAACTGGTGAGCCGTTTGGGAAAAGCAATCTTATAACTGGTGAGCCGTTTGGGAAAAGCAATCTTATAACTGATGAGCCGTTTGGGAAAAGCAATCCTACAACTGGTGAGCCTTTTGGCAAAAAGCATTCCTATACCTGGTGAGCAGTTTGGGAAAAGCAATCCTACAACTGGTGAGCCGTTTGGCAAAAAGCAATCCTATACCTGGTGAGCAGTTTGAGAAAAGCAATCCTACAACTGGTGAGCAGTTTGGGAAAAGCAATCCTACAAATGGAGAGCAGTTTGGGAAAAGCAATCCTACAACTGGTGAGCAGTTTGGGAAAAGCAATCCTATACCTGGTGAGCCGTTTGGCAAAAAGCAATCCTATACCTGGTGAGCAGTTTGAGAAAAGCAATCCTACAACTGGTGAGCAGTTTGGGAAAAGCAATCCTACAAATGGAGAGCAGTTTGGGAAAAGCAATCCTACAACTGGTGAGCAGTTTGGGAAAAGCAATCCTATACCTGGTGAGCCGTTTGGGAAAAGCAATCCTACAACTGGTGAGCAGTTTGGGAAAAAAAATCCTACAACTGGTGAGCAGTTTGGGAGAAGCAATCTTACAACTGGTGAGCCGTTTAGCAAAAATAAATCCTACAACTGGTGAGCCGTTTGGGAAAAGCAATCTTATAACTGGTGAGAAGTTTGGGAAAATAAATCCTACAACTGGTGAGCAGTTTGGGAAAAGCAATCTTATAACTGGTAAGCCGTTTGGGAAAAGCAATCTTACAACTGGTGGACCGTTTGGGAAAAAGCAATCCTACAACTGGTGAGCCGTTTGGGAAAAGCAATCCTACAACTGGTGAGCAGTTTGGGAAAAAAAATCCTACAACTGGTGAGCAGTTTGGGAGAAGCAATCTTACAACTGGTGAGCCGTTTAGCAAAAAGAAATCCTACAACTGGTGAGCCGTTTGGGAAAAGCAATCTTATAACTGGTGAGCCGTTTGGGAAAATAAATCCTACAACTGGTGTGAGCCGTTTAGCAAAAAGCAATCCTACAACTGGTAAGCCGTTTGGGAAAAGTAACTCTACAACTGGTGAGCCGTTTGGGAAAAGTAACTCTACAACTGGTGAGCCGTTTGGGAAAAGTAACTCTACAACTGGTGAGCCGTTTGGGAAAAGCAATCCTACAACTGTGGTGAGCCGTTTGGAAAAATAAATCTTGCAACTGGTGAGTCTTTTGGCAAAAATCAATCCTACGGTATGGAACGGTTTGGGAAAAGAAATCCTACAACTTGTGAACCTTTTGGGAAAAGCAATCCTACAACTGACCCACAAGCAGATGATATTCTGCTAAGCCTCTATAGAGAAAAGTAAACTTCAATCAACTGGTGAACCTTTCCATAAAGCTAGGCTCAGCAATCCCTACACTCCATGATTACCTTCATTGTTCTAAGAAGCTGCACAGTCCCTGTAGACTAACTCTCCAGTTAATCCATCAAGGATGTAGATAGATCGAGCCTATCGGTATGTCTTGCTGGAAACGCTCCCGAAGACCTTGATATCCACTCCCTTCTTGCTTCATCTTAATGGATCCCCTTTCGTAAAATTCATAAATCAATCGATTCCTTTTCTTCTTTATTCTTGCGATGAGGAAATAGAAAACTAGAAAATTCCATTTTTATATTTTAGATTTTTTTTTCAAAGAAAAATATAAAATGGGTTTTCCCCTTTTTTTAATGCCAAGATATCCAATTCAAGAAGATATACCTCGTGAAGGCCTCGACAGGAAGATAAGTGAGTGAATGCTGTCAAAGATGTAGAAGTCGTTGTATGCATATACTAGATGATGGTTCTCCTATAGCTGTACTTCTTTTGACTTTGCCACTCAGCTCTATCCACATGGAAAACGATGAAGTTTCATTGCTAGCAGTTTTCTCAAGTCAAGCAGCCCTTGTATAATTTGACTGTTTCTATCATGGATTCATTAGATTTTGGATAATCCAATAGATTTGAATAATGCAACGGGTTTCTGGGGAGTGTGTTTATTTTTAATCTTATTAAGTTCGAGATTCCTATTTACATATAATCCATTGGTAGCGTTGAAATAACGCACACCTTTTACCTTTTTTATATGATCAAGTTACTTTTAGCTTTGTAACTATTGTTTTGAAGTTATACAGAGAATTTTTGTTCTTCTTTTTAATAATCAGTTTGCATTTCCATAAATTATCTCATTTTGGAATAGGCCTCTCAATACGACAACACAAAGGCTTTCATATAACACTGACTTGTCCTGGAGTGTAAGAAAGAATCATTGAATGTATCACATAAGTAGACAGGAGCGATCAGCTATATACAGTCTTGATGGAAGGGCATAGCACACTTGGCGAGTTATTGCCCTATAATTAATTTGTTCCTAACTGGCTTTGTCCTTATTGTTTGCGGAAGAGCATTGCTCGATGCAAATATTTATATGTAATTCTAAGTCTCAAAAACGTATATCCATAGTTTGCTTGAATACCATTTCTATGAATCCACCTTTTAGTGTAGCATATATAAGCAGAATCGTCTTATACAACCTTCTCAAGAACAAGATCCCCAAGAACCAAAGATTCCGGAACCAAAGACACTAATATAAAATATAATTGTGAATGAACCCTTGTACAGAACCATCACTCACACATTATTGTAAATATGATAATATAGATTGTTCCTTTTGAACGGCACCTAAGGAATTCAGAACGTCCTGTACAATATTGAAGCTCTAATTAAGCGGTCTGATAGATTAAATTGGTAAAAACGCTGGGAGGGTTCATCTCTGATGAGTCAAGCCATCCAAATATTCTTTTAATCGCAGTAAGGATAGTAGAAGTTTGTTTAATGTTTAAAAGAAACTTTCGTGATTAATATTTTTCTTTTCTTATATATAGATTGGGCGTTATTGTCCTATATACTGTATCTTCTAGTCATCTTCTTTATCATTTTCTAATGATATATTCTCAGCTTTTCTGCCGAGATGAATATTTTAATGACAAGAAAGTAAGCAGAGATGTTTTCCAAATAGAGGTTATAGTAATACCTACTTACACTATGCTAATTCATCGCTATCACGTAATCGAAAAGCTAAGACTGAGTAAGAAGACAATATGGTATAGGATCATGGTCAGATTTGATCCAAATGTTTCAACTACCCGTCTCACAGTATTTAGACAAATATGTAGCTTTGTTTTCTATACTTCTATATATTGCGGCATATTTACTGTTATATATGTAAATATATCCTCCTATTTGGTGTCTAAATATTGATTTAATCCTTCAATTAATTCATTATTTAAAATTGCTTTCAATTTTTTAGTTAATTTTTCTAAATTTAATCGATATTTGTTTAGATTATAGTGGCAATTTTTATTCTGGCATTCAAAAGTTTTTTTCCCGTTTCTTTTCTTTTTCTCGTTTCTTTTATTTTTGTTTTATGCAAAGCAGACTACATACTTGTTGTTTGTACTGAGCTATTTATTCTATCATCTCGGCTGAGTGGATCGAGACTCTTTTACTAAGAATAAAACTTCACTTAATTTTAACATCGACTTCTTTAATTTATTTTCTATGCGACAATATATATATTCCCTTTTTGCACATGCTGCTTTGTGTTTTGTGTGCAGCCTCTTCCATCAAAAGAACGCAAATTGTTGCGTCTTTCCGATATTTCCTATGCGCGCAGAATCAAATCCAAGAAATCCCACAATAAATGCACAAAGTTTTAAATTCCAGTCAATATTTCGGGGATTAAGGTACAGATGTAGCTTCGATAATGCTGATTTTTCTGAAATTTTTTGAAAATTTTATTGAAGTATGCAGTTATTAAAGAAGAGTAGTGGTTGAAATACAATTTTAATGGTGCAAATGCTTTCTTCAAACATAAACTTCAAACCCTCTTTTGAAATTGTAACCAGTTTCATAAATACCAAGATTAGAATTGTATCTGAGAGGCTGATATATATCGCTCAACATTATAAAAGGATTTCTATGTTGTTTGATAAGGTTTGGTCGATTTTTTTCTTATAGGATCTCCTATATATATAGTTGGCTTTCTTAACTTCAGCCTATTTTAACCTCTTTTTTTTTAATAGTTGTTTTATTTCGAAAATATTTGAAGATTTCAAGTCAAATTTTCATTTTTGGTTCATATTTCATCGAAGATCTCTATTGCATGAGTATATTCCGTCATACATGTATGGTACCCGCTAACCACAAACGGAGAGTAAAGCGGGAACACGGAACAACTGACAAAAAAGGGAAGACGAGAGTGAGAAAAGAACAACCCCACAAACACCATTCCCACGAATTTGTCATCTCAGAAAGTAGAGAAAGTTGAATGACAGTGAAATGCAAACTTCCGCCAAGAAAAATGGAGGAAGAGAGGGTTGGCGTACAAAGACAGGGGAAAGTGATGTTCTTGACCTCGAGACAGGTAGGGCAATGAACCAGGGCGCCGACCCTGGGCCCCTCACCCCTTCCTTACCACCGCTTCCTCAATCTCTCCTTTGTGCCATCCCAAAAAACTTTCAGGAATCGCCCGATAAACCATGGGAAATAGGCTGCTTTTCTGGTATGGGGTCATTAGAACTACCGAGCTTTTTTTATGGCCCACGGGGAGTGGCGTTTTTTTTTTAACCCTCCTTCCCTAACCCGTCCCTTATTGAGGGATAACTTTTTTTATGTCATAAATTAAAATTTTTATCCTTTCTTGTTATATGTACTTGCCTCCCCCCTTTTGCTTTATGTCATCTTGCTTCCCACCTTTGAATGCAGGTTATGGTGTCTTTTATTGCTTCACATTATGTAGGCAGCCTTCAAGTTGCGACACCAAGTTTGGCGTTTGTTTGTTAAAACATGACGATCTTTCATACACAACAATATATCTGTCTTTTTCTTCAAACAAACAATCAAACTCAAAAGAAATTTATAAAATAACCAATTTCTAAATAGAAATGGAAGCAATGCAACAAATCTTGCATCTTAAACACTAGAAAAACCACATCAATATCATTTTGAAATCCCTATATTTGCACTGATGGACAAAACTTAAGTAAGTGGTACTTTTAGCATGTATATACTTTATTATTATTATATAATATATATGTATTAAAGGAGAACGTTCGAATTTCCAACGTGATATATGCAAATAAGGAATGCTTTATGCTTAGAATATGAAACTTCCTTAAGTTTTGTCCATGAGTGATTTAAAGGGAGAGGTGTCTCTTTTGGTACATAATGCTTATTTAATTAAAAGGACATATTATGTGAGCAATAGTTACCCAGAATTATTTGAAAAAGTAAAAATTAAAACAGGTAAATAGTTTCTTTTTATTTATATTGCAAGCTTTCGAGCAATTATACTGCTCTTCAACGGGCGGATATTCTTTGTACAAACTCTAAATAAATATATACACTGTAAAATTGAAAACTTTTTGTTATTAGCATGTGCTCTCGCGGGCGTGATTCAGACTGTTTCCAGCTAAAGTGATAGATATTATACTGGGATGAAATATATATACATTCCAATAATTATTAATATTCAGATTATTTGTCAAGGATATTGTTATATTGGGTTGGGAGGTCGATTTTTCTATTAATGCTATTTATTTTTGATGATACCAGTGCTTCTAGAAATAATCGTTGTTGCTTTCTTTCTATGTCTTGATAATGGGCTATTACTTGTTTGAGATTAAATGTGTGTCCAGTGGTGCTGGTGTGTTGATATATTAAGGATCTATTGTCTTTGTGTCTTATGTTTCTTTCGTGTTCTTTTAGTCTGGTCTCTATTGTCCTACTAGTTTCTCCTACATATGTGGCATTTCATTTATTTTACCAATATTTCAGTTGGCTGAACGCCAATCTTTATCAAGGTGTTATAACATTTTAAAGTGTGTCAACAACAAACTCAGCGCCAGATAACGTCAACAGAAAATTCTATAAAACTTTTACCAGATGACGTTATGTAGCGCTAAGTTTATTGTTGACACACTTTAAAATGTTATAATACCTTGATAAAGGTTGGCGTTCAGCCAACTGAAATATTGAAAAAATAAATGATATTTTGATCCAATATATGCCTTTTTAATTAAATACTTATTTATGGATTGCTCTATTTTCAAAATAATGCTTATTGTGATAGCAAAAAACATGTAATGAGCTGAGTATGTAAATATTATTGAGAATTTTTCAAAATATATTCTTTATTCACTATACATAGCCTTTCTCTCTTTGAATACTGCTCTACTGTGTTCTTTGTGTGAGGAAATAAAGAATATTATTGTCGAGTGTAGAAAATATCTCACAGACAGTTTATATTGCCTCTAGCACCATTGATTACTAGATTTATAAAACTACATGTATTACCTCTGTGTCTATGGAAAACAATTTGTTTTTGTAACTGTAGAATGTGTGCTATATTGTATTCTTCTTTTTCCCTGAAGGAAATCATTTCGTTTTATATTTCTACCAACCGATTACCCGTTCTACGAACGGATTTATAAATACACAGAAACCAGTTCTAAATCTTATCGATGTTTTATATGTGTTAATTATCATTATTATCATTATTATAGAGCTTAGTATCACTATTATTAGTAATATTCTGAAAATACTATACAACTGTCGTATTATATTTGTTGTACATATACAATCTTGTACATAGGAATGTCTACATAGAAACACCAAGAAACGTAGCTTCAAAATGGCGTTCAATAAAATCTACCACCAGAAAAGAAGGGCGCGGTACGCAGTAAGGTCGAATAACAGATCATTGGCATTGTCCAAGAAGCTAAGAGAACATAAATATCGAGCAGGTAAGTTTTTGATTGGACATGGACGCCCAAAATGGTCCGCCCTCTCTGACGTCACCATTAGTATATAAGTTGGGTTCCTTCTGAGCACACAGGAGCATAAGGGAGAAGACAATACAGTAGCCAGGTCGCCATGCTGCCCCATTGACCAGAGCGATCCCAGGACTCCCATAGTCCACCTCACCTTCCCGGGTGCTGCCCCCTCTAAACCGAGATAACCATGTTCCTATACGTGTGGTTTTCATTTATCTTCAGGCAAGTGCGCTCCCACACTGGCCCATGACTGTATGTTGGATAAGGAGCCCGCAGCGAGGATGTTAACAAATCTTTCAGACACGCCTTTATTCACCTAACTAAAACGTCTAAAGAAGGACTTGCCTGAAAGCTTGTTTAACCAAGAAAATAAAAATATTTGTGGCGTTTTATGCTTATTTGTAGTTTAAACAAGGTAAAATCCTCTGGAGTAACTTGGTAAAGAGAGAACATTCAAAGACAAAGAGGATAAGTTAAAAAGAAACTTATCCTCTTTGTCTTTGAATGTTATTTGTAGTTTACACATATATGTTATCTAGATAAAATATAAATACTAGAGTTATATAAATTAATGTATGAAGACATTAAGACGCGAATGTTTCTTTTCACAAATAAATCAAACTTCTACTATCCTTACTGCGATGAAAATATATTGGATATTAGCATATATAAGCGGAATTGTCCAATACATTATTAGAGCTCTATGAAGCGTTCTGGTAGATTAAATTGGCGAAACCGATGGGAGGGTAAAGCACTGATAAGTCAAGCCCTCTTAATTATTTTTTCATCGCAGTAAGGATAGTAGAAGTTTGATTTATTTGTGAAAAGAAACATTGGGGTCATAATGTCTTAATTCGTTATATATAGATGGCGTGTTATTGCTTTGTATTCCAACAATAGGACAGTAGGAACCGGGCTAAGAACACCGTACACGGCCGTCCAAGACATCACCTATGGTTAATGGTTTGTACGAATAACTCGAGGGATAACCTGCGTTCTCTCAGAGAAGTGGAATAGGGGTCCTTAGACAATTTTTAGACAATTAAAATAATTTTATTGACATCTTGTCAATACATGCAGAAGGGTGTGGGTTCGATTCCCGCCCCTGGACACTTTTTATTTTTCCGTTCTCCATTACTCTTCATGTTTCACCTTTCCATACCTCATCCTCAAAGTTAGAAATGTCGCTATTTCTCTTTGAAAATAAATTTCGATTTTTAAAAGAAACATTCGCGGTATAATTTTAATTTAGTTTTACAATCATCAGCCGCGTTATATTGTATTTTAAATGTTACTTTAAATATAAGTTATGAACGGAAAAATACATCCAGGGTAGCCGAGTGGACAAGGCACCTGCCCGGTAAGCAGAAGGGTGTGGGTTCGATTCCCGCCCCTGGACACTTTTTATTTTTCCGTTCTCCATTACTCTTCATGTTTCACCTTTCCATACCTCATCCTCAAAGTTAGAAATGTCGCTATTTCTCTTTGAAAATAAATTTCGATTTTTAAAAGAAACATTCGCGGTATAATTTTAATTTAGTTGCACAGTCTTCACTATTAAAAAAAAAAAGAATAATATGGATTATATACACTATGTACAATGAATATGGCGCTTCTGCCAGCGCTGCAGATTTTGGTGGAGAATCGCCAGTGGGTCTCCAGCGACACCACGCATTTCGCGATCTACAAAGAATACGTAGATCGCGTACTTCGCCGCTGAGGAGATGGTGATGACGTGGTCCTCGAGATAGGGTTCTTTAGAGGGTAGGGAAATATAAAATATATGTAATGGCTAAGTGTTATCTGAATAAGACTCGTTCTAGCTTTACAATTTGAACTGAATGTTTATTTAATCCAGTAATATCCATTTACTGGTATACAAAATAGAAAGATAAAAGGGAAATAGTTTATATAAGTTTTAAAACAATTGATAAATGGCATGATTTTGCATAGTCAATAATAAATATAATACGTAACATTATTATATGTTATTTAACATATCACAACATGTTTCCCCTCTGCTACAACAATTAAAGAATGTCACAAATTTGGACAACCATTAATAAACAAATCAGGCAAAACACAAAAGGCCGTTGACAGGCAGAGATACAAATTAGCCTAGAAATTATTACTATATGCTAATTATAACAAAGAAGAAAAAAAAATTATTGAAGGCATCAAAAAAAAACAAGAGATTGTGAAGAGCCTTCACTAGAACATGCTTGCCAATGCTAGATTGATTAGTTAAATACTCAAGCAGTCTAGGCTTTGGGGTACAGGGTTCTTGGCCAAAGGGGGTGGTTACACTTTTACAGAAAGGGCCAGGTTGGAGTACTCCATTTTTTGGTGCCTGGGGACTGCGGCTTCTCTCCGTTGCTCTTTGCAGTCAATTACGTCATTACATCTTAGGAATATCCAGAATTGTCACTTTCAACAATACTATAGCGATTTCTCTACATGGCTTGATGACATCTTCATGTAGTAGGGTCATTTCGACGTCATCTCACACTCAAGTAAGACAACTTCCAGCACACAGGTTGATACTGGGGCTTTAGAACCAACTACAGAGTTATGATCAATATAACATTGAACTCTATTCATGATAAAATTGTGAAAAAGGTATTAAAATTACAAATATATTCTCACAATGAGTATCTTTTTCATTTAAAAAATTTGAAGGGCGATTAACGCTTGAAAGCTAGCGTTTTTTAAATAAAAAATATACTCATTGTGAGAATATATTTGTAATTTTAATAACATTGAACTGTAATTCTAGTATATCATGGGATAATCAAAACCAGGACTACAAATACACTAAAGAGAGGCATTGATTAATAAAATTGATTTTTTAAGCTAAGTCTTATTTAAATTACAAAGCCTGAATATATAAAAATGTAGAGTATTGATGTAATTTGTCTTCCAAATTCCAACTCGCACACTTAAGGACAATTTCGCTATGAACCAAGATTGATGCCAACTTCTCCAATTTCTTATTGACTGATATCCCCCTCCTAATTCTACTTGATCATATTTACTCTTTTTACTTTCTCATTTTCATTTTTTTTCTTAATTATCATCCAGATTATGCATTTTAAAATATTTGATCGAAACGAATTAAATATTTGTTTTAAAAAAACCTTTTTAAAGACAACGAAATCAACAACAAAATGTTTTTCTTAAGATCTCTCGTTGTCTATACAATCGCCTCGTATTCCAAAGAGAGAAAGAAGAATGGGGAGAGTAACAAAATGTAGATTAATAGGTATCGTTGCTTCAGTAAGTCTTGTTGTTGAGACCTAACAACTCCTGTCTTCTTTAGACATCTTTTTTTTTGTAACGCTATATCACAAACTTTTATAACCCAGTGATGAAGCAGACAATTGTAAACAAATACACATGTCACAATATAAACACGTGTGTATAACATCCGCGCGGTGATCATCAAGGGCTTCCTGATGTCAGTCAGGAAAGTGAAAGGCTCGCGTGAATGACCTGGATTCCTCTGTCTTATACAGGGTGATCCAAAAGTCCCGCACAACTTTAAAAATTAATAACTCCGCGAATATTTGCGCTAGAGCAATGCGGTAAACACCATTGTGTTCAGGATGCAATGGGATTTTTTATGGCAAATAATGAAAAATTCGAAATTGATTTTAGTTACAACTTTATTCGCTAGATGGCGCTCTACCAGAATCAGCTATTCAGCGGCCAAATTGTTTGATAAATTGAAAAATATAACTGACCGACACGTATTTTTCCTTTTTGAATACCAGGAAAGAACCCAAATAATATCAAATGATAAATTAATAAAACACCATTTCGCCAAAAGTTAGAAGAAATGGTTAACGATTTTTAAATACAATCTGAGATATGTAAAATAGGTATATGCAAATTAAAACATGTAGTAAAAAAAAAAATTGATATTTTAGATGCGGTTTGCTGGAATCCTCTCAGCTATTTATATTTCGAAAATAATAAATTTATTATTTTTTATTTCAACTCTCTCTCAGTATCGATTATATTTATTTTAATTCATTTGAAAAATATTTATCTATCTCTGATGATTTATTTTACTCTGGAATGCCGTTGTTGTTTTTGTCGTGTCCAATAAAGAGCCTCAGATGTCTCCATGCATCTCTATCACAGCAGAAGCAGCAGCATTGTCCACTATCTCGGGTGTGCAAAGCAGCTGCTCTGGGTCTATGTCAATTTTCTGCAAGGCTGCGGGCATGAGAATATGTGGGTAGGTGTTAGTTCCACACCAGGACAGTTGTTGCATGTTCTATAGGTTCTTGTGCCATCTTGATGTATTGTCATCCTTTATAATGTTTTGTTCTAAATCTTGTTATAGTTTTGTCATTTTTCTCTCAGAGTTTATTTCACATTTTGATCTTTTCTTATTTTTTGTTAAATTATCTTGTATTTTGCAAAAGTATTAGCGTCAAATAATGACATTTGTTCTTTCCTTAGGCTCAACTTTCTGGCTTCCTTTGCAAATTCAACTGCCATTTCATTACCCCCGATCCTAACACTGGCAGGAATCCATTGTAAAATGCAGTTATTCTCCAATGATATCAGTTGAGTAAGTAACGAATGTATTTTTTTGTGTGATTATAGTATTGCCCTTCTGAATTGCTTCTAGATCGGATATGAGGTCGTTGTACGGTATATTATAATTCCTTCTGCTTGATGCAGGGATGGTTGGTTAAGGCATACATCAAGAGCTTTCCAGATAGCTGTCAGTTCACAAGTGAAGTTTGACGAAATCTTTCTTGCTCCTTCTTTGATTTTGATGTATGTTCCATCTTGCAGTATCATGTTAATTCCAGCCCCTCCATTACTTATGGTAAGGTCTGATGATCCATCTGTATATGCTGTTAAATAGTTTATCTGATCGCATGAACCAATTGTGTCAAGTCCTTTCTTTTTAAGAATGTTTTGTTCTCTTTTTTTTATTGCAGGGTTCATTCAGGTTAAGATTGATGATTACATTTGATGGCAATGGGGTAGGAAATATTGGTTATTCTCGAATTTGAAATTCATTATGTTTCATATTTATGCTCTTTCTAATATTGTTGTCGTACTGAAGTGTTGAAGATCTTTTGAGCCTTTCTTTTTGTGTCCAGTTTAAATAGGTTCTATGGGATATGTGTTCGGTTTCTTTAGTTTTTAAGCTATTGGTGAATTTTATTGTTTTTAATTGTCTTCTGCTTTCAAGTAGGTCTAGACCACATTCTCTCTGAATTTTCTAATTGTTGGTATTTGAAACAGAACCAGTGATTAATTTGGCCGCTTTTGCTTGAACACTGTCTAGTCTTCTTTTTAGTGATGAACTTGAGGGAGCCAAGACCGTTGTTGCATATTCCATTATTGGCCTTATTAAGGTGATATATGTTGTTCTGATAATTTTGGGTTTTGCTCCCCAATTTGTTCCACATAGCCTTCTCAGAATGTTTAGGTTTCTGGTAGCTCTATTTGAGGTGCTAATTATGTGTTCTGTAAATCGCAATTCCTCATCAAGTATCACACCTAGGTAATTTGGAGAACAAATTTGATCAATTATATGGTTGTTTATGCTTATTTTGGAGTTAAATTAATGCCCTTTTTCCTGTCAGTGAAGGAGACCTATAGGTTTGTGTTTATTGGGTTTTTGTCATTTTGAGTTTCATTGCCTACTTCTCATTGATGTATTCAGTATTTTTCTGATATTTCTATACTGCTACTTGTGTGCCATATGGCTATATAATCTGCATAACAGGCAACTTTTGTGTCTTCAGTGAGGTAAGGATGGATGTTGTTAAGGTTGTGTCGTAATTAGATGTACAACAACTCAAACTTGACCATGACTCTTTTTTTAACTCTTATTCTTTTCGTTTGGCCAACAAAAAATGCCCAATTTATATACACATATATTCTTACATCTTGAGACTTTAAAGAATGCAAATAATCTTCATCTATTTACATACACAACACATCTCCCCCCTTAATAATACTCCAGTTGGTCTGGGGGTTTCCTGGCTCTCTGAGGTCTAGGACTGCGGACGGGCACTTGCACAGCGGCAGGCTCCGGTTTAGGAGTGCAAGAGGGCACGTGCACAGCAACAGGCCTGGTCTAGGAGTGCAAGAGGGTACGTGCACAGAAGCAGTCTCCTCCTTGTTTCCTGATGTAACCTCTGGAACCTCCTCTTCACTTTATTTCTGACTTCCACCTACAGGCTTTTCTCCTGATGTTCGAGGAAGTATCAGATTTCTTGTCTCCACTTGTTTCTTTCTCACAGGTCGCAATTGATTGATATGCCTCTTATACACGACGCCCTCGCAACTTATAAGGTAGTAAAGGTAGCTCAATAATTTCAAAATGGTACCTTTTTACCGTTTAGGTCCAGTTGCATAGTTGCGGAAATAAACCTCACAAACTGTAGTAAACTGCTCCTGCCTTCTTACGGCCTCATGAAATACCTCTCGCGGATTTCCCATCTTGGTATTAAATTCGAGAATCTTGATCTTAAACTTCTCTTCATTAGCAGTTCCGCGGGGGAATTCCATCATTACTGTTTGGGGGAATGCTCTATTAGCAAATAGGAATCTTTGTAGATTCGTCTCTAAATCATCCTTCCCATTATTCTTTCTCAAAAGGTTTTTAAACTCTCTTAAATATCTCTCAGCTAAACCATTTGTACTAGGATTATAAGGACTGGTCTTATTGTGCCGTATACCATTCATTTTGGTAAATTGCTTGAAATCACCGGAGACAAACTGCCACTGAAGCTTTACGAGCGTTTCGTTCCTTTAAAGGTATTCGAAGCGGTAAAGGACCAATGAGTTGCTACTCTCTAAAGCGATTGATTAAAAGTTTTGAGGAAACTGGATCTCTGGAAACAAAACCTCGGAGTGGAAGACCATCGACATGCAAGTCAGTGGCTGTTACGGTTTTGCAGAATGCTGAAGCTATTGAAACGTTATCCACGTATGGAGAAGTAAGTGCTAGACAAGTTTCTCGACAAACAGGGATTTCGTATGGAACAGTTTGGAGAGAACACACATTTAGAATTTTTCTATAAAAATACCCTAACAAAATTCAAAATTTTCACGAGTTGAAAGTCAGCGATTTTGAGAAGCGTCAAGAATTCGCTGCATGGGTTTTCCGGCAAATTAATATTGATGAAAACTGGCTGTCAAATGTTCTAAGAACAGATGATGCTCACTTTTTTCTAAAGGGAGAATTTAACATTCAAAACTGCCTCATTTTGGCAACAGAAAACCCTTGGATTTTTACAGAAATACCACTTCATCAGCACAGAGTTACAGTTTTGTGTGGGTTCACTTCTTCTTTTATTTTTGGGCCAATTTTCTTTGAAAATATCAATGGAAGAACTTTTTAAAACCGTTTTTGTAACTGGTGAACGTTATGTTCAACTTTTGAGAGAAAATGATATTCCCATATTTCAGGACAGACAAGCACTAAGCGAAATAACATTCATGCAAGATGGAGGACCTCCTCATATCTCCCGCGGTGCCAAACAATTGCTGAAGGATACGTTCGATGAAATTCGTTGATAAGTCGCCACTTTATATACCCGTGGCCTCCAATATCACCAGACTTGACGCCTTACAATTTCGGTTATGGGGGTACATTAAGTCGCGTTTTTATCGATGCCGGCCTACCACATTGGCCATGTTGAAGGCTTCTATCAGATGGCACGTTTTATAAATTTCAACTATTTAATTGTGACCATTCTGTCATCTATCGTCTGCAGGCGGTGTTTGAGAATGAAGGGCGCCACATTGAGCAAGAATTGTGACCTAAAACAAGAGAGAAGGCAGTTACCTAATGTGTTATATTTTGCAGCTCTTTGTTTTGGGTTATGGGAATAATAAATGCTGTCCTCACATCTTGACTCTTTTTTTTTTTTTTTTCTGTGAACAGTAATTTTTTTTTTGTTTGTCATTTTCCCACATCTTATATTATGTCGTGCAGGCCAAAGTGTTATAACTTCTCGAATAACACTGGTATACACTATTTTAACCCTTATGTTTAGTTTATCGCTTTTCGCTCATTAGAAGAAATAGCATAAGGAATATTCTCTGTATACCCCCCAACTTTAGAAATTTTGCCCAAAAATAATACAAAATGATTTTGCTACCACGTTTTTCAACGCAAAAGGTCGATTTAAAAATGATTTTTTTTTTTGGGGGATACATTTTCAAAATTATGTACAGTATAATAAACAATGATAACATTTGATAAACCCATAGGATATTTGGAATAAAGTACGACAAATATATTTTGTCACTCCCCTCTATATTTCATCTTTGGATCATGACAAATATCCAGTTGAATAGTCAAGTGTCGCCAATTAGTCAAGAAACTATACATTCCTTATAGCACGAAATCCTATTAGTAGTGCCATCATAATTTTTGGTACTATATTAACATTTCAAAAATCGTGTATTGATATCAGTAGTTATTTTCAAACATTCAATCCATCTCCATCTAAAATATAAATATTTTTTGCTGCATGTTTTAATTTGCATGTACCTATTTTACATATCTCAGATTGTATTTAAAAATCGTTAACCATTTCTTCAAACTTTTGGCGAAATGGTGTTTTATTAATTTATCAGTTGATATTATTTGGGTTCTTTCCTGGTATTCAAAAAGGAAAAATACGTGTCGTTCAGTTATATTTTTCAATTTATCAAACAATTTTGCCGCTGAATCGCTGATTCTGGTAGGGCGCCATCTAGCGAATAAAGTTGTAACTAAAATCAATTTCGAATTTTTCATTATTTGCCATAAAAAATCCCATTGCATCCTGAACACAATGGTGTTTACCGCATTGCTCTAGCGCAAATATTCGCGGAGTTATTAATTTTTAAAGTTGTGCGGGACTTTTGGATCACCCTGTATAACGGCGGCGTCTCGCTGGCTGCAGCCTGACTGGACCTTGAACCTGACTGGACCTTGAACATGACTGGACCTTGAACGTGACTGGACCTTGAACATGACTGGACCTTGAACATGACTTTGATCTCCCGGGGGCCTAACTGATCTTGACTGGACTTCGATCCTGACTGGACCTTAAACTTGACTTTGATCTCCCAGGGGCTTAACTGAAACTAGAAACTGACTGTACAAGGAGCCTGACTGAACCTGGGGTCTGACTGAACCTTGAACCAGACTGGGCATGGAGCCTGACTAAACCTGGGGCCTGACTGAACCTTGAACCTGACTGAACCTGGAGCCTGGCTGAACCAGGAGCCTGACCGAACCTGGAGCCTGACTGAACCTTGCACCTTACTGGACCTGAAGCCTGACTGAACCTGGAGCCTGACTGAACCTGGAGCCTGACTGAACCTTGAACCTGACTGGACCTGAAGCCTGACTAAACCTGGAGCCTGACTGAACCTTGAACCTGACTGAACCTGGAGCCTGACTGAACCTGGAGCCTGACTGAACCTTGAACCTGACTGGACCTGAAGCCTGACTGAACCTGGAGCCTGACTGGACCTGAAGACTGACTGAACCAGAAGACTGACTGAACCTGAAGACTGACTGAAACTTGAACCTGACTGGACCTGAAGCCTGAATTCTCAACCAGAAATACAACAAACGGCCTATTCGTTATTGATGTAACCGAATATTTATTATTTTATCTGCACAGAATATTAATTTTGATATTTTGTTTTTCGTCAAATTTCTCTCCTGGTGCCTATTTAAGAAGACGGAATGGTGTTTAGACCAGCATCAATAAAATTTCTCAATCAATCGTCAGGTTTGTATGACTTCACATTTCACTACATGATAATATTACCTTCTGTGAGAAAAGACATATATTGAAGAGAATAGCACTAATAATATATGCTATCGTTTCGTATTTATGATAGATTTCATTATTTCACATTATGTTAAATCATTAGATAATAAAAATTGAATAAGAGATTTATTTGCCAATATTCCGGTTGGCTGAACGCCAAACCTTTATCAAGGCATTACATTTTTTGTATTATTAATTTTTTATATTAATACAATCCAATCTGGATAATTGCGCGCGTGAAAACTATTTACAATAATTCATATTGTAGTAGAGTAGGTAACAGAATTGTCAAAAAGAAAATAAGCAATTAAGAAAAAGAGCATTGAATAAACATATACATAAAAAAAACAATAACATAAGCAGATAGAAGAAGTCGCAAGGTAGTTATTTACAATATGTTAAGCAATGATGGAAGTTGATTTAATGAAGTTATCTGTAATCTTCTTCTTTCTTATTTCCACTCAATCATATTAGGGTATCAAGCTTGTTTGACAACCATCATGACTGTGTGAAGTAGAATGCATCTGCCTTTGTCATTAAGACTGGGAGAACTACTCAGTGGCAGGCCGACTTAGCTCCAAAAGAAATGGCCGCCTCTGACATGAGGAACAGACGCCATGTGCAGCTGCTCCTAACATAGAGTACAAACGCTGCTCATCCTGTATCCCTGGATTAGGAGCCCTTACAGGGTACTATCAGCCGGGCCAGCTGAGCCCAGGTTTTTTAGTGAGCTTGTTACTGCTCCCCCTCCTCCTTTTTCATCCGGGCTTGGGACCGGCAAAGGCGGAGTTATCTGTAATAATTAGTAACAATTGGAATGATTCAGTGTTGCAAACACCGTCCCAAAGGAGGGATGAGGGGGAGGGGACTCGAACTGCCTTGCAACGCTAGAAGTACCAAACAATCCTAACGTTGCCAATTCACAAAGCTCTCTTGTATTTTATCTCCAATGCTGAGTCGATAACATTAAGTAGAAAGGTTGCGAGATTTGTAAGAAAAAGGGAAGAGTCAGTATGGCTGGGACGTCGTAAGAAATCTCACCCCGGCTTAAACAACCCTTGGGACAATCCTGGTTACAAAGATGCCTCCATCCAGACCGTGTCCAGTGATACGAATAGAATTTGTGGAAGAGCATTTCTCTATGCAAATATTTCAATATAATTCCACTGTCATAAAAACTTATGTCCATAGTTTTCTTAAATACCATTTTTAAGATTCCACCTTTCAATGTTTCATATAAAAACAGAATGGTCCAATACAGTATTAGAGCTCTAAAGAAGCGGTCTGGTAGATTAAATTGGCGAAACCGCTTGGAGGGTTCACCACTGATGAGCCAAGCCCTCCCAATATTTTTCCTCGTAGTAAGGACAGTAGAATTTTGAATTATTTGTGAAAAGAAACATTCGCGTTTTGGTGTTTTCATTTGTACGAATAAAATGAATCTACAGAGAAGACAGGGATTGCCCTGTCAAGTGAATGTCCAGTGCTGTGAACAGAAGCGAGCTACAGGGCAGACAGGAATGCCCCCGTCAAGTACATGTCCAGTTCTATGAATAGAAAAGATCAATAGAAGAAGTTCAGATAGGAATGCTAAGAAGAGCGATGCCGAGAAAGGAAACCCGAGATCTTCCAAGAGTTTTAAGCCTTATATAAAAGCTTCGTCGAACGGATCTGATTACACCGTTCCCAGAGGATATGAGGTGTCGTTGTTGAGGTTTTCTTACAAACTTCCGTGAGCCGCCATTCTTATCTTACTACAAGGCGATAAGTCAATATTTAAGTCCAGAATGGAGCATTCTCAAATACAACACCATCTTTAAAACACCGGTATCTAACTGAATACATTCTAAAGTACACCAATACCTCGCTTTGCGTCGTTTCGTTTTGCGTTTTTTTTTCGAAGTTGCGTCGCTACTTAATTTTTACTGATTTTCACTGTGCGTCGTTAGATTTTCGAAGTTGCGTTGTTTTGGATTCGAGTCTTTAATTTTTTTTTCCTAAAATATGGCAACACCTTTGTTTTTGAATGCGCCTTCACATATTTTCACTTTGCGTCGTTTCAATTTGCGTCGTGTTTTTTTAGAACGTAACCCCGACGCAAAGCGAGGTATGGGTGTATGTGAAAAAAATAGTACAAATGTGAAATTGTACTGAGATAATGTGGATAAATTTAGAAAAAAAGCATCTCCTTATCATTCAACTGAAAGTTGCTGATGGCTGGCGCCATCTATCACGCGTAGGTTGTTAGCTTTTCTTGATTAATCAAGAATGGGTATTTGGTCAATTCTGGAATAAAAGAAACACGTCGCCGTAAATCTTTATTCCTACTTCAAGATGATGTCTGGTGATTCCTTCTCTTGTATTTCTGGAATAATTAAAAATCAACGAATAGTTGATATTTATTCCGATAGATGGCGCTGGCCATCAGTAACTTTCAGTTGCACGATAAGAAGATGCCTTTTTCTTAATATTCTAAAGTAGATATAAAAATTTGTATCAACGGAAAGTTTTACTTGATGTCTCAATTGACTCCGTACATTTCTCTGATCAATCAAGAAATCCAACACTAGGTTTTAAGGTGATTTATTGAGCAAAAAAAATTAAAACCAAATATTGGGAAATAATAATTTACATTAAAAAAGCTCTCAGTGATAATTAATCCGATAGAGATGACACCAACCATCAGCAACTTTAAGTTTTTGAAATCGGGAGATATTTTTTTGAAGAATAATTTTACACACTTACTTTGTGTTTTTATATAAATTAGATGTATGAAACGCACTTACAACTACATAAAATACACAGTTAGCTGTTTCTATATAAAATATTGGACTGCGAATACAAGTTGATAGAATTTTAAAAGATAACAATAATAATTCAAGTTTAAAGACTTCATCAACCTTTTATAAACATTTATTGTCTTTTGACGATTTGTCGATGACCCATTGTCGCCTTTTTTTTTTTTTTTTAAGGTAAAAAATTTATTAGAGAAATATTTTGAACTTGAATTAATCAAAATTCACAACGCCTATGATTATGATATTCTCTATATAAGAAATAAAAGAATTGAAGAACGGATGTTTCTTTTACATCTTGCTTCTACTGTCCTTACTGCTATGGAAAATATTAGGAAGGCTTGGCCCATCAGTGGTGAACCCTCCCAGCGGTTTCGCCAATTTAATCTACCAGACCGCTTCTTAGAGCTCTAATACTGTATTGGATGATTCTGCTTATATATGCTACACTGAATGGTGTACTCTTAGAATTAGTATTCAAGCAAACTATGTACATAAGCTTTTAGGACAGTAGAATTATAAATAACTGTCCTAAAAGCTTATGTATTTATGTTGGATTTTCTTGATTAATTAAGAAAGGATATTTGGCCAATATAATGGAATAACTAAAAATCAAAGAAGGTCGCTTCTCCCGCCAGAACTAAACTCTATCTATTGACCGTCGCCGCAAACTAGCGGCCTCAAGTCGGTGACAAAGCCACAACACCAGTTTGGCAAACTTAGAAGTGCATACCTGGAGACCATGATTTCGGGTTAATGGCCCTCTTTGGCAGATAGCGAAGATTTCATTTGATCCCTTGTAGATCTCATGACCCTCCCTGGACTGACGAGGGTCATTAGTCCGAAACTATGGTCTCCAGGAGGACGCTTCTTAGTTTGTCAAAGCTAGTGTTGTTGTGACTTTGTCACCGACCCTAGACCGTTTGTTTGCGGCAACGGTCAATAATATTTTAGGGTCTTCCAGACATACACAATCCCGTAAACACACACACAAAGATTTATTAAGACCATCGGTCTTATACAGATTCACCACAGGAAGAAAGGAAGCATAGATGGACCTCCTGTACTCCAGGCAGAGCAGCACCCAACAACAGCCTACAGGTCCGACGCATATCCAGTGGTCACACGTTCCTTCGTGCATACGTCAAGGTTAGCGTATCTCTGAACGGGCGAGTGTGGAATCCCGTAAGCACACAATGATATTACTTTTATTGACACCCCTTTCAACTGTTTATTTTAGTCTGGGAGTTTACCCCGCACAATCGTCCAGACAGGCAGATCTTCCCTCAATTCTAGACTCAAGAGAACTTGAAGTTGCAGATGGACACATGGATGGCTTTGTCGTGCGACCCTGTAAAGACCGTGTCGTTATACCACAGGTACAATGGGGGACATTGCGACAAGTATGGGAAAAAAAGAACAAGAATGAAGCCAGAGAAGAAATCTGAATCCGCGCCATCCGAACCCGCACCAAATTCGCTTCCAATTGAATCAATCCATAGAAGGTGGTAGTTATATAATGTTCTCTTCTTCCTCTAAATTGGAGGTGTTGAATTCAGCTGGTTGTTGCTGGCAGATCTTAAATAAATTGGCAATAAATTCTAAACTTGGAGAAATTTGTTATACGGTGTAGCATCAGGTGGGAAATCTAGAAACACCTGGAGCTCCATCATGTTACCTGGGGAACTGAGGAAGGTCCAAGAAGACCTTGTCTGGAGGTGGACTCTTTCAAGTTGGGGAAGCCTCCCTCACTGAAAAAAAAACTTTATAACTGTAAAAATATTATCAGAGTTTTTTTAATTCGAAATTGCAATTCCGCACGCCTTTGCGGAGTCAGTGACCTGATGAAGCGCGACCGCGTAAAAAGCTCTCTCTTGCCTCCAATTTTGAATAAAAGAATCTCTGCAAATATTTGTTTTTCATTTAACTATAATTATTTGCAACTATATTCCATAAATATTGTAGAAAAGTATTTATTATTTTATTAACAGAGTATAATTTTTTTATGTTTATATTTTGATACTCTCTGTAAACTTCCCTCATTGCTTATCTTTTGTTTATCATTCATAGTTTGTTTTTGCCTTAAATAAATTGCTGTATCATACTGAAGTTTGTCTTCCCTAATTTTCCACCTGCCAATATAACTGTATATATTTCCATATATAATCTTTTTTTGTTTATTTTATTACTATCATTTTTAATTGTTCGCTCTATAAATATTGATTAGAAGTCAATAAAAATTGTGTGTCTAGATACCCAAGACAGGTATATAATTTGCATCGTCCAGAACAACGCCGCGTTGTTTTAAAAGAAGAAGATAATGGAGTGAGTGTATTCTAGGAATTGGGGTGAAAAATCAAAGAGCACCGCTAGAAGGGTATTTTTATAGAATGTCAAGAGAGGATTATAAATAAGACTTACCCTGCTACATAGCCTAGTTTATGACTTCTATGGAATACAAGAGGGCGGCTTCAAAAGTTTCTGACGTCATTGTGTAATCATATATAGTCAGTAAAAATGTATTGTAGTTTTTATTCGGTATAATTTTCTTTGAGGTTAATTCACCATATTTAATGAGTCAGCCACATTTTATAACCCCTTAAAATGATATTTTATTTGTCAAAGTTTTTAATGCTAATAGTAAATGTACACTTTTGATTTTATTAAGGATATTTATTGCATAAATAATAAAGACATTTTCGATTTTATTAAGGATTTTTTTTTGTACCTATATAAAGGTTTTACAATTTTTTATTTATTTAATAAGGAGACATTTTAAGATATAACACATTTAAAATTTAAGAATGATATTTTAAGATATAATAACGAAATTTTAAAGTGTAACTGTGACATGTTAAAGTTTAATATTGACCTTTTTTAAAAAAGTTCAACTTATTTTAACTCAAAATATATCATTTAAAAGTTTAAAACATTGTCGTGGAATTTTAAAACAATATTTTGAAGTTAAATAAAAATATTTCAAATTTTAATTGAATTTGTTCCTATTGAAACCTTTCCCATTTTTTGTATCTAACCCCTATATCTATTTTACTTTATAAAACTCGTTTATACCTAAAGTTCTTAGCTTTTATACGTACATTATATAATACCGCTTCGAAATTATTGTTGTCTTAATAAATTTGTAATAATTTGTGTTATTTTGAGTTTTATATGGAATAAAATTGATATAAGTGAAATGGAAAGAAACTTTGCACAATAAAAATGAAAAATATTGTTATTTAACCTCAAAATATTTTTAAATTTCAAAATGTTTTTTTTTTTTTTTCAACTTTTGGATTTTGTTATTTTACATCAAAAGGTAGTATTAAAAGTTTAAATTTTAATTATTAAAATTTTAAACGGCGATTTTAAACATTATAATCTTGTTATTAAAATGTAAAATATTGTTATTAAACTTTAAAATCACATTAATTTGTATATTTGGATTTGAGCTTGTTACTTTGTGATTCTTATCCATAATCCAAATTGCACCACATCATTATAAGATGTTGCCGTAAAGTGTAACAGCTTTATATATGCACAAAAATAATCCTTGTTAAAATTTAAAATGTCTTCATTGAAATCAGAAATGTCCTTATTAAATTCAAAAATGTTCTCAATAAAAGCAAATATATACAGATAGAAAAAATTTCAATAAAAATCTAGATCGTTATTTTATACCTCAAAATGTTATTTATTTTATAAAATGATGTTATAAACTCTTAAAAGTTTTCCATCAAAATATGGAGTTTGGTTTTAGATGTTTAAAACTTCGATATTTTATACATTGATATGTGTCGTTGTTGAACTTTAAAATTTTGTTATTAGATTTTAAATTATCGTTTTTAATATTTAAAATGATGGTGTTATACTTTTAAATGTCTCTATTAAGCGCCTTTTAAAATGTTTTCTTAACGTGTCAAACCTTTATATACGACAAATATTAAAAATGTTCCTTTATGATTTCAAAATGTCCTCTTAAAATAAAATTTGAAAAATAAAATAAATATAAAATTATATACGAGTATTTAAATACTGTATTTTATTTTCAAATCAATATATATAAATTATATAAATATATAAATGCCTAAAACATTTTTAAAATAAAGCGTACATTGAAATTAACAAGTAATATATCAAATTTTAATGGCGTTAATAATGCGTTACTTAATCAAATAAAAATCCACTGTTTACAGTTCATTTATATCTATATATCAAAAGGAAATGGAAAGGGAAATAATTAAGGAGAGTGAGAATAATAATTTCCAGGAAAGCTGCTGATCTAGATCAGTCATTTCTGGCAGCAACAGTTGGCGCAGCCGCATTCCCCAGACGTGACATTGACCTCGTAAGGTAGGAGCACCTGCCGGGCGGTTCTAAAGGGTTAGGAGGATTGACCTCCAACAGAACAATTGGGGAAGTATTTTCACAGGGTCGTCTCCTTTTAATATCGTAGACGCGATTTTTATTAAATTTGACCACAAATTGGCTTATTTTTATTACATGCATTCGTTTGTAGATATCATTTTTCTTTTTAATTTATTAAAATGTTTTTTTTTTAAAGATCTATAAATTATTATAATTAATTGTTCTAAAACACGTTTTATAACTAGGATAAGGGCTTCTTTTATTTATTTAAAAAATAAAGGCGATTTATTTATAAGGTCGACACCATTTTAAGAAACAAAAAACATTATATGTATAAAAAAGAGAAATAAAATAAAAAATATTACATTCTTTATGATACATTTTTTAATGAAAAATTAACACAGTTTAGACAATAAATGTGAAAATCCATAAAAACAATACTATTTTTGTGTGTTTGCTCATTCTTATATCACAATCTTTTGGTGAAATCCTTTTTATCAAGAGAGAGAATTTACCCACGCATTGTTGATAAATGTGCAAATTTTCACAAAAAGAGATCTTTACACTTTTAAAAATATTGTATATGAACAAATTTTATATCATTTTAAGAAGAAAATCAAAACGTTTAAAATGTTTTCGTCTATTTTCAAAAGATATTTTAACATTTTAAAACATGTACACATAAGTGGAATAATTTTGACTAATATATTTAAAATTGATTTATGAAGATATTTTTTAAAAATGAAATGTATTAAAAAACTATATCAAAAGAAAACAGAGCGAATGAGAAGATACATTAAATATTTATCTCCTTATACAGAATTGATAAATATATTGGAAAAATATATATAGTTTATTGAAATTTTTTCTTCGGTTATCTCTATATTTTTGTGAATTCTGTATAAGAAAAAGGGTCCATTGTAATTTATTGCGGTTACAACAAAATGGCATATAAGGTTTTCATATATTGTAGTAATACTCTTTTTTTTTCATAATTTAATTAAATGTGTATAACCTACGAATATGCTATATAATATGAGGAAGGAAATAAATTTTGCAACATAGTAGCCCTATCACAGATAATCAATTCATCATCCATATACAGTGGTACCTCGACATACGAGTTTAATTCGTTCCGCAACCTTGCTCGTATCTTGAATTACTCGTATCTCGAAGCAAATTTCCCCATACAAAATTCCCATTTAAAATCACAGATTAATATCTTCAACACTACCGAACCGAACTCGTATCTCGAATTTCGCTCGTAACTCAAAGCAAAAAATCACTTGCTCGTCGGCTCGTATCTCGAAAAACTCGTATGTTGGGCCGCTCGTATGTCGAGGTACCACTGTACTCTATTTTTATGAAAATTACAATTTAAAAAAAAAACTAGCATTTATATAACACGCATCTTTTATAATTTTAGTCAAAAACAATATGTGAGTAAAAACAGCAAAGATTATTTAAAACATTTTATTGAAAAATCTTCAAAGAATACAAGTTCAACATAGAAGATTCTAAAAAATAAAATGTATACAAATAAATTATTAAAAGAATGGTTGAAAAATAAATTATTATACAAAGGTTCTTATTTTGGTTTGATTTTAGCCAAAAGGCCGAGAAGCGAACAACAGAGTAAGCATTATTTCTTGAGAATAAAGATACTTCGGCCAGTAAATCTTTTTATTACTTCGACGTTTTGACAAAAGCTTTTGTCCTCGTCAGGAGCAAATAAAAATTAAAACATTTGGCAAGGCATTTTTGTTTGCTCTTGACAAGGACAAAAGCTTTTTGTCGAAAAGTCGAGGTAATAAAAAGATTTACTGGCCGCAGTATCTTTATTTTCAAGAAATATGAATGCCGGCCAGGCAGCATCTATCTTTACGAGAGTAAGCATTATATTCAGTGAATATATTCTTGGCTAATTTGACTAAGAACATTTGACTAAGTCTCTCACATCCAGGAAGAACATCCCGCAATGGCTTATCGGGAGGATGATAAGTCAGCTAACGGATAAGCAAGCTCTCGATACGCTCGTGCCATTTTCTTATCGAAAGCCTTGCCAAATAGGTCTGTTTGCCCTCTCCTCCTTGTTTTATATAACAGGCATCCTTTTTTATCTTACTAAGGTCAGCCATCTTGAATTTCCATTTTACCTACTTCTGTGTCTATCACTTTATTTATTCTTTTTTGTATACGCCCTAATCGTTTTTGAGATTTCAAAACGGGGGTCAGCCATCTTGGTTCACATCTCTTCATTCAATTCTTCTTAGAAATTCTCCTCTTTAATTTTAAATGTCCAATTGCTTGAGATTTGTAATGGAGTTTGTGAAATTCAATGTTTGCGTAGAACTTTCAGTGGTTTCCAGAAAATTAAAAAATGCACTCTTTGAGATACAATACAATTTACGCAAATTATTGCGGTATGATAAGAAGCATTCTGTACAGAGCAAGCATTTCTTAAATCTCAAGCCTTATTAGACTCAAGTTCTGAGCCTTGTAATGTTTTCGAATTTCTCCGCCTTAATCAGTTCTCCAGCAGTTTGCTACTGTACCAGGATTGTCTACCAGGGTGGTTACCTTAACTTTATCAAATTTAGGTGTTATAAATCAAAACTATGTTTGTCTTTTTATTATGTGTAGAGTTGAAAAAATGGTTATTAAATGTATTCGGATCTCTCTTTTCTATAAGGTAAAAAAAGAATATGAAATAATAAAGAGAAGAAATAACTGAGTAGGACAGGGATCACCAACCTTTTGAGTCGGAGGAGTCAAAAATTACAATTTACAAAATTTCTAAGTTTTTAAAGAGTCACGAAATTTTTTCTTTCCAACAAGAAGCTTGTTGCTTCACATCCAAAGAGCCGCATGTATGCCGACCCCTGGACTAGAACATACATGATAAAATAAGAAACAGATTGTTATATGATGTTTTAGGAGGTACGGTGCCTAAAAATAAAGAGGAAAGGAGAAACCAAATAACTGATATGACCAAGAATGGTCGACCAGGTTACTTACTCTTTACACCAATTGATCAACAGACGAACGGAATGAAGAGGTCACTGTCCAAAAGAATAAGAGAAGAATATTAAAAATTTGGCTAATATATTTTTAATTCTTAAAAACCAAGGTTTTTGACTTATACAGACTAGCAGCTATTTGATAAATATGTTCTATTGTACCCAGACAGCATGGCAGCGTAACAATGGAATTGCTGATTGTCGTGTAACATCCCTACTCCGCTATACTCGTTCAGCTGGCCCGGTATTGCTCGAGGTATCTTGACTCTACCCTACCTTTACATGGTTGTTTACCTATAGTTTTATAGGATTCCCTATCTACATACACACACAGTGCTCATATACCATTGTGTGATCCTGAAATGGCTAAATTTTCAGTTAGTTACCTAGCGAAGCTTGAGAGTTCTCCATAGAGGTCGTATATGGCTTTAGTGGTCCAAATCTTCCCACAAGAATTCAATTCGAAACCGCGTGAAAGCAACGTATTTTGTGGAATGACTCTTGTGCTGTTCATACATTTCCTCCAATGGTTTGACCCTAACATCAAGTGTGAAAACCATTACAGTGATCAGCAGACCAGTACTAGTTAAGTGTAGTGAGCACACAGCAGACAAGAAGTACTAGTTAAGTGTAGTGAGCACACAGCAGACAAGAAGTACTAATTAAGTGTAGTGAGCACACAGCAGACAAGAAGTACTAGTTAAGTGTAGTGAGCACACAGCAGACAAGAAGTACTAGTTAAGTGTAGTGAGCACACAGCAGACAAGAAGTACTAGTTAAGTGTAGTGTAGTGAGCACACAGCAGGCAATCGGTACTAGTTAAGTGTAGTGAGCACACAGCAGACAAGAAGTACTAGTTAAGTGTAGTGAGCACACAGCAGACAAGAAGTACTAGTTAAGTGTAGTGAGCACACAGCAGACAAGAAGTACTAGTTAAGTGTAGTGTAGTGAGCACACAGCAGACAAGCAGTACTAGTTAAGTGTAGTGTAGTGAGCACACAGCAGGCAATCGGTACTAGTTAAGTGTAGTGAGCACACAGCAGACAAGAATTACTAGTTAAGTGTAGTGAGCACACAGCAGGCAAGAAGTACTAGTTAAGTGTAGTGAGCACACAGCAGACAAGAAGTACTAATTAAGTGTAGTGAGCACACAGCAGACAAGAAGTACTAGTTAAGTGTAGTGAGCACACAGCAGACAAGAAGTACTAGTTAAGTGTAGTGAGCACACAGCAGACAAGAAGTACTAGTTAAGTGTAGTGTAGTGAGCACACAGCAGGCAATCGGTACTAGTTAAGTGTAGTGAGCACACAGCAGACAAGAATTACTAGTTAAGTGTAGTGAGCACACAGCAGACAAGAAGTACTAGTTAAGTGTAGTGAGCACACAGCAGGCAATCGGTACTAGTTAAGTGTAACGTAGTGAGCGCATAGCAAACAAGCAGTACTAGTTAAGTGTAGTGAGTACACAGCAGAAGAAGAAGTACTAGTTAAGTGTAGTGTAGTGAGCACACAGCAGGCAATCGGTACTAGTTAAGTGTAGTGAGCACACAGCAGACAAGAAGTACTAGTTAAGTGTAGTGTAGTGAGCACACAGCAGGCAATCGGTACTAGTTAAGTGTAGTGAGCACACAGCAGACAAGAAGTACTAGTTAAGTGTAGTGAGCACACAGCAGACAAGAAGTACTAGTTAAGTGTAGTGAGCACACAGCAGACAAGAAGTACTAGTTAAGTGTAGTGTAGTGAGCACACAGCAGGCAATCGGTACTAGTTAAGTGTAGTGAGCACACAGCAGACAAGAAGTACTAGTTAAGTGTAGTGAGCACACAGCAGACAAGAAGTACTAGTTAAGTGTAGTGAGCACACAGCAGACAAGAAGTACTAGTTAAGTGTAGTGAGCACACAGCAGACAAGCAGTACTAGTTAAGTGTAGTGTAGTGAGCACACAGCAGGCAATCGGTACTAGTTAAGTGTAGTGAGCACACAGCAGACAAGAAGTACTAGTTAAGTGTAGTGTAGTGAGCACACAGCAGGCAATCGGTACTAGTTAAGTGTAGTGAGCACACAGCAGACAAGAAGTACTAGTTAAGTGTAGTGAGCACACAGCAGACAAGAAGTACTAGTTAAGTGTAGTGAGCACACAGCAGACAAGAAGTACTAGTTAAGTGTAGTGTAGTGAGCACACAGCAGACAAGCAGTACTAGTTAAGTGTAGTGTAGTGAGCACACAGCAGGCAATCGGTACTAGTTAAGTGTAGTGAGCACACAGCAGACAAGAATTACTAGTTAAGTGTAGTGAGCACACAGCAGACAAGAAGTACTAGTTAAGTGTAGTGAGCACACAGCAGGCAATCGGTACTAGTTAAGTGTAACGTAGTGAGCGCATAGCAAACAAGCAGTACTAGTTAAGTGTAGTGAGTACACAGCAGAAGAAGAAGTACTAGTTAAGTGTAGTATAGTGAGCACACAGCAGACAAGCAGTGAGCATACAAACAGTACTAGTTAATTGTAGTGTAGAAATCACAGAGCAGACACAATACTTGTTAATTATAGTGTAGTAAGCACACAGAACAGACAAGCAGTGAGCAGACACAGTACTAGTTAATTATAGTGTAGTGTGAAAAAACATAGAGCAGACACACAGTACTAGCCAAGTATAGTGTAGTGAGCACACAGCAGACAAGCTATACTTGTCGATTGTATTGCAGTAAGCACACAGAACAGACAAGCAGTGAACAGACACAGTACCAGTTAATTATAGTGTAGTGAACCTAGAGCAGACACACAGTACTAGCCAAGTATAGTGTAGTGAGCACACATGCAGCAGACAAGCTATACTTGTCGATTGTATTGCAGTAAGCACACAGAACAGACAAGCAGTGAACAGACACAGTACCAGTTAATTATAGTGTAGTGAACACAGAGCAGACACAGTACTAGTTAATTATAGTGTAGTAAACACAGAGCAGACACACAATACTAGCCAAGTATAGTGTAGTGAGCACACAGCAGACAAGCTATATTTGTCGATTGTATTGTAGTGAGCACACAGAACAGACAAGCAGTGAGCAGACACAGTACCAGTTAATTATAGTGTAGTGAACATATATAGAGCAGAGAAGCAGTACTAGCCAAGTATAGTAAACACACATACAGCAGACAAGCAGTATTAGTTAAGTATAGTGTAGTAAACACACATACAGCAGACAAGCAGTATTAGTTAAGTATAGTTATGTCCAGCCGCGGTGTAGGTGCTGCGACATAAATAGCCTACCACCGCCGGTAGAGGTTGACGGTTTACGTAACGCCGGCGCAGAACAGACTTCCTCGTCCCGACAGTTACCGCTGTTGTTACGGGATGTCTCTCGTGTTGGTAATCTCTCTGCTACCTCGCCGCTGGAATCCCATCCTCGTACACATCCCGTGGGTCAGCTACGCTAGCGGCTCTGCCAACTTAGCTGATGTATCACTTTTTTCTCCTTGTTTTTGTAGCTGTCGTGGCACCGTATTGATAGGTTTTAGGCCAGTTGGGCTTCTAACCCTTTTTGCTACTGGCCCATGTCCCATAATTATTGGCTATCAAGTATTTGACTTAAAAAGTTCGATTTTAACCCCCATCAGTAATGACTTCTTTTTGTTGATGTTCCTTTGATTTGTCGCCAAGAGGGTTTGATTGTTTGGTAGATGATTATAGCTTGCTTCCAATTTTGCTACGGTCTCGTGCTACCTTGTTCATTTGATCTTTCATCACCATCTCTAGCTTTATAGCTTCTAATTTGAGTATCTTGTAGATTGGGATTACACTCATGGAAGTTGTACTTTTTAGCATGTATATCGGGATTCAGACAATAAGTCTGAAAGATATTACAGTGACCTTCAATGAAGACACACGAGATAACCATGTGTGAACAAAATTGCCTTTATCCCCCTCCAAAAAAAAAATGGACGACCAGCTACATCGAAGACTTTCCACTTCCTTAAGTTTTGTCCATTAGTATAAATATACTCCTTGGTTGTTGATTTGTATAAAATGTGTGCTCTAGCTACCTGGTTCAATAGCTCTAGATTCTTTCCATTTTGCTAGATGAAATGAGCTAGAATTCAGACACCCGTAGTGTTTCACGCTACTCCACCATCTTGTATAATTCCGTCGACAACAGAAAGAGAGAGTAAGTATGTAAACAATCATTAAGGCTATATGTACAAACACAATGTACAGAATGTGCAATTATTCCTCAAAAGTCCCTCCCAACTACACTCATGAACAATACTTAAGGAAGTTTAAAGTCTTTGATGGTCGTCTATTTTTTATGGAGACAGAGGCGATTTTGTTCTTGGTTATCTCGTTTGTCTTCAATAAAGGTCACTGTAATAACTTTCAGAGTTAATGGCTGAATCCTAATATACATGGTACAAGGTACAACTTCCTTTAGTTTTGTCCATGAGTGCACATTATAACCTGAGATGTCCCCCACAATTGAATTCTTGTTTATCTCTTCCATCCATTAAAGAGATGACAAATGTATACAAGGATCGCGAACACAACATTTAAATAACCTGAGAGAGAAACCTACTAAAGAAGAAGATAAAATCTGACGTCTAAGAGCTTCTTTGATGAAAAGTAAAAACTTGGAGAGCATTCGGATAATAACGTTCTTTCAACAGGATGTGAATACGTCTTTTTTTTTTTTTTTTTGCTTATCCCTAGTACACGTGGTACAGGCCATGATAATCATGGTGGGTAGTTAGCGACTGCTTGTGAATACGTCTTATATTCGTATCCACAGTCTGTCGAAGGATGTTATTCTCCGAAAGCTCACCAAGATTTTACCTTTTTATTAAAGAAGCTCTTAGACGTCAGATTTTATCTTCTTCTTATTTAAGCTTCTATCTCAGGTTATTTCAATGTTGTGTCCGCAATCCTTGTATACAATTGTCATCTCTTTAATGGATGGAAAAGAGAAACAAGAACTTTAATTGTGGGACATCTCGTGTTATATATTGCAATCATGGACAAAACTTAAGGAGGTTGTACCTTGTACCATGTATATCGGGTTTTAGACAATAACTCTGAAAGATATACTCATGAACAAGACTTAAGGAAGTTGTACCTTTTAGCATGTATATCGGGATTCAGACAATAACTCTGAAAGATATACTCATGGACAACACTTAAGGAAGTTATACATTTTAGCATGTATATCGGGATACAGACAATAACTCTGAAAGATACACTCATGGATAAAACTTAAGGAAGCTGTATCTTTTAGCATGTATATCGGGATTCAGACAATAACTCTGAAAGATCCACTCATGGACAAGACTTAAGTAAGTTGTACCTTTTAGCATGTATATCGGGATTCAGACAATAACTCTGAAAGATACACTCATGGACAAGACTTAAGGAAGTTGTACCTTTTAGCATGTATATCGGTATTCAGACAATAACTCTGAAAGATACACTCATGGACAAGACTTAAAGAAGTTGTACCTTTTAGCATGTATATCGGTATTCAGACAATAACTCTGAAAGATACACTCATGGACAAGACTTAAGGAAGTTGTACCTTGTACCATTTATATCGGGATTCAGACAATAACTCTGAAAGGTACATTCATGGACAAGACTTAAAGAAGTTGTACCTTTTAGCATGTATATCGGGATTCAGACAATAACTCTGAAAGATACAATCATGGACAAAACTAAAGGAAGTTGTACCTTGTACCATGTATATCGGGATTCAGACAATAACTCTGAAAGATATTACAGTGACCTTTATTGAAGATAGACGAGATAACCAAGAACAAAATGATTCCTCTTACTGTAATAGAAGTTTATTTTCCTCAGGATTCCATAAAGTAAAGAGAATATATCACAATGTATATACCATCATTTTGATACAGTTTTACCAGCGAGATCTCCAAGACTCAAATATATTCTAGAAAGAAACATCTCAGTGGTTTGGAGTTATTTTGAAGCTTCAATCGTGTTACTATATAGAAGTCTCTAGGATAAATCAGCACTGGGCGCCAAGTCAGGACTATAGGGTGGATGGGATATAACTGTATATAACACACACACAAAGCTTTATTAAGATCACCAGTCTTATACAGATTCACCACAGGAAGAAAGGAAGCATAGATGGAGCTCCTGTATATAACAGTACTCTGCTATTATGATCGAAGTTGGGCATGCGGTCCTATATTATTCGGATGTGTTTGGTCACTCTTTGAATCCGACTTTGGTCTAAAGATCTGTAAGATGCTTCACTTCGAGTAGGTGTGAAATGTCGGACTTGACTATCCTCACAGATGACCTGGGGTAGAATGTATGGATGTAATAGAGCCTACATACCGAGCTACCATCTCACCAGATCGTACGTCACTCAGTACAAGAATGCGGGGCAAGAACAGGTTGTGTCCGCCAACTTACGGAACCTCAAGCAACCGCAAGCTGACGCGGATCCCATTCAATTACCACAAAAATTTTATTGGGGATTGCGAGTGTTTAGATATTTTGTTGACGTGATTGGGTATTCCAAAATCTTCTTTACCCCGCCTCTCTAGGTATTGGGAATACATTTACCTTAAGAAAAAGGCATCTCCTTATCGTCCAACTGAAAGTTGCTAATGTCTTGTGCGATATATCGGAATAAATATCAACTATTCGTTGATAGATGGTACAAGCCATCAGTAACTTTCAGTTTCACGATAAGGAGGTGGCTTTTTCTTAATTTATCCACTTTAGTCCAGTACAATTTCATATTAATACATTTACACCTAGCTAAATGGTGTGGCAGTTGTTCAATTCTGGGGTGAGTTGGTCCACGTCGTGTATTGTGGTTGTCAAATTATATTGACAAACATTTGCAATTTTATCTTATCTCAGTTTTTAGTGGGAAGAATGTTTTGTTGTTGTTTGTTAGTGAACCAATCTCTCAAGCCTTCTTATTGGACGAATGTGGCCATGTTTGTATATAAGAGGGGGCTATGGGAATGCCGAAGAGTGCAGTGTGATGAATTATTGTGTGGAGACGCTTAAATCTCTTCTCATACCTGTGTGACCCAGGTCCGATCCCTACCAACGATACAATAAAAGATAGGTACTGTATATTGGGAGTGCTTGGCTCATCATTTTATTCTACAAATCGTGAGTTTTTATTTACATTCTTTTTGTTATTAATATTGTACTCTTCAGTGTACGCTTTTCTGTGTATTAAGTTATATTTACTTTAGGCCTTAGTATATTATATTTTTGTGTGATAACCCGTAATAGTACTATTTGTCATGGTAACCAATATATGGATTATGACTTTTATGAAATACAATTTTTCAAGTCAGTCTCAACGATTCTCTTGTATAAGTTCAACATTTCCACTCTATTTACTTTTGTCGTCATCCTTTGGTCTTCCCTGGACCACATTCCTGACGGTGGGAGACCAATTTATCAAACCTCGACTGACCGACCATACACAATAGAGATAACAATAGTTTGATAGAGTTATCATGTGAACAAGTTGATGGGGAGAATTCTAGGATACAAAACCATAGCAGCAACATCATCAAAATAATACAAAGCAATAACGAGCCATCGATTTATAACAAATTAAAACATTCATACGCGAATGTTTCTTTTTCACAAATAAATCAAACTTCTACTATCCTTACTACGATGTAAATATATATTGGAAGGGCTTGACTTATCAGATTATTTGGTGAAAATTCTGGGAGGGTTCACCACTGATGAGCAAATATCACTCCCAATATATTTTTTTCATCGCAGTAAAGACAGAAGAAGTTTGATTTATTTGTGAAAAGAAACATTCGTGTCTTTATGTCTTCATTTGTTATCATCAAAATAAACTGATAATCAAATTTCACAGGAAAGGTAGGAAGGGGTTCAGCTAACTCCTGCAAGGACATGTCTCTTGTACAAACTGTACCTTGCCTTGTACAAGGCGTAGACATGCCTACACTCCACCTTCATTGTTATAAGAGCAAACAATAGTAAACAGTATTTTTATGTACTACACCCATACCTCGCTTTGCGTCGGGGTTACGTTCCAAAAAACACGACGCAAAGTGGAAATATGTGAAGGCGCAATCAAAAACAAAGGTGTTGCCATATTTTAGGAAAAAAATTAAAAAAAAAAAATTAAAGACTCTAATCCAAAACAACGCAACTTCGAAAATCTAACGACGCACAGTGAAAATCAGTAAAAATTAAGCAGCGACGCAACTTCGAAAAAAAAACGTAAAACGAAACGACGCAAAGCGAGGTATTGGTGTATTCCAATCTAGAGTACCCTGGGGCAAAACTTCGGTACCTCCAGGATGTCTTTAGTCTGCTTGTAGTGATAAAACCCCGGAGTGAGTGAACATTTAAAATTGTTGGCTACGAGATTTTATTTTTTTGTCTTTTTTAAAACCACTTTATTAATGATGAAGTTGCCTTTACTCCATTTTAAAAAAATGTATATATAAAAGAAATTTCTATAATGATTGAAAATGTAAATTGAATAGTTGTGTCTCTGAGTGTTGAAACATCTCCAGTGATTTCATCAACTCTCTGACTGATACAATATTGTAGCGAACTGCTCTGACAGTTTACTTGTGGTATCGGTGGAGCTAATTATCTGAAATTAGAATGATTCTGGTTAATTAGCCTTAACTTAGGCAAATTATCAGTAAACATACTAAGTTGATGAGGAATGTAAGCCTGAAATTCATTTTTAATAAAGAGTTTGGTGGGTCTTTATTCTGTGATAATATATATTTCGTTTTCAAATACAGTAGAACCTCCCTGTAAAGGGAGAAGTGTTCTCTTCTTCTTCTTTCTTATCTCCACTCAATCATATTATGGTATCAAGTTTGTAGAGCTTGAGAGTTTTGATGGTGTCTGCTTGGGATGAGTAGAACTAACAAATGGATTAGTCAATACAGTCAATAATGTGTTTTGGGGTTGCAGGTTGACACTTAGTACATAGTGGGAAAACCTTGCAACCATTCTGGAAAGTCATTGTCCGTAAAGATGTCCTCTTACCAGAAAGTTGCTAATGCAATAGAAAAAAATGGTCATTTTGGTGATTAAAAAAAACTGTCCTTTGTAGAGAGGTGTCATCTCGCGCGAGTGGTCTCTCATGGAGGTTCTATTGTATGGGAAATCCGCCGTTATAAAAACAAATAAGGAGTGGTTTGTGTTTGAAATATGACACTTATTTATATCTTGTCCATGAGTGTATTTGAAGGTTGCTCCACATCTGGTACAAGTTGGCCTGGTATTGCACTACTTTCCGAAACAGCCCACCGCCAAATCGTTTTCAAAATATGTTATAGTTGAGATTTGAAAAAAGTTTTCAAACGAATTTCTCGAAGGAATATGTAAATTAAAATATAAATCTACGTGTGTCTAGAAACTAATGATGATTAATTCTTATTTTAGTTTATAGCAACACTAGCGGACCCGCCCGGCTTCGCCCGGGTTTTACCCGAGTGAATGTTTGTCTAACGAACATTTGTTAAAACAATTTTCTTTAAACTTATAAAACGAACTCGGCTTCGCCCGGGGTTTTACCTGAGTAAAGGTTTGTCTAGCGAACATTTGTTGAAACAATTCTCTAAAAACTTATTAAAAAATAAAAAAGATATATTTTGATAATTTGAAACTCGTAAATTTGAATCTCTCGATAAAGTGAACATTTTTTCCCGGTCCCTGTGTGCCTTGTCATCCTGAACTTTGTCTTTCCTAATTTTCTACATTAGAAAATCATAGTTTTATCTAGTGAACATTTTTTCCCGGTCCCTTGAGAAATACTCGATAAGTTGAATAAAATCAATATTAATTGGTTCCCTCGGTAATTGGAAGCTAAAGGAATAGTATCTTCGCCTTGGAATTGTATCATTATTCTTGTCGCAAATAAATTGCCGTGTCATCCTGAGATAATCTTACTTTTGATAAATAATATTTAAGATAACAAACTTAGTGATAAGAAAACTTGTTATCATCGTCACAATGGGGGCGCTGCTTGCGAGTTAAATCTACAAATATGCAAATAACTCTAAGGATATTCAAGATATTCATGAAATTATTTTTCAAAAACCTTCCCGGTGATATACCTAATAATATCCCAAAATTTCACGGCGATTAGATGTATGGTTTTTGAATCTATAGAGTACAGACAGACAGACATTCAATTTTATATATATAAGATAATATAAAAGAGTTTTAAAAATTGTAAAAAAAAAAAAATACATCGGCCGGGAATCGAACCCGGGCCGCCCGCGTGGCAGGCGAGCATTCTACCACTGAAACACCGATGCTTAAAAAAAATGGCCATATTTAGGTATTCATTCCATTCCGGATTAGTCCGCGTAAAAAAAAAGTTCTTCAAATGAAAAAAAAAAAAGATATAGCCAAAAATACTAATCGAATGCAGCCGAAAATTTTCCTCAGGTTTATAAAAAGCGAAATGCAAAATATGGTACCAATTGGTTCAGTAGTTTTTGAGTTTATCGCGAAACAGACAGACAGACAGAAATTGACTTTTATATATATATATAGAGATTTACTCTCCATTGTTGGCTTTTTAACTTACATTCATTCTTCATTGTTGGCTTTTTATATTACATTCACTCTTCATTGTTGGCTTTTTATCTTACATTCACTCTGTTGGCTTTTTATATTACATTTACTCTTCATTGTTGGCTTTTTATCTTACATTCACTCTTCATTGTTGGCTTTTTATATTATATTTACTCTTCATTGTTGGTTTTTTATCTTACATTCATTCTTCATTGTTGGCTTTTTATATTACATTTACTCTTCATTGTTGGCTTTTTATCTTACATTCACTCTTCATTGTTGGCTTTTTATATTATATTTACTCTTCATTGTTGGTTTTTTATCTTACATTCATTCTTCATTGTTGGCTTTTTATATTATATTTACTCTTCATTGTTGGCTTTTTATCTTACATTCATTCTTCATTGTTGGCTTTTTATATTACATTTTCTATTCATTGTTGGCTTTTTATCTTACATTCACTCTTCATTGTTGGCTTTTTATCTTACATTCATTCTTCATTGTTGGCTTTTTATATTACATTCACTCTTCATTGTTGGCTTTTTATCTTACATTCATTCTTCATTGTTGGCTTTTTATATTGCATTCACTCTTCATTGTTGGCTTTTTATATCATATAGAAAATCATAGTTTTATCTAGTGAACATTTTTTCCCGTGTCACATTGCCGTGTCATCCTGAGATAATCTTACTTTTGATAAATAATATTTAAGATAACAAACTTAGTGATAAGAAAACTTGTTATCATCGTCACAATGGGGGTGCTGCTTGCGAGTTAAATCTACAAATCTGCAAGTAATTCTAAGGTTATTCAAGATATTCATGAAATTATTTTTCAAAAACCTTCCCGGTGATATACCTAATAATATCCAAAAAATTCACGGCGATTGGATGTATGGTTTTTGAATCTATAGAGTACAAACAAACAGACAGACAGACATTCAATTTTATATATATAGATAAAAGTAACGCAGGTTCCTGGAGTTTATATTGTAATGTAGAAAATTAGGAAAGAGACAAACTTCAGGATGACACAGCAATTTATTTAAGGTGAGAACAAACTATGAATGATAAAACAAATATAAGCAATGAGGGAAGTGTACAGAGTATCAAAATATAAACATAAATGATACACTGTTAATAAAATAATAAATACTTTGCGACATATCTCCTTCCCTATGGGAGCTGTGACCCACAGCTTACAATTATTGTAGTTACTGACATGGATCTGACGTGCTTCTGCTAAGAATTCCATCGAAGTCTAGGAACTTTGTTCCTAGTACCTTTGCGTCCTTTTTCTTGCGGCGTGAAGAGCGGCTTTGTCCTCATATCGTCTATAGGGACATCGTCATCTTGGAGTGAAGTCTTGGCTTTGACACGGAGGTGGAATCCTGGATCCAGCCTCGGAAAATGTAGATCACAAGCACCCATGGCTTCAAGGTCTTCTCGGCGATATTCAGTTTGCTTTCCCTAACTTACCCAGCATCTCCACCAAAATGCCACGTGGAAAATTAGCAAAGACAAACTTCAGGATGACACAGCAATTTATTTAAGGGAAGAACAAACTCTATGAATGATAAACCAAAGATAAGCAATGAGGAAAGTTTACAGAGTATCAAAATATAAACATAAAAAAAATGATACTCTTTTAATAAAATAATGAATACTTCGCTACAATATCGAGGATAAATTTCCATCTCTATTGAATCCATGAATGAATCTTTATAATTAATTGCTCTGGGTGAGACTTGTTTTTATTCATTATTAAGATTTTATATTGAATAAATGGGGATAAAGAGAAGACTTCAAATTATATATAAGTCAAACGTTTATATTGTAAAATACACTCATGGACAAAACTTAATGAAGTGGAAAGTCTGATGCGCCGGCCGTCTATTTTTTTTTTTTAAGACACAGGTAATTTTGTTTACACTTGGTTATCTCGTGTGTCTTCAATAAAAGTCACTGTGTATCAAATATTTTTCAGAGTTATTGTCTGAATCCCGATATACATGGTAAGAGTTACAACTTTTTTAAGCTTTGTCCCCATGAGTGTATATTCCATATTGCTCTCTCTCTCTCTCTCTTTATAATATATGTTTGTAAATCTATTTTTATGTAATTATGTTCAATATTTTATTTATGTAAATAATATAGGAATATGTTGAAATATATTTATAAATTTAGATAATGGTACACTAACCAGGGTGGTATAAGCTTAGAGAGTTCATCAACTCCAATTTCCTCCTTTTTTGTTTCCATAGTCAAAACAAATAAAAAGTAAATAATGGAGAAATTACCTTTTACAATTTTGTTATGTTTATTTATTTGCTGTATCTCTTCCTCGTAGTTGATGGCTCTAAGTCCGTGGTCGCTCCTGCCAAAATTGGTGGTTGTTCAAAGTTTTGTGTAGTTTCAGTGTGGTGTTAAATATATACATAAATATATAATACACATGCTCTTTCTAACTCGAAATTTATATATATCAACGATAAATAATATTATTAGGTAAATTATTTAAAAGCACACATACACTGCGTGACATTGAAAATGGAACACCAAGAAATAGTGGCCAGAAAATTATGCAAATTTCAGGGTAGACGCGCCTAACCGACTTATGCAAATGATGTAAAATGCGCAGCTCTCGTGCGCACATGGAGTAAGATATAAGGGAAGGAACTTGCAGAAAGGACAGTATTCGTGTCGTTATTTCTTCAAGGAAAATCATTGTAGAAATTTTGTTCTTGTGTCAAAAGACACGTGTAATAACAGAGAATGCCAGGTCATCGTAAACGGAGGCAGTTCAAGCAGACAGACGCTTTTACGAGGGGCATGGTGATCGGACTGAAAAGGGCAGGTTGGTCCATACGTCAAATCGCAGCTGATACACACCTTGGTGCGTCCACGGTGCACCGACTGTGGAGAAGATGGTTGGAACAAGGAAATGTGGCAATTTATAGGAATGCCGGTGCAACCAGAGTGACGTCAGCACGTGTGGATCGGCGTATCCTTCGACAAGCAGTGGCGGCCCCACAAGCCACTTGTACCGCCATCCTGCAACATGTGCAAGACACCCTAGATCATTCCATCTCGACCAGAACCATTTCCCGTCGATTGGTTGCTAATGGCTTGCACTCATGCCGTCCGCTAAGAAGACTGCCATTGACCCCATCGAATAGGCGCCAACGTTTGGAATGGTGCCGGGCTAGATCGACATGGAAAACGGAATGGCACAGGGTCGTGTTCTCAGATGAGTCGCGTTTCTGCTTGTCCAGTGATAGTCGCCGTGTACGCGTGTGGCGTCGACGTGGAGAAAGGTCCAATCCGGCAGCAATTGTGGAACGCCCCACCGTGCGACAACGTGGAATCATGGTTTGGGGCGCAATCGCGTATGATTCCAGGTCACCTTTACTTCGTATTCAGGGCACTATGACGGCCCAACGATACGTTGATGATGTGCTGCGACCGGTGACACTCCCCTACCTTCAGGGGGTACCCAATGCCCTTTATCAGCAGGATAACGCCCGACCGCACACTGCTCGCATTAGCCAACAAGCTCTGCAAGATGTACAGATGCTTCCCTGGGCACCGTACTCTCCTGATCTCTCACCAATCGAGCACGTCTGGGACATCATTGGACGCCGTTTGCATGCCTTGCCACTTCCCTGGGCACCGTACTCTCCTGATCTCTCACCAATCGAGCACGTCTGGGACATCATTGGACGCCGTTTGCATGCCTTGCCACAGCCGCGTTCAGAAGACGAACTGTGGCAAATGGTTGAGAGGGAATGGAGAGCCATCCCTCAGGACGCCATCCGTACTCTGATTGACTCTCTACCTAGACGTGTTGCTGCGTGCATCGCCGTCCGCGGTGGTCCTACTTGCTACTAAGCCGACGCCGTTCTCGCTCTGTATTATGACTATCATTTTGAAATAAAGATCACTTATTGTTCGTCCCTGTCTCTCTCTGTCTGCCGAGTTTCATCACTTTCTGGCCACTATTTCTTGGTGTTCCATTTTCAATGTCACGCAGTGTATAATATTTTATCGACAAAAAAGGTGCATATATGTTATGATTATTTTGTTTTGTTGTTAAAAAAGATAGAATTGGAGGTGCAGTCGTGAAAATAGGAAATAAATTATTTACTTATAAAGTAGGTTTTATTTTGAATTACTTGAAGAAAATTACACATAAAATTATTTTTCACAGAAATATAGAATTTATAAAATGAATTCTATATTCGTGAATTAAAAAATAGGTAGGTTAACTATACATATTTACAAGAATATTCAAAGTATTCTAAATCTATGGTCAAAAATAAAAGAATAGTCAATGATGAAATTAATTAAAATACATGTTTTTAAAAAATAAAATATTTGCATTTTAGATTATATAATATAATAAATAAAAAAAACATAATTTATATATTATATAATTTAAAATATATATATTCTTTTTTTTCATTTTCATTGATAATTATATTTTGACGATAGTTTTAAAAATGTGCTATTTAATATTCGTGTTGTAAAAAAAAAATTGAAAAGAAATAAAATGTAAATAGTGTGTGTTAATTTTAAATACCTCTTTGGATCATGTCTTTATATCATCATATATTTTTAAAATACACTATTTAGCCGGAATTTATATTTTATATATATTCTTTAAAATAATTATCAAGATGTTGCCCAGCCTCTGCCTTTCAAAACTTCAATATAATGAAAACAATATGATTTGAAAAAATATATATATAGTTATTCACCATACGGCAAATTATGAATACGAAATTTTTTTTCTGTGAATATTTTTGAAATCAATAAAAATCTTTTGCACCTTTTTAACATTTAAAAAATATATATATATAGTAAAAAATCTCAAGATCTCATCATATAAATTGCTAAAATAATCACACACAGTTGATCTTTGGAGATTCTCGAAAAAATGTATATTAAACAAACCAGTGAGTTTGATTTCAACCACAAAATCTTGTTTAGGGCGCCATTTTCAAATTGTAATGTCTAAATATAGGTGAAAGAATAAAGGCGCGCTAGGATACCTTGGAATATTAATCACACGATTTCCGGTGTGAATTTTATCGTTTTGCTCACGCATGTCTTCTTTCTTTGTAGAAGTTTTATGTTGAAACCTGAGATTGTGTTTTTTTACGTTACACGCTTCAGAATAGTTTTTACATAAGAATACAAAAGAATAGATACAATTTTTACATGAATATCGTCTTGTCGCAAAGGTGCGATGTATTTCATCCTAAATTTAACACTTTTCACCAGTTTTTAATATTTTGAGAGATGAGACATATCTCATGGTCTTCTCGTAGGACGTTACCATAGAAAATTGGATCTTTCTGATAAAGGACATTTAACGATACCATGGTATACATGTTGGCTTTTTGAAAATTGACAAAAGTTGAATCTGTGGCTAATTTTTCGATGTTATTCAGTGCCATTTGCGCGCTGAGGGTGTGGGTGGAGTTAAATATGAATTATTATAATCACAAAACACAAGGCTTAAGTCTGGTCATCTACGGACAATGACTTGTGAGAATTGTTGCAAGGTTTTCCCATTATATGTACTAAGTGCAATTCTCAACCTGCAACCCCAAAACACATTATTGATTGTATTGATTCATCCATTGATGAGCTCTACTTATCGTCAGCAGACACCATCAACAAGCTCTACAAGCTTGATACCCTAATATAATTGAGTGGAGATAAGAAAGAAGAAGAATAAAGACAAAACACAAAAAATTAGTTTTTAATCAAGAGGAATTGAGCCAAATTTTCTTTTAGAATAGACTAAACGTCTGTGATTGAAGACATTCTGTTCTGAAGTTCAATGTCCGATCTTGTTTGCTAGTAAAGAATTCTCTTAGAATACTCTGTTGATTCCCTTATGGTAAATTTGAAGCCTTATCAAAACATTGATCACTCGCAATAGTCAAGTGTTGCAGCATAGCGGGGAGATTTGACAACCATGATATATTGGCTCATCCATTGATGAGCTCTACTTATCCTCAATAGATACCATCAACAAGCTCTACAAGCTTAATATCTTAATATGATTGATGGAAGATAAGAAAGAAGATTTTTTTCATTGCAGTAAGGGCAGTAGATATTGTTTAATTTGTAAAAGAAACGCGTCTATAATAGTTTCGAATTTTAACAAGAAGAAGAGTGTTGATGATTGTTCCTAGTAGTGGCTGTTGGGAATTCCAGGAATAGGAAATCTATCTACTATAGATGTTTGGAAGACCATGAGCCCTTATTTCTTGAATACTGTACTGATTCATTTGAGAATACATACTCTTTTATCGTAAGGGGCTTCCTGGCCGGCATTCATAGTTCTTCAAATTAAAGACACTTCGGCCAGTAAATCTTTTTTATTGTCTTGACGTTTCGACAAAAATCTTGAGGAGGACAAAGGATTTTTGCCGAAACGTCGAGGAAATAAAAAAGATTTACTGGCCGAAGTATCTTTATCGATAAATTTTGTTTAAATCTTAATAGATAATCGCTTAATGTAGATGGATCGTTCTCTGTTCATATTGATCGTGTAAAATATAGATAGAGTAGGAGGGGCATGTTTCCCATAGTTTCTCTTTCCTATGTCTAAAGCAGATGTTAATAGACATGGGATATTTAGAGAAAAATTCCTTCTGAAGATCTTCAGTAAAAAACTAAGAAGAATACTCATCTCAATAAATACGATTTATTAAGAAATCATTCATCTGATGTCAGTTTTTCTATAGTTTATGCTTTATTTAATGTTATGAAAAAATTTTGCCGCCTTTTTAAAAATGTAAATTAAAAAAAGAATTATAGAATATATTATTATAGAATAAATTTTAATGCCTCGCCAAATATTTTCATTTTTATTTGCTCCTGACGAAGACAAAAGATTTTTGTTGAAACATCGAGATAATAAAAAGATAATTAAAATTTTAAGAAAAAAAATATTAAAATTTATTTTCTTTCACTTTTGTATAAAATTATGTAAAATTGTATCTAATTATATTATAATTAGTGTTCTATCAGCGATTTATTATAACGTGTTTCTCCTGTAGAAGGACTTTCATGACCGAAAGCTTGAGATTTAAAAAAAAAAAAACATTTTATAAAGAAAATTATCCCTGAAAGCCTGATATTTCACCTTGACAAGGTATATTTGTCCAAACGGAATCTCCCTATACCTAATAATATGGTTCCAAACCTATTTGGATGTTCCTTGTTGTTTGTTACCAGCTTTGATAGGTTTGCGAAATCTTACAGGAAGAGAGCAATCAAGACTTGAGCAATCACACATTGTGAGCAGCTTTCACTTAGTGAAAGAGATTAATTATTGAAATAAAATGACGATTGAAGAGGAGTATCTTATACAAACTTTATTAGCAAGCTTTCAGACGTCCTTCTACAGGCTTTACGATGACTAAATAGAAAGAGGTAAGATATGATTATTAATAGGATAAGATATCTTTGCATACAAGAAAAAATATAGTAAAAATAAATGAAATAGAAAAGTGAAAACGTAAATTTTGTAAGCCGCCAAAGAGATTAATTACAGACACTAAATATATTGAAATGAATCTCAATTTATGGTGAAACATTAATATGATATAATATGGCTTATGATTGTAAAACGACATTTGAAATACTATCCCGCATGTGTTTCTTTTCAACGAAAGATCAAAATTTATTTCAAGGAGAAATAACGATTATTTCTAACCTTTTGGATGAGGTATGAAAGGGTGAATTGCGAAGAGTAATGATAAACGGAAAAATAAAAGTGTCCAGGGATGGGAATCGAAGCCACAGTGTTCCGCTTACCGGGCAGATGCCATATGTCCACTAGGCTACCCTGGACATATTTTTCCGTTCGTAAATAATACATAATAATAATACATACATAATAAAGCATTAATATAACCAATGACATAACTTTCTATGAGGGCTAATTATTTTATTACAAACGAACACAGTAAACTGAGCTTTCGGAGGTATTTTTCCTTAATCTAAAGCTAAGAAAGATGTTAAGACGACACTGTGTAGCTGTTAGACCGTGAAATAAATCTTTGTTTCTGGGGAAGCTGGCCGGTGGAGTCTGGCGCTCTACAGTTACCACGGTTTCTCCGTACCGATAATATGGAAAAGCTAAACATAGTAAAATTGTGTAATGGCAGACAGCAGCAGACTACAACGAGGTGTCGAAAGTTGGATTGCACTGACGTACACCGCCGACCTTGGTGAGCGTTTATTATTTCTAACAGTATCCAGTGGGGAGCTTAATCCAACAAAACTCTGGATTCGTTGATAGGGTTTACATACACCGATTTCTTCATCTCATATAACCTGTTATTTTCTTCAATTGCATTTTTCATTCTTCATTGTTCTTTGCTCTTTTTTCCACACACCACTCATAATTTTTGCGACAAATTTCATTCTCCAAACTTTTCTTATGATTCATTCTTTTCCGTTAGATTATTGACAATTTATAAGCTTTATTGATAATCAGTAAACATACGGTTAATGGTTTTTTTTTAAAAGAGGCAAAGGATAATGAAAGTATTTAGAAGAGAGAGAACGCTTCACTATTTTGCAAGTCATCCTTGCGCAGAGGCCATGCTAATCTTCTCTGTATCGTTTTAATTGTAGTAGTTGTACCGCCGAACTGGTATCACAGGGGCCATGCTAATATTCTCTGTATCGTTTTAATTGTAGTAGTTGTACCGCCGAACTGGTATCACAGGGGCCATGCTAATCTTCTCTGTATCGTTTTAATTGTAGTAGTTGTACCGCCGAACTGGTATCACAGGGGCCATGCTAATATTCTCTGTACCGTTCCCATAGTAGTAGTTGTACCGCCGAACAAGCGTGTACAAGTGAGAGAAGAAGATATATATTTACATGAAAAAAATGAAAGAAAAAAATAAAAGATAGCTTTTCTTGATTTATCAAGAAACTGGGTTGGCCAAATATCAGGGAACAGGCTAAATCAATGTTTAGTTGATTTCTGTTCCACCAGATGGCGCTCTGCCTTCTGTAAAGCACATGTACTCCTGGTCAGGATATGCCATTTTTATTTATGATATATTTACATATTTACAGTTTTTTTTTATCCAAGAAGGCTTCTCATCTAGAAAGAGTCATCCTCCAGACAGGGAGGGTATCTTCATGAACTCCCCATGAAAATCCCATAGATTCATTTCTTTTAGACATTTAGGTGGTTTGAGCCTGATTTTTGCCTACTGACCGAGTATATTGAAATGTGTTATTTTCTACTTATCTGCTAGATTCTACCTATCAGCTCTACAGACGCTGTTAGAAGGAATAATGGGAAGCTGTTAACCATTTATAGATTATTCCTACTAGTTTGTCCCATAGATTTGTACAAAAATTTGTTCCTATTTTGACAGGTTGTTTGAGTAGGCGACAGTTTATGCTTATATATTATGACTAAGTCTGTTGCAACCCAATTCCTTCCAAACGTTTAGACCCATAGTCATATGCAAATTTATGACAGCTAATTAAAATCCTATTTGCATACTTATTAACCCCTTGCAATCTGAATACAGGCTGTATAGTCTGTTAAGGTTTATATTTGATAGCCTTTAATGAATCTGTTTAGACCCTACAAACTATAACGTCTGCCTAGGTCCTACAAACTATAGCGTCTGCTCAGGTCTTCTGGTCAAGTTTTGCATATTTCCAGCCCATGTGCAAATCTTATCAATAAAAGGAGAGTTTTCTGAGGCGACCAATCCTTCCCAGATGACTTCGTGGAAATGAGGAAAACTGCTTTGATGGAATTATTTTTAGAGTTGGCAAGATAAACACCTTGGGTTGTGTTTTTGCTTCCCTTTTCTTTGGCGCTTCAGGAAGTTGCCCGTACTCAGTGGGTATAGAATGGTATTTTTTAAATTAAAATTTTAAGAAGATTTATAGATACAATTTATCTAAAATTTTATAATTACGAAGTATTTTATCAACTAAGCAAATCAAGAAAATTTCCCAGAATTAAAAAACTATGCTAATAAAGATCATCTAAAATGAACTACATCTAGAAAGAAGTATCTACGTATTCTTCGTAGATCGCGAAATGCGTGGTGTCGCTGGAGACCCTCTGGTGATTCTCCACCAAACTCTGCAGCGCTGGCAGAGGCGCCATATTCATTGTACATAGTGTATATAATGCATATTGCCTTTTTTTAAATAGTGCAGATTGTGCACTTTGCGTGTATTGACAAGATGTCAATAAAATTATTTTAATTGTCTAGAAAGAAGTACTGGCATGGACTGGCAAGTACAAGTGGTTCAACTCAAATAATACATTTATTTTCCTTCAATTTACCCTGACTAATCTATTTATTGGCTTGGTTGTTCTTATATACACATACAGCCTTATTATGACCACCGGTCTTGTACAGATTCACCACAAGAAGGAAGTATAGATGAAGCTCCTATACTCCAGGTAGCGCAGAACCCAATATAAAGTACATATACAGTGAGTATAAGCTACATATACAGAAGTACAATGTACATATACGTGTATACAGGGACTATAAACTACATATACAGTGAGCATAAGCTACATATAAAGTACATAGTGAGTATAAAGTATATATATATAGAAAGAAGAAAGTAATCTACGTATAGTGAGAAAAGTGCATATACAGTAAGCATAAAGTACATAAACATTAAGAATAAAATACAACTATCCCCCGATTTACACGGTAGATACGTTCCTGAGAAAAACGTGTAAATCGGGAGATAGGTGTACACAGAAATAAAAATAAAATGCTTTGACAGGTTAAAATATGTAGTCAGCACATAAGCTCGGGATTCCTCGTGAGATGTGTACACAGCGCATGTGTTCAATCACAGTAGCATTTAGTATATAATGCGATAAAAACAAAAAACTTATTTGGAAAACCGTGTAAAAAGCGAAAACGTGTAAAACAAGTACCGTGTAAATTGGGGGATAGGTGTATAAAGTACATATACAGTGAGAATATAAAGTTCACCCACAGGAAGAACAAGCAACAAGACTTCCACCTAGTATACCCACGGTTATTCGATTTGAATATTTCCAAAGTTCTCAAAAACACGGCCAATGTCCGAGTGTTAGAATACAGAATTTAAATGCAGACAGCGTGTTCATAATTGCGTTCGAATATAGGTTAAGAAAGAACAAGACCCAAAAGATTCCAATAAAATAAAATGAAGAACTTTACGGGAAGTTTTTTTTTATAAAATTGATCAACCAAATATATATCACAATGGCCAAATTCTTCAACAAAAAAGTATAGGAGCGACTTTGTTGTAAATAATTCTGATGCTAAGGGAGAATCGCATGCAGTGTTTTATATACCAGAGAGCCAACAATGGATCAACGACGCTGTTTAGACTCGTAGAGGTAATTCTAAAACACGCGGAGTCATCGGAGAAAATTTGCCGCTAGTCCTAGCATGGATTTGCGTAGTTAACTTCCACGTGCCAGTGTAGATGCGGTAAACTGGGAGACTGCCAAACCTCGCCAGGTAGACGTAACCTCCCTAAATACGCTCCAAACTGCCTGTCTACAGTTGAACCAGAAAGAGCATGTATATTACAGGAGAGAATTTACAACGGACCAGTGTGGATACTGGGAGACTGCCAAGCCTCGCCAGGTAGACGTAACGTCCCTAAATACGCTCCAGACTGCCTGTCTACAGTTGGACCAGAGAGAACATGTAGATTACAAGAGAGAATTTACAACGGACCCGTGTAGATGTGAGAAACTGGGAGGCCGCCAGACCTCGCCAGGTAGACGTAACGTCCCAAAATACGCTCAGACTGCCTGTCTACAGTTGGAGCAGAGAGAGAGAGAGAGGAATGTAGATTATAGGAGAGAATTTATAACGGACCAGTGTAGATACTGGGAGTCCGCCAGGTACTGTCCCAAAATACATCCCAGACTGCCTGTCTACAGTCGGAGCAGAGAGAACATGTAGATGACATAAGAGAATTTACAACGGACCAGTGTAGACGTAACGTCCCTAAATACGCCCAGACTGCCTGTCTACAGTCGGAGCAGAGAGAACATGTAGATGACATAAGAGAATTTACAACGGACCAGTGTAGACGTAACGTCCCTAAATACGCCCAGACTTCCTGTCTACAGTTGAACCAGAGCGAACATGTAGATGACATAAGAGAATTTACAACGGAACAGTGTAGATACTGGGAGTCCGCCAGGTACTGTCCCAAAATACGCCCAGACTGCCTGTCTACAGTTGAACCTGTCGCGATCGGCCTATTGCTGCAACTCAATAGTGCAAGTTGAATTTTGATAAACAGCTTTACTGGCTCGTAACACGTTGCAGCAAAATGAATAATTTATTGAGGCCTTAAATTTAATTTATAGAATACATTATTGAAAATAAATTGATAACAAAGTTTATACACTCGAAAAAGAACTGTCCCCACCAAAAGCTCTTTCGTACTCAGTCGAATCGAATAAGAGTGCACATCAGAAGATCCCTAAAAGAAATACACCTTTCAAAAGAAAGATCCTAGAATTCTTTACTTAAGAACTTCTTTACCTGTGTACTAATATCGGAAAAGAAGGGCAGATGCTGTGATCCCAACCTTAGCCAGAGAAAATGTTATAGTTTTCTTAAGTACTTACACCTCCTTAAAGTGTACATACCAGAATCTCTGGACACCTACCGAAGAGAGAACACACCAGGATTCTTGATACCTACACCTACCGAAGAGAGAACACACCAGGATTCTTGATACCTACACCTACCGAAGTTAGAACATACCAGAATTCCTAGATACCTACACCTCCCGAAGTAAGAACACACCAGAATTCCTAGATACCTACTCCTACCGAAGTAAGAACATACCAGAATTCCTAGATACCTACACCTACCGAACTAAGAACATACCAGAATTCCTAGATACCTACACCTACCGAAGTAAGAACATACCAGAATTCCTGGATGCCTACACCTACCGAAGTAAGAACATACCAGAATTCCTAGATACCTACACCTACCGAAGTAAGAACATACCAGAATTCCTAGATAACTACACCTACCGATGTAAGAACCTACCAGAATCCCTAGATACCTACACCTACCGAAGTAAGAACATACCAGAATTCCTAGAAACCTACACCTACCGAGTAAAAACATACCAGAATTCCTAGATACCTACACCTACCGAAGTAAGAACATACCAGAATTCCCAGATGCCTGCACCTACCGAGGTAAGAACACACCAGAATTCATAGATACCTACACCTACCGAAGTAAGAACATACCAGAATCCCTAGATACCTACACCTACCGAAGTAAGAACATACCAGAATCCCTAGATACCTACACCTACCGATATAAGAAAACACCAGAATTCCTAGATGCCTACACCTACCGAAGTAAGAACATACCAGAATTCCTAGATACCTACGCCTACCGAAGTAAGAACACACCAGAATTCCTAGATACCTACGCCTACCGAAGTAAGAACACACCAGAATTCCTAGATACCTACGCCTACCGATGTAAGAACACACCAGAATTCCTAGATACCTACACCTACCGAAGTAAGAACATACCAGAATTCCTAGATACCTACACCTACCGAAGTAAGAACACACCAGAATTCCTAGATGCCTACACCTACCGAAGTAAGAACACACCAGAATTCCTAGATGCCTACACCTACCGAAGTAAGAACACATCAGAATTCCTAGATACCTACACCTACCGAAGTAAGAACACACCAGAATTCCTAGATGCCTACACCTACCGAAGTAAGAACACACCAAAATTCCTAGATGCCTACGCCTACCGAAGTAAGAACACACCAGAATTCCTAGATGCCTACGCCTACCGAAGTAAGAACATACCAGAATTCCTAGATACCTACGCCTACCGAAGTAAGAACATACCAGAATTCCTAGATGCCTACGCCTACCGAAGTAAGAACATACCAGAATTCCTAGATACCTACGCCTACCGAAGTAAGAACACACCAGAATTCCTAGATACCTACGCCTACCGAAGTAAGAACACACCAGAATTCCTAGATACCTACGCCTACCGAAGTAAGAACACACCAGAATTCCTAGATACCTACACCTACCGAAGTAAGAACATACCAGAATTCCTAGATACCTACGCCTACCGAAGTAAGAACATACCAGAATTCCTAGATACCTACACCTACCGAGGTAAGAACACACCAGAATTCCTAGATGCCTACACCTACCGAAGTAAGAACACACCAGAATTCCTTGATACCTACACCTACCGAAGTAAGAACATACCAGAATTCCTAAATACCTACACCTACCGAGGTAAGAACACACCAGAATTCCTAGATGCCTACACCTACCGAAGTAAGAATACACCAGAATTCCTAGATACCTACACCTACCGAAGTAAGAACACACCAGAATTCCTAGATACCTACACCTACCGAAGTAAGAACACACCAGAATTCCTAGATACCTACCCCTACCGAAGTAAGAACATACCAGAATTCCTAGATACCTACACCTACCGAAGTAAGACCACAACAGAATTCCTAGATACCTACACCTACCGAAGAGCAGTATATATACACTAAGACCTCATGGCTCTTACGAGCAGATGTCTCCAATTCAATGACAGAAGACATACCATAACAATATATTAATCGCTTCTGTTTTAAAATAAAACAAAAAAAAAATCCCTAAAATATAGGGCTAGGTATACTCTAGGAGACACTTTATCTACAAAGACATCAAAACCATATATATGTAGACCAAATGTAGTTCTATCGGTGTAGAAAGACCGACAGGTCTTCCAATTAACATGCAAGGAGGAAGGAAAGATGCAGGAAGGCATCATCATCAGGAAACGGGGCGAGCGAGCGAGCGAGGATTGTGTGTTGGCCAACCACCGGGTGATGCAAGGTGTCAAAGTCAAGGACTTGGAGGTTCGCCAGGCCTCTTCCAGGTTTACAAACACCCATCGTAACTGTGCGGCCGCCCCATAAATATCCTGCCAGTAACTGTCGTCTGCCCACCTCCAGGCTGGTTCTCTAGCCTGGTTGTCGTCTGTTTCGTAAAACAATTTTAAAAAAGTTCCGTAGATGAGTTTCTTTTTATTTTAAAACTGTGTCTCAATATTTCGGGCATCTCTACACATCTACAGGAGAACATATGCGATTGTTTTTTATTATTATTCATTGTATATTCCCCTGTGTACACGCTTGTTCGGCGGTACATATACTAAAATTGGAACGATATAGAGAAGATTAGCATGGCCCCTGTGATACCAGTTCGGCGGTACAACTACTACAATAGGAACGATACAGAGAAGATTAGCATGGCCCCTGTGATATCAGTTCGGCGGTACAACTACTATAATAGGAACGATACAGAGAAGATTAGCATGGCCCCTGTGATACCAGTTCGGCGGTACAACTACTACAATAGGAAGGATACAGAGAAGATTAGCATGGCCCCTGTGATACCAGTTCGGCGGTACAACTACTACAATAGGAAGGATACAGAGAATATTAGCATGGCCCCTGTGATACCAGTTCGGCGGTACAACTACTACAATAGGAACGATACAGAGAAGATTAGCATGGCCCCTGTGATATCAGTTCGGCGGTACAACTACTATAATAGGAACGATACAGAGAAGATTAGCATGGCCCCTGTGATACCAGTTCGGCGGTACAACTACTACAATAGGAAGGATACAGAGAAGATTAGCATGGCCCCTGTGATACCAGTTCGGCGGTACAACTACTACAATAGGAAGGATACAGAGAATATTAGCATGGCCCCTGTGATACCAGTTCGGCGGTACAACTACTACAATAGGAACGATACAGAGAAGATTAGCATGGCCCCTGTGATATCAGTTCGGCGGTACAACTACTATAATAGGAACGATACAGAGAAGATTAGCATGGCCCCTGTGATACCAGTTCGGCGGTACAACTACTACAATAGGAAGGATACAGAGAAGATTAGCATGGCCCCTGTGATACCAGTTCGGTGGTACAACTACTACAATAGGAAGGATACAGAGAAGATTAGCATGGTCCCTGTGATACCAGTTCGGCGGTACAACTACTACAATAGGAAGGATACAGAGAAGATTAGCATGGCCCCTGTGATACCAGTTCGGTGGTACAACTACTACAATAGGAAGGATACAGAGAAGATTAGCATGGTCCCTGTGATACCAGTTCGGCGGTACAACTACTACAATAGGAACGATACAGAGAAGATTAGCATGGCCCCTGTAATACCACGGTACGACTACTACAATAGGAACGATATAGAGAAGATTAGCATAGCCTCTGTGATACCAGTTCGGCGGTACAACTACTACAATAGGAACGATACAGAGAAGATTAGCATGGCCCCTGTGATACCAGTTCGACGGTATAACTACTACAATAGGAACGATACAGAGAAGATTAGCATGACCCCTGTGATACCAGTTCGACGGTATAACTACTACAATAGGAACGATACAGAGAAGATTAGCATGACCCCTGTGATACCAGTTCGACGGTATAACTACTACAATAGGAACGATACAGAGAAGATTAGCATGACCCCTGTGATACCAGTTCGACGGTATAACTACTACAATAGGAACGATACAGAGAAGATTAGCATGACCCCTGTGATACCAGTTCGACGGTATAACTACTACAATAGGAACGATACAGAGAAGATTAGCATGGCCCCTGTGATACCAGTTCGACGGTATAACTACTACAATAGGAACGATACAGAGAAGATTAGCATGACCCCTGTGATACCAGTTCGACGGTATAACTACTACAATAGGAACGATACAGAGAAGATTAGCATGACCCCTGTGATACCAGTTCGACGGTATAACTACTACAATAGGAACGATACAGAGAAGATTAGCATGACCCCTGTGATACCAGTTCGACGGTATAACTACTACAATAGGAACGATACAGAGAAGATTAGCATGACCCCTGTGATACCAGTTCGACGGTATAACTACTACAATAGGAACGATACAGAGAAGATTAGCATGGCCCCTGCGCAAGGATGACACGCTATAAGTTCTCCTGTAGAAGGGCAGAGATACCTGAAATCTTGAGACAGTTTTAAAATAAAAAGAAACTAATCTTCTGAAACCTTAATTAATTGTTTAATTAATGTTCATGAGATTTAAATTAATTTATATGAAATTTATCTGTTACATTCTTGGAGATTTTCCTTCAATTCCTTCCTGTGTTTACTACCGACGTATCCTTATGGCGTGGTTGTTTTACGGTGTGTCAGTTTGTGTGGCTTTAAAAGTTCTTGTGTTTCTATTTCCTGTTCTGTGTTTTCCTAACCTTGAAATCTCACTCTTCCCTTGGTGATATGTGTCTAGATCTACTTGGTATATTGTATCATCGATTTCTCTTCCATGGTAATTTTTGTAACTTTTCTTAAAATGTTTGGGAGACCTCTGTCAGATGGAACTCCTTTATCAACGTTTCGAAGAATACCATTCCTCCTCGTGTGGTGTGAAAATAAATGAAATATATGTACCAGGTGTACATATATATATTATATAATCTAGAATGCAAATATTTTATTTTTTAAAACATGTATTTTACTTTCCTCATTGACTATTCTTTTATTTTTAACCATAGATTTAGAATACTTTGAATATTTGTTGTAAATATGTATAGTTAACCTACCTATTTTTTAAATCACGAATATAGTATTCATTTTATAAATTTTATATTACTGTGAAAAATAATTAATGTGTAATTCTTTTCAAGTAATTGAAAATAAAAAACTACTTGATAAGTAAATAACTATCTTTCCTTTTTCACGACTGCACCTCCAATTCTTTATCATTCCAACATCAAAACATTATAATCATAACATATATATAATATTTGGTCTTATACAGATTCTCCAAGTAGAATAAGGTATATAGATAAATAACAGTAATAGTTACAATAATCAGCAATGTTAAAAGACAATATTAATTACTAAATATCAATGTGTACCAGGCAACATCTAATAGTTGATGTTCCCTCACATGTCTTATGGAAACCCTTGTATTCCGCTTGTCATAAACATTGTAGAGGTTAGGGGAGTTTCAACATATAGGTTAGTAGACTAAAATAAAACGTGTATATATTTATGTGTTCATAATTTTTTATAACTTCGAACATATTTCACATACATTAATGGAACATGAAGCTCGAAAACGGTGTTTACCTTACAACTCTGAACACTCGGATTTTCCTGGAAAATCTCTTAAAGATTTCTTGAAAAAAGCCATGGTCCACCTGTGCTGTGTGAGCAGAAGAGCTTAAATTGACTTGTTCCATTATATGTACGTATGTTCCATATGTAAATAACTGTTTTCTTTCCTCTTTTCGCTCTCCACTTCTCCCATTCATATTTCCAAAAATATATATTTTTTTCCCCAAAATCCATATTCTTATTTTCCATAGGATTATTCAAATAATAATCTGTATATATTTACCATGTGTATATAATCTTTCTCCATTTTTACCCCTTTGTATATTTCCCACTTTCATAGGTTTCTCCGTCTTGTAACCCCAAGGAGAATCCTCTGTAAGACCTGTGTGTCTTAATAAAGGTTTTTATGTGTGTGTGATTTATGCAAGATTAATGAAATTTTTCATATCATTTACCGTATGTATGCAAGTGTGACATACGTTTAAAAAGTATAACCAATGTAAATGCCCGAATATCGGATTTATATTGCCACGTGGAAAATTAGGGAAGACAAAAACTTCAGGATGAAAAAGCAATTTATTTAAGGCAAGAACAAACTATGAATGATAAACAAAAGATAAGGAATGAGGGAAGTTTACAGAGTAGTAAAATATAAACATAAAAAATGATACTCTGTTAATACTAATGTAAAATAATAAATACTTCTCGCTACAGTATTAACGTTTGTAAAGAGTTAATCTTTAATATTGCTCCCTAATTATTGATTTAATATCAAAGGTTTTTTTTTTATCTCGAAGGTGTGTGTTCATGGACAATCAACCCAATTTGAGTAAGGACGTGTAGTAAGGTCATCGATTGGTGTGGATTCTTTTTGTCGTCAAATAGATTTGGTCGAAGAGTCTCATCAAGGCTGGTGGCAGCCATGGTCCCAGGAAGGTGGTGGAACAAGAAAGCCCCACTGGAGCCAGAGGATGTGTGTCAGCAGCGGTAACTTGGACTGGTGGCAGCCATGGTCCCAGGAAGGTGGTGGAACAAGAAAGTCCCACTGGAGCCAGAGGATGTGCGTCAGCAACGGTAACTTGGACTGGTGGCAGCCATGGTCCCAGGAAGGTGGTGGAACAAGAAAGCCCCACTGGAGCCAGAGGATGTGTGTCAGCAGCGGTAACTTGGACTGGTGGCAGCCATGGTCCCAGGAAGGTGGTGGAACAAGAAAGCCCCACTGGAGCCAGAGGATGTGCGTCAGCAGCGGTAACTTGGACTGGTGGCAGCCATGGTCCCAGGAAGGTGGTGGAACAAGAAAGCCCCACTGGAGCCAGAGGATGTGTGTCAGCAGCGGTAACTTGGACTGGTGGCAGCCATGGTCCCAGGAAGGTGGTGGAACAAGAAAGCCCCACTGGAGCCAGAGGATGTGTGTCAGCAGCGGTAACTTGGACTGGTGGCAGCCATGGTCCCAGGAAGGTGGTGGAACAAGAAAGCCCCACTGGAGCCAGAGGATGTGCGTCAGCAGCGGTAACTCGAGCCGTAGTTAGTCCTGACCGTTAGATACTGGCGTCTACTGTAGCATGCCTACTGCCACTGCCGTCTAAAGGACTTTCGCGTAGTGTTAGAGTCCAATGTATTCAGCCATGACAGTCCTTTCTGTCTTGGCACCAGCGAGATGATTCTAGATGGACACTAACGAAGAACCTTTGAGAACTTGTTTCCTGCAGAACATGTCGGTCGAACTCCTAACATTCCGGTATAGGTAGGGATTTCTTAAGCCAATGAAATCGCTCTGGTTTTATTCAAATCTCCATCAAACCTTTACATCAGTTTGAAACTGTACTTCTGCCATTTATGAACGTATCTATCTAAAGATGCTACCCTCCTTCAACGATGACCATAGCTGATCTGATCTTCCAGCTGGCATGGAATACCATCCTGCTGTGAACATCCCCATTACGATAAGATGGATGCCTATGTTCTTACATTCCTATATTTACCAGAGAGGTGGATCAAAGGATACATACAGACATCTAGCACATGGACAACGTTAAATCCAGACATCTATAATATATCCCCCTCTAAATCTGTTTTCAAAAATTCATATACCATATCAGACCATCGCCTTTGAACGTTATTTTCATATATTGTAAAACTAAATCTTTAAAAAAGTGCGATAATTAAATATTCTAATTATATATATGTTATCAGATAATTTGTGTGCGTGTCAGAACGATTACACAGCTACATCGAATTTTAAATACTTGCTGCTATTTCCTTATTTCATAGAAAGGTTATTCAAGGAACGTTTTATTTCGTTTGACAGATTCCTAATCTCTTTCGCCATTTATGATTCATCGGAGAAAAGCAACCAGAACATTTTATAACCAAGATTTAAACAAGTTTAAAACTTGGGGGTTGATCTGCCATGGCAAAGGACACATACCAACCAGCTCTCTCTGCTTTTAAAATATTGGGAGTTATTTCTTCAACACAGGTCTTATGATTTGAGCGGGATGAAAGATATCGAGGTTGGTTGGTAGGATCGCTATGTATAGTTGCTTCATTGTTGACCCCCTCTATCTTTCTTCTGTTCTCAGTTTCAGTACAATCTTATAGAGATCTCGACTCCATATGTTTTTAGAATATTTTTATGAAAGTAAATCACAAATTTCTTATATCTGAAAATACATTTCACTCTCTATTGTATTCACTTTCTATCTGGTAACACTCCAGGTATAGTTCCTTTTTTCTGGATATATTTCATCTCTATTGTATCTTGTGTGAGTCCAGAATGTTACATGCCCTCTCATTGTAATCATCTCATCTTTTATCAGCTATATTTCTTTACTTAGAACTTTGATTTGATTGATTTGATTTATTTTAACCCAGCCATTTCTTCTTTTTTTTTTTCACTCTCCGCCAGCATTACATCAAAAAGGTATCCAGTTTTTTTGCTAGTTTTGACTTATAAATGTTCAAATTTCATATATAAATCCACATTGTCCATATTTAATATAGTATTTCCCTAACGTCTCTGTGTTCAGAAGATGTTATGTCTAACCTAGTGAAGGCACCCACCTCTTATTTCAATAGGTAACGAATAGTTACTCTTCTTTTTTGACATAAATATACTTCTTTCTCTTTTTATTTTCGTCTTAGCTTTATAAACAGGTGGATTTGATAAAATTGTTTTTCAAAATATCTAATCATATGAGACCGCCATACATGCCCTCTCTCAGAAAGATTCTATCTAAAATTCCATTCCTCGCCACTGTTCATAACCCATTGCCAACCAAAAGAAATCGAAGGGCATCCAGTACACTCTCCGAGAAAGACAAATTAGCAACGTGAATCTCAACAAAAGCTCAAGCCCACCGCTTGGATGACGTGAATGGAGCTGACAAGTGCATCAATCCCGCAACATCTTCCTCAGCTCTATTGTTCTCAGGATGTAATAAATTAGAGATCGAAGGTATACGCAAGCAAGCTTTGACCTTCCTAGCCTCTTTTGTGGGTCGGTGAGCAAATAAGGATGGCAAAGGAAGGGTGACAAATTGTCGCGATGTCATTTGGTATTCATGGCGCTATCCATCACCTCTTTGTGCCCTGCCTCCGGCGATGAAGGGTGCTCAGGCCACTGAGGCGAGATAATCGAGTAGATTACCTGCGGAAACCTTTAGACCCAACCGTCCGGCTTAGCACCCGCCTTGCTCGAACAAGACCTCCTTTGTGGGGCCTGAACTCATCCTTCTCTCCTCCGAGACAAGTGCCCATCGACTCTTCGGTCAAAAGTGTCGCTGGATAGGGATTATACCTTCCGAAATACAGTTCCCTTCCCCACTGTTTAACCTTACGTCGGCAGGCAATCTTCTTTGAGAGATCGAGTGTTTTTATTCCTCTCTTCTTCCGTTTAAAAGATTTTTTCTTCTCTTCCCTCTCTCCTTTCAACTCCCCGTCATCGCTTTTGTCTGTCGGTCGGCCCCAGTGATCTTGTGGTCTGGTGTCATAGAGCCTGATCAAACTCTCTAGGCTTCTATAGACCTGCCTTTAAGCGACATCAGACTTGAGGCCAGTGGGGCTCTAGGCCAACTCGGCATGATAGCCTAGTCGAACGTTGCTGTAGTATATCAGACGGGGTGGCTGATTTACAAATAAGTTACAATTTGGCAGTATACCTGAGACAAAAATTAACGTTAATTTCGTGTTATCTCTTTCCCATTTGTATGAGTTGTACAGCAAACATAGTGTAGGTTACAGTCCGATGTATTCTTCCATTCTAGTAGTTGTAATGTCAAACAAGGGCCATTATAATACTATTCTATGTATCCTTCCTATTGTAGGAGTTTTTCCGCCAAACATAATGTAGGTTCCAGTCCGGTGTATCTTCCAATTTCAGTAGTTGTAATGTCAAACAAGAGCCATTACAATATTATTCTATGTATCATTCCTAATGTCAGAGTTTTCCCGCCAAACATATAGTGTAGGTTCCATTCTAATGATTTGTATCATCCAGTACCTCCAAACCAAAGTTTTGCAGAGGCTGTGTTAATACTCTCTGTATCCTCCATATTCCGCTGATTGTACTATGACACAAAGTGTGTGTGGTAGCGGCCATATTAATCTTCCTTATAATGCTTCCTAATGTAGTATCTATCGGTACTGCCAACAGTGGAATTTCTCTGTAGTATTCCAATTTGACACACCGGGTATACGGATTAGGATGGAAGAGAAACAAACTGGAATGAAGAAACGAGCACAATAGTAATCTATATTTTAAATAAACACACACATACATACACACACAAAGCGTTATTAAGACCATCGGTCTTATACAGATTCACCACAGGAAGAAAGGAATCATAGATAGAGCTCCTATACTCCAGGCAGCGCAGCACCCAACAACAGCCTACAGGTCCGACGCATGTCCAATAGCCAATTTTAAATAAACAAATGCTCCAGGTTTCTGGAGATGAATTTCTTTATTAAACGTGATCTCGAGTTTTCAGGCATCTCTGTCCTTTTACAGGAGTACATGGAAAAACATATATATGTGTTTATACGTTTCCATGAACACCTGTAGAAGGACAGAGATGCCTTAAAGCTCGAGATCACGTTTAATAAAGATTAAAAAACACATCTCCATAAACCCCTGTAACATTTGTTTATTTAACATCCAAGAGATTAAAATCAATTGAATCTATATTTTCCAAAATGTGACCATGATAGAGTGGGATCACTCTTCTTGGCGCAGATGAGAGACTTGAGAATGAAGGGCTCGCATCTCTAGAGGATACCTCTGAGAAAGGAGTATTTCCTCAAGGAAGACATATGCAAGGTTATAATGGTTATATATCAGAGTTATGGTATTTAGAGAGAAAGAGAGAGAGAGAGAAACTGTAAAATATCCGCGCTATCTAAACGTTACTAACCCACACACCATGTGATAAATACCATTTATAGAAAGTCTTATCATCATTGAAGATAAATAGGAAGAAATGCCTGAAGATATTGGCAGTTTCCTTGGCTGTGTTGAAATCTGCGGTCTCGAACGGAATGACGACAACCCCCCGGTGCATGTCCTCGGCTTGTTAATGGGGGGAATCCCGCCTTCTTGCTCAACTCTTGAGTTAATTCTTCTCTTTACCCATCTATCCAAATCTTGGAGGAACTTCCTAAAGTCAAACCTGAAATATTAAGGAAGACTTAACCATTACTGGTTAGACTTCCTAGCAATGTACCAGATTGGTACAACTTAGCCTGTATCAACGAGTCTGCTCTTTCTACCTTTTTACCCGTCTATCCGAATCTTGGAGGAACTTCCTAAAGTCAAACCTGAAATATTAAGGAAGACTTAACCATCACTGGTTAGCCTTCCTAGCAATGTACCAGATTGGTACAACTTAGCTTGTCTCAATGAGTCTGCTCTTTCTACCTTTTTACCCATCTATCCAAATCTTGGAGGAACTTCCTAAAGTCAAACCTGAAATATTAAGGAAGACTTAACCATCACTGGTTAGACTTCCTAGCAATGTACCAGATTGGTACAACTTAGCTTGTATCAACGAGTCTGCTCTTTCTACCTTTATAAAGAATTTTAAGTGCAAAAATGAATTAATTATTTCTAAAAACAAATGAAACATTCCAAAGCTTTTTCCCTTTGGAATTCCAACATTTTTCCGTTCCAATTTTTATAATACCCAGTTTACAACGAACCACGGAAATTTTAAGGGATTTTTTTATCAACAATTGGAGCGGTTGAGGACTCTAGCTGTCATTGTGGCAAGGAAACCCAGGACTCGATACACCTACTGCTGGAATGCCCACTCTTCTTTACCGTTAGACAACAGACAGTAAACAATGTTGTAGATCTATATCAATTTGTAAATACACTAGATATAATTATCACAGATTCAACCATTTTTGTAAAAATATTTATGATATTCTTTCCAACCTGAAAGTTTCAGGTTCCTAATATATATTATTGTTTCTCTTTTTATTTTTTAAAATTGTATAATATGTTTATAACTGTTTCTGTTTTAAAAATGTAAATCGACTCAATTATCCCTAGCCGGGATATCGCGTTTTGTTTGTTGAAATAAACAATGTATTCCTTGAATAATCAGGAAATTCTGTTTATATATCATAGGACTCAGAATGAAATGACATATTGAAGAATAGCTTGATGATTCACAATGTGGTTTTCGATATGGATTCTCTCAACCTGAGACGCTATTGGTCCATTGCGATTTTTGTCAGAACATATACCTCAGCTCTACCTTGGCTATATTAAATATAAAACAAGCCTTTGATCGCTTCTGTGGCCATAATTGTTCTGGTTGCTACAAAATATTAGCTTTAATAATAATTCTGCCGTACACCTTTTTAGTCAATTCTATTAGTATCTATTATGTTCGGGTCAATGTTATACCAGAAACAAAGTAGCGTAAGACAGGGGGGGGGGTGTCTCTAGTACTTCCTGTTATTTAATTAAAGTAAATTAGAAGGATGAATCCGTAACCAATTTAACATTACATATTATTTATTATTAATAGCAATTATACAAAACAAATCTTGGTATCTATGTCTACATGAAAACAACAAAAGCGATACTTAAACATTATATACATACAAGTTCCTTTTCAAACTCGGTCTCATCTATAGCCATTGTTACTCTGTAATATTCCAACACTTCCAATACTTTTGCTCAACTTCATTTTACGTGAATATTGAAAATACGTATGGAAAGAAACAATGTTACTTCTATAAAACATACTGATGGTCAGGCTATGTTGGCAGAAACCTTGAAGTTCTTAGAAGAGTAGATAGTTAGAAGGCTAGATAGTTAGAAGAGTAAACGAAATCATCACCCGATACGTAATGAAGATAAACGTATCAAAGAACTAAGGCCACGTGTAAGATCCCACAATAGATTGCCCTGCCAGTTGATGGCCAAAATGTCGAACAGATGCAGAACATTCGCTACTTAGGACAGAGAGCCCATTATATAGGACTGCTGTTTCAACAGTGAACTATAATTACGAGTTGAAATGGTAAAAGTTGTCTTCAGAAATAAGCAAATACTACTGACTCAAGACATCTTGGATTAACAGCTATGTAAACGACTTTGAATACATTAGTATGGAGCATAACATTATATATGGTGGTGAAAGATGGACTGTCTCTTAGTTTAGAAGATCAGATTTCTGAAGGATTTTGAGATAAGGTGTCTTATACGTTTGCTGAAAACACCGTGGATTGTCACAAACGACAAGATTTTAGCATTTGCGGAGAGAAAGAACATTTACTTCATGTTGATGGTGTCTTGTCCACTCCATGGAAAGGTGTGGTGCCATTGCCCCGTTAGTCAGTCACATTTCAGAGTTCCCTGTAGGCCTTCACGGTTACTGTAGCGGCTCGGGGCTCACGACGCCGTATTTCGCCCTACAGGACAGTCCCTTACTTGTGCTGCTTCTCCAGCCCTCCACGTAGAGGAGGAATTCTGGGCGGGTCATTTGCTTCATTAAAACACTAATAAAACGAAAACTGAATTGGTTAGATCACTTGCTAATACAAGAAAGCCTGATAAAAATATTGATTGAAGGGCACATTGAAGCTATCAACATAGGAGGACGTATTACATTTGTGGACCAATTGAAGAGAGAAACCAAGATATTATCACCAGACGATGGCTATGGATTGATATTGCCACGTGGAAAATTAGGGAAGACCAACTTTGGGATGAGACAACAATTTATTTCAGACAAGAACAAACTATGAGTGATAAACAAAAGATAAGCAAAAGAGGGAAGTGTACAGAGTATAGCAAAATATAAACATAAAAAATAATACTCTGCTAATAAAATAATAAATACTTTGTTACAATATTCTTGGAAGATCCTGGTTGAGAAGGTACACAGCAGTCTTTGGACTGATACAATAGTAGCATTTGTTAAACCGCTCCTCGTGAAGAGCCAGAAACTCCGAAAAATGTTAAAGATTTTATAAATCAAATCAGTCCCAAAGTTAGAAAGATAGAGATATAATGACATGTAAAACACATTCATAGTTACTTTTGATCAAATTAATTGAGGCCTCCACGATGTGCTTTCTTCTCCTGCCAGTTGAGTTATGAGTAAGGATGAAATTTATCTTTTATTGTAATTGGATTCACTTGACTTTTCTGTCCTTTAATATGGGGTAGAACACAAGTTTAGTGGAAATCTTAAATTTGTTTGGAATAAATGGAATGTATTGCTCTCTCTGTCTAAAAACCTTTTCCACGATACACATCACAAGATAGAAAAATTATCCAAAGAATATATTCATAAATAAATTCTACTAGATAAACATATTTTGCGGTATTTAAACACTATTCCCAATACATCTCTACTCATTCCCGATATTTTAAAAGGGGAGAAATGTCCGATATCTGAAAATATTCGTTTTTTTCTTCAATCCGAAATATATTAGAGTTGTTGTAAAACGACATTTGAAATACTATCCCGCAAGTGTTTCTTTTCAACGAAAATTCAAAATTTATTTCAAGGAGAAATAACGATTATTTCTAACCTTTTGGATGAGGTATGAAAGGGTGAATTGTGAAGAGCAATGATAAACGGAAAAATAAAAGTGTCCAGGGATGGGAACCGAACCCACAGTGTTCCGTTTACCGGGCAGATGCCATGTCCACTAGGTTACCCTGGACATATTTTTCCGTTCGTAAATAATACATAAAGGTTAGAAATAATCTTTATTTCTCCTTGAAATAAATTTTGAATTTTCGTTGAAAAGAAACACATGCGGGATAGTATTTCAAATGTCGTTTTACAATCACAAGCCGCATTATATTATATTAGAGTTATATTTACATATATCCGGGGGAATGTTTCATATGGAAATCAATAAATTCTATCGTCATAGAGATCGGGGCAAATAAAAGCTGGGAGAGCAATAAAACATCCGGGATATATTACGTTGTCAGAGACAGCTGTCGGTGGATGTAGAGAGAAGGAAGAAAGAGTTGACATTTGAGATCGCCCTCTCTGTGTGAACACCGCCGAGCAATAAAGATCTCTAATCCAGCGGACAATATTTGTCCTTGACCCCTCGCCTGTAAAAGGAGACGTCAAGAAGGGATCAAAAATATGACAACCTCGACAAAGGGTACGTTGCCAGATTTATTGGCCAGATTGGGGACCTAGCCCTACCCTTCCGCAGTGGACAGATGGGTGAGACATTGTGGGTCAGCGGGGTAAAAAAGGTGGTGGGAGCGGCAGACTGGACATCTGTCCTCTAATTTGTCCTGCTACGACCATCTGGAGGCCACTCCTTACTGACCACTGGGGTACGGGGAAGAAGTTTTTCCCGTCCTCTACAATCACTCTAGAGGAGTGAGTGGAGAGGCGTCTCTGCGTGTTGTCCTCCGTAGGGGTGCCACTGACTGATGTCCAGTGAAGCTGTAAGCTGGCCGTCTTTCCTTGGTTGTCTGAGGCGAGGCACACGTGTCTTGAAACTCTTGGGTCTTCGCTCTGTGTGTGCGTCATTGGGAGCGTCCTTGCCGTGCGCGAAAATTGCACCAGGGCTAGGCCTGGTGTTGAAAAACCAAGGGGTGCACACAGTAGTACCACCCCCCCGCGTTCGCGACGTTCCCCGTGTAAACCTCAGTACCTCAGAGGTCCTTGATTCGACGGCAGATTCAGGGAGTACTGGATAAGGGTTCGAGGGCTAAAGGGGGGGGAGTCCTATTGGAGCGTAGGACGGGTTCTTCTAAGTCCGACGAGAGGGCTCGGTCAGCAACCTTGCCAATGACTCTCGATGACGCCTGTGGGTGAGTGGTCAACCCCACAGAGCCAGACCATAATGGCGGGCGCGAGGGGCCTACCAATGGCCGCTCGGTGCATGGAGAATGCATCATTCCTTCTGGCTGTGTGTGGATCTAGATTTCAGCGAACTACAGGGGACGCAAGGGCCACTTTGAGCCTATATCGTCCCTGGCTTTGCCGAATTTCCTATCTGACCACTGGGGTCTTCTTCACATTCTGGACTTCTGTTGTCGGAAGCTTTCTTTGTTTCCGATGGCTTTCAGTGCTATATATTCAACTGCAGCTACTGACTGCAATGGAGCATGGTCCCTGAGATTCTTGTTGGACGGGACAACTTCTGCAATAAAAAGGATTCAGAAATTAACATGATTCCTGCGATATTTATTGGCGGAACAACTTCTGCAATAGGAAAGATACAGAAATTAACATAGTCCATGCGATACTTGTTCTGCACGTCTTACTTTAAGAGGTTATGGAAAAGCTTAACCGTGGCTCCTTCAATACTAAAAATACACTACTTATTAATAGTTTTACATACTTGCACAGAAAAATAATTTAAGAATTATCGAGTAAATTTCCCAACTTCGAAGGAACAAGTTTTATGCCTAAAAATAGAAAAAAAAAATTAAATTAATTTAAAACAATTTTTTAAAATCTATTTAAATGTTGAAAAATTTCCCTTTTATATATAAGTTTTTAACTTTTAGTTAGTCATTTTAAATTTATATTTAGACATTTTTAATTTTAACTTAGACACTTTCGTTTTTATTTCGACATTTTCAATTTTAATTTAGCTATTTTAATTTTAAATCATTGATTAGCAATCTCACGCTAATCTATTGAGAATACGCTTTTTCAGAAACATTATAAATTTTTATATATTGCAATTTTACATTGCATGTATAAAGAAATTATTGTATATTTTTTAATATAAGCTTTAAAAAGGAAAAGTAAACAAATTTAGAAAATGCATTTATAGTGTGCATCCATACAAGGGCTAATCAAAGAAATAATGATAAATCCGCAATATAATTTAAACACTTTTTAGAAATTTTTGGTGGATGATTTTGATGGCATTGAATCCTCATAGATGCAGTAGATCATAGAGTTAGACACATTGTCAGTCTTAGTTCAAATTTCTATGATATATCTGCAAAAGGAAATTTAACAGCCAACAGCGTCGCTGAGTCAAACGTTGCTATATGTCGTTCATATCAAGTTGATATATATTTTTATGTGAAAAAAACAATAAAATACAAAATATATTTTTATGAACTCTGTCGATTAATACATGTAAATTTACAAATATTTAATTCTAAATTTTAATTTGTTTTGTGTTTTTTTTTCAATAATATCATCAAAAATTATCTCTACAGATATTTTTAATGGTATTATTGAAAAAAAAAACACATTGCCACTAAATTTATTTGTTACAAATCTTACAAATCAATAGATAAATTGAATTTATAAATTTAATTTGCTGTTTTTTGTTTGTTTCCTCTGTAATAGGAGCAAAAATACTACAACATCGCGCCTTGTTGATTGATAAATAAATAAAAAAGTTGATGTATAGAAATTGAAAGTAATTTTTTCACAGATTAAAGGAACTTATCAGTTTGACATGTCCTCAATACCTGGAAGGTCAAATCTATTATTCGGTTCATACTCGAACGCTGGCTTAGTAAATGGAATTCGGGTAAGTGTGAAAGATGCGAATTTGTTGCCTTTGGTCAACAAGGCGCGAATCAATTAAATTCGAGACAATTGTTCCTAAAATCAAGCTGCCATATCCTTAAACAGAGTTGCCTATTATATTTCCATTAAGACAGTTTTCACTTCGACTGACTTTTGCGAATATTATTAATGGAGCATTTCATCGCAGAATGTTGCATGTAGAATTTTAGAGATGAAAATGATAACTTAAAATTCAAAATACAAACTGATTCACTTCATAAAAGGCGCTCAACATTTTATGTTCGCTTGGAGAACATAGAATCAATAGCAAAAAATGACGAGTAATATCAAACAAGTGTCGTAGAAAAAGGAGTAAATATTATTCTATGACATTTTTTTATTAGAAAAACTACCATTATCCAACATTTGAAAATGAAATGGCTTATACAAAGCATAACTGATATTTTTATTATATATATATTTTTTAATCCTTAAATGCGACTAGAAAAAGAACACACCAATTAAAAGAATGTATGGCGTCACTTACAATTGCAGACGATGACAATTATGATGCGCAGAAGAAATTGATGAGATACAATCCTCTTCGGCAGTAAACATTTTTTTTAAATAGAGTTTCTTCGTAAATCTCTAGGAAGGCCTCTCTCTTCTCTTTGCCTAAAAAATTATCTGGAAAAACTCGTAATGCATTTTTATCAAAGACCCCCAGGGTCTAACCCTTGACCCTTTTTTTTTTGCTTGACTTCAATTTTTTTAAACACTAGATTACAGTACGCATCTCTCTCGCTAGGCTCTACTTTTAGGAATGCATTCTTTTAACTTTTAAAAATATTTTTTGTACGGTCCGGGGAGGGGGGGGGGGGGGGTGGCTTACAATGTACTATAATTTTTGTTTAATCGCTACACATACAAAAATCAATAGCAAAATCTTAAAAATCTTAAGCAACTGTTTTCAAATAAGTTTGCGCTTTTTTTCATACATATTACATAATATACGATTTCACACATTTACGATTTTATACTGATAAATAAAACATAAAAATTACTATAATACATTTAAATTCACATTTATTTTAATAGATCGTAATTTAGGCTCTAAAAATAAGACTTTAAAATAAGTTATATATTAATATAAATTCATCAAAATATATTTATCTCAAATATATCAAAACTTTTAATTTTATATTTCAGTTTAAAGGGCTTTTAGCAAAAAATGTTTTAACATTTTAAGAATCAAAAGATACTGTGCTGGAAAAGTTCCAGATATTTCTCTTTCATTGAAAGTGAAATGGAGACATTAATATTAAAATATTCCCTATAAAAACACTTCCTCTTTTTTTTTCTTTGTCTGGGACAAGTTTGTATTGTATATTTCTTTGTTTAGACCTTCGTAAGTGTTTGTAATAATAGGGTGATTAATATTTAAAATATATTGCATATATTAGAAATAATTTGAGTTATTTTCATCTATTATTTTGCAAGAGGTAGTTTTAACATCTAGTAGATAAGAGAAATATGTATTTATACATTTTTCAACAATTCGGCTGTTGATATTTTAAAGATTTATGAAACTATGTTTTATGATATGTATAGATTTATTTCATTTAAAAAATAGAGAGAATAAAAATCGTATCTTTGTTTGTCTCATTTTTAAAACGTATTTTAATTAAAATAATAATAAAATGTTGTGTGGGGAAAGATTTGATTCACCATTAAAAGTAAAAAGTATTTTTTAATGAATATTTTTAAGGTGTGTGTGAAAAGAATAAAAATTTTGGTAATATAAAATTAAAATCTAATTTTCAAAATGAAGTTCGTTATTTTCAATAAGCATTTAAGTGTGACTAAAAACTTTCCCTCCAACCGTTTTATATCAAGATTTTGAATACGCAAGCCACAAAAAGAAAAATCCTCATTTTAAAACTGTCCTAAATATATGTTCTAAAATATTGAAAAAATATATATATTAAAGTTTTTAATTATTTTATTTTCCAATAATATGCAGAGTCAAAAATAAATATTTTCCATTTCGAAAAAACACTAACGAAATTGGGTGATTTTATTTGTGACTCACTATTTCATCAAAATAAAACTTTTTTTTTTTTCACTACGGTATATCGGAATAATCGGGCGACCTAAAGAAATCGTTAGAAAATATGGGGGGAAAGGTAGGGGGGGGGGAGGTGTCAAAAGAAAACTTGCAGAAGACTCTTTGTGTCAACAGCCCGCTATTGGCGGCCCGGTGCCCGATTGGCCGTTAGCGCATGCGCGGGGCGGGTAGCTCGGCTGGCTCAGTGGCACAGTGAGCACAGTCGCCCAGTGGCCGACATGCCGAAAGCGTTTCTCGTGCGCAAGCGTTGGCGCTTGACACCACTCCCTACCTCTACCGGCGGGTGTGTGACGCCGCCTCCCAGCTCACCTGAAGCTTCATCTCCCGGTAAGTTCTTCCATCCTTTTCTAGATACACTTCTATATTTAATTATACAAACATCAAATATATTTACCGTTTATAACCTTTATATTATTATATTTATTTTTTAAAATCTATATTCGAAAGGAAATTCTTTCCGCTCTATTTATAATCAGTTCTTTTATTCTTAAACACGAATATATAAATCCAAACGATCATGAATATTTTGAAAAAAGATGTTGACACGCATGTTTCAAGTTAGCGTGCACTTTAAAAAGTTTAGTATACGTGCAACAAGTGACGAACTAAAACTTTCAACCAATATACACTTTCTATTCTAAACACCACTAGTAACAAATAACGCCGCCAACAACTTTCACTTTCAACTTGGCAAAGTTTTACAGATGCTGTCGACGTTGTTTCTATAAAGTATTGAGTTATGATTTCACACATAAACCGGTTTTCTTCTATCTATATCTTGCATAAAAGATACTTTTTACAAAAGAATGCATTGAAATTTTAAAACCGCAAAAAATTCCATTCGCAAACTATCTTTACAACATAAAATATTGTTACGTAGAAATAAAAGCACATTCCAGATGGAGAGAGAATGTTCTAGAGCGTTTAAGAATCATGTAGAAAAAGCGGAAGACAACTGATTGGCCAATCAGTAGCGATTGCGCAATCGCTTTGTGCTGGCGGCTTTCTGATTGGCTGACCAACCGTGACCGTGTTCTGGAAAGATCTACTCCGGGATATATAGGGATGAGAAACTCATGCCAGGGAGAAGAAAGATAACAGAGAAGTCGAAGAACGAAGCTACGTGGTGTACTACAAGCAAGCTGCTGTCTCAAGAGGTCGGACTGCTGCCTACCGCCGACGCCGGTGTACTTCCTGGAAGATTCTAGAAGGTTCTACGAACTTCTGTCTCCTGTTCTGCTCCTACTTTCCCTCACTGTGCTGCAGTTGGTGAGTGTGTAACTGCTGTTTTCTTTATTGTTGTTTTATTTTTTTACTCTTCTGTAATTATTTTATCAATTAGGCTTAAATAAAGTCCTAAAGATCCTTTGTACCCACGGAAGTTATTCTTTGTTAACCAACAACGCAACAATTTGGTGTCAGAAGTGGGATCTTTAGGTGAAGCCTGAATAATTTATGGTACTTACCAGAAAAATGGAAGAAATATTGAAAGCGATCCAAGCTCAAAACCAGGATCTTCAAGCTCAAAATCAAGAAACTCGCGAGGTTTTTAAAGCTCAAAATCAAGAGCTAAAAGAAAGTCTGGGGCTTAAATTCAAATGCTTGGAAGATCAAATCTCTTCTGTAAAAGAAGAAATGAAAGAAGAAATCTCCTCTGTAAAAGAAGAAATGAAAGGAGAAATGAAAGATGAAATTTCCTCTGTGAAAGAAGAAATGGCTTCTTTAAAAGAGAGACTTGCTGCTGTGGAAACGGGCCATCCAAGAACTCCGGTTTTCCAGCAAGAGAACAACAATTCGGGTAGGCCTCTTGTCAAAGTTCCTACCTTTGATGGAAAATCATCATGGACCTCCTTCAAAACCCAGTTCGATGTGGTTGCCCAAGCTAACGGATGGAACGTTAGAGATAAGGCAAGCTTTTTGGCTGCTGCACTTCGTGAACCTGCAGTGGAAGTTCTCCAGATGATTCCGGAACAACTTCGCCTAGACTTCAACGCCCTGATTGATGCTTTGGAGTCTCGATATGGAGAAGAACATTACCAAAAACTTCATCTAGTAAGGTTCAAGAATAGACTACAAGATAAGAAAGAAAGTTTGCAGGATTTGGCCCACGACATCCGACGCCTAGCAAGATTAGCCTATCCAACATGCCCTCCGGAAATACAAGATTTTATGGCCCAACATCAGTTTATTGATGCCATCGGAGACCCTGAAACTCAAAGGTTTGTCAGACTTTCAAGTGCGACTACTCTACAAGAAACCCTAGTCCAAGCCATGAAGTATGAAGCTGCCCAACAAGCCACAATAGAAAGTTATCGCGTGGCTAGACAAGTTAAATTGTATAATCCAGAAACAGAAAAGAATCGCTTCTGGACCCGTCGAGCCCATGATCACATGTCTCCAACTTGCCGCCGAAAAGTAAAACAGCGCGGTGATACAGGTTGCTGGAAATGTGGAAAAAATGGCCACATAAGGAAACACTGTCCAGATAACTCTAAGGATAAGCCTGAAGGAAAAAGGGGTCGCTGCTGGACTTGTGGAGCCCTTGATCACATTTCTCTAACTTGCCCCAGAAAAGTAAAACAACGCAGTGACACCGACTGCTGGAGTTGTGGGCAATATGGCCACATGAGAAGAAACTGTCCGGAAAATTCTGAAACCACCACAGCCCCAAGAAGGAACCATGGGAGACGGAACGATAATGCTGATGCTTTATCAAGAAGGCCGTGTGTTCCACAAAGTGGACATTGTGCTCGTGCTGAAGAGAGATTTTGCGTAAGACAAGTTACAGTGCAAGAAAGCGACGAAGTAGAAGAGAAAAATTGGACTGGCCAAGCTATGAGAAAGGCTCAACGTGAAGACCGAGATTTGTTGCCAATGATAAATTGGAAGGAATCAGGTGAAAGACCATCCTGGGAAGATGTGGCCTCGCACAGTCCTAAAACCAAAAGTCTCTGGCGCCTCTGGAATTCTTTGACCCTACGAGATGGTGTCTTATACAGGAAATGGGAGAGCGAGGATGGAAAGCATGAATCCTGGAAGTTGGTGTTACCCAGATCTCATGTACCTTTGGCTCTCCAGGAGATGCATAGCAGTCCTACGGGAGATCACTTCGGCATCAGAAAAACATTGGCCAAAGTTAGAGAAAGATTTTGTTGGCCAGGAAGTCGAACTGATGTTGAAAAATGGTGCAGGAACTGTACACAATGTTCAGTGAGAAAGGGACCGACAACAAGATCCAGAGGAAAGTTGAAGATCTACAATGTAGGTGCCCCATTTGAAAGGATGCCGGCCATTCACCAGTGTGTAGGAGAAAATTTTCACTTGACCAGTGAGAAAATGAAATACAGGTACTACGTCAAGACTTCCAACAAGACTTTCAAAGAGGGTGAAATGGTTTGGCTCCATAATCCTCAACGGAAGAGAGGACTTTCTTCTAAACTTCAGTACCAGTGGGAAGGACCCTACAAGATCATCAAGTGCCTCAATGATGTCATCTTTCGGATTCAGAAGACCCCGACGTCTAAACCCAAAGTGGTGCACTACAAACGGCTGGCACCCATCAGGGGTACTGTTCCAGTACAATGGACTGTTCGGGACGATCAGTCCTAAGGAGGGGGCAGTGTTACGTAGAAATAAAAGCACATTCCAGATGGAGAGAGAATGTTCTAGAGCGTTTAAGAATCATGTAGAAAAAGCGGAAGACAACTGATTGGCCAATCAGTAGCGATTGCGCAATCGCTTTGTGCTGGCGGCTTTCTGATTGGCTGACCAACCGTGACCGTGTTCTGGAAAGATCTACTCCGGGATATATAGGGATGAGAAACTCATGCCAGGGAGAAGAAAGATAACAGAGAAGTCGAAGAACGAAGCTACGTGGTGTACTACAAGCAAGCTGCTGTCTCAAGAGGTCGGACTGCTGCCTACCGCCGACGCCGGTGTACTTCCTGGAAGATTCTAGAAGGTTCTACGAACTTCTGTCTCCTGTTCTGCTCCTACTTTCCCTCACTGTGCTGCAGTTGGTGAGTGTGTAACTGCTGTTTTCTTTATTGTTGTTTTATTTTTTCACTCTTCTGTAATTATTTTATCAATTAGGCTTAAATAAAGTCCTAAAGATCCTTTGTACCCACGGAAGTTATTCTTTGTTAACCAACAACGCAACAATATAGATGGATATCACTAATAATTTTGCTTAACTATTTCTGTTTTATGATGTGACGCATTGAAATTAATATATGTGAATTATTATTATTTTGCATTTTGTTTTGGATATAAATATTCGTCTGATTTACAAAAAACGCACATAGCATATGTTTATAACGTATATTATGCATTTAAATTGGTATATGTAAATGGTAAGATTTATTTTTTTCAATTAAACTCTATCTCTTACTAGTTCTCTTAGAATTAAAAGACATTTTTAGGCTACAGTAAATCTTTTGTATTTAAAAAAGATTTACTAGCCGAAGTGTGTCTGTTAATTCTTAGAACTATGAATACCGGCCAGGCAACCTCTATCATTACGATTCTCGCTTGCTACATCAAATTTTCGTTTGAACTGTATTTGTATTCACTAATGCATTTTATATGCTGTAGTTTTCAATGATATTGGAAACTTTGTGTTACAAAAATCCCTCAGCTCATTCTGAAATTACGTAGGATAAACATTCTGTGAAAACATGGATGACTTTTTTCTTTTCCAAAATCTCAACCCAAGATACTTTTATAAGAATAGTAGAATTTTTATAGGGCAATGTTTTTCTGATTATAAACTTTTTAAGCGATATGCACCTAAATTTTTGTATTTATTTGTTATAGAAAACAAACATTTTTATGTTTTTTTCCTCTTCCGAAGTTCCCTTTTTGGAATTCTTAGGTATTCCATAGTCGTATGTATGTAAGGTGGTTATGAATCTTTCTTGTACCATTATAGACGTATCAAATACCAACTTGTGTTCAATGATAGTTTTGAAACTCGTTGGGAATACATTTTTATATATTGAAAGTTTTATAAAAATCAACTATTTTTTTACCTTTTTATACGTTTATGAGAACATCTAAATACTTTTTAAAAAACGCCGTTGAGATTTAAAAATTACAAATTATTATTTTTAATGTTGAAATTCAAATCGTTAATTTCTAAGTTATTTTTTTAGACCATTATGTGATTATACTGTGTGTGGTCAACATTTTCTTTCCACTTTCTATAAGACGGGTTAATTCTTTTCGCTACAAATCTAATAAATGAGCGTTTTTTTTTTACATTATAGATCTCACTTACTCACACATACTATGTATATATGTGATGGTGGTGGTGGTGCTTATCTCTATGGTTAAACCAATTCCTGAAGTCCACTCCTCTCCAATTTTGCGATCTATATATGCGATATTTTGCGATGTATCTATGTAGTGTCGAGGTAGACAGCGGGGGAGACCTACAGGTAACGATGTAAGCCACTTGTCGTGAGTTCCCTCACTTAGCGCCTACGTGACTCCCATTTAAGCTGTCAAACAAGAATTAATAGGCCTTCGCTCCCACGCGTGCCTTCCGAAACCGATAAAAGAGTTATTGTCCGGACAGGAAAGGGAACGTATGACATGAATCTTGTTAGCTGCTCTGGTCCGTCGCTGATTCCGGGTGGACAGAGGGGGGGGGGAGTTCTTTCTTGTCTTTCAAGGTCGTGAGAGGGGGGGTTTGCTTGCTGAATGGACATGTCTGACCTTCGAGGGGCACGTGCGCCCGTTTACGTAAGCCCACCATCGCCGCCGCGGTTTTCCCGTTAGCACCCGCCGTCGGTGTTGAGCAATCGGTGACGTCGCTTTCAGGGCCAAGGCCGGAGAAAGTGTTTCCTCGTTTACCGCCACTTTGTTTATCGCCGGCCAACTTTCTCTCTCCCACCTGCTGCTGCCATCTGGGGCCAGGCCACGGAACTTGTCGTCGCTCACTCGGACTGCATTCTTTTGGACAACTTCAGTCCAAGCTACTTGTAATTAAACAGGATTAATACCTACGTATTATTGTAGTAATGAATTACTACTGGTGTATTTATTGTTGTTCAATACCACTCGGACTGCATTCTTTTGGACAACTTCAGTCCAAGCTACTTGTAATTAAACAGGATTAATACCTACGTATTATTGTAGTAATGAATTACTACTGCTGTGTATTTATTGTCGTTCAATACCACTCGGACTGCATTCTTTTGGACAACTTCAGTCCAAGCTGCTTGTAATTAGACAGGATTAATACCTACGTATTATAGTGGTAATGAATTACTACTGGTGTATTTATTGTAGTTCAATACCACTCGGACTGCATTCTTTTGGACAACTTCAGTCCAAGCTACTTGTAATTAAACAGGATTAATACCTACGTATTGTAGCAGTAATGAATTACTACTGGTGTATTTATTGTCGTTCAATACCACTCGGACTGCATTCTTTTGGACAACTTCAGTCCAAGCTACTTGTAATTAAACAGGATTAATACCTACGCATTATTGTAGTAATGAATTACTACTGGTGTATACACATATAGCGGTAACTGGTGATGTTTGTATGAGATAACCAATAGGAAATTTTGTTTACGATTCAAACACTTTTTGTTGGGGACTTCAATTTATCAAAGAAACTAAGTCAAGCGTCAAAATTAAATAGATAATCAAAGATATGATATTCTCTTTTTCACCCCATACATTAAAACCATTCTACGAATATGATAAAAGATTTTTATTGATTTTTTTTTAAATCTGAGAGTAATAACTATATAAAATCACAAACACAAAACAAAACACAAAATATTTAATAATATTCTTAGTATACACGTCCCACTTTTTTTGATTATTTAAAAAAAAAAGTGTGTTTTTTCAATGGTATTAGAAATTGACACATTTCTCAGTTATTTTAGTATTATAAAAAGATTTATGTTTTTTCTTTATTTTTTAGGGCCAGCCTTTGGTGTGCGTGGCACATGTTGATCTGTTAAATATTACACAGTACGATAATGTGAACCTTCCTTGCAATCACTAATATCCCCAGAAGCCATACATAAAATAAACAGAAAGATATGTAAATAGGTTACATAGCGATACAAGTGTTAACTAATCCATCCCCGGAACAGAGAACGGGGCAAGCACCTGCACAAATCGGGTTACCAGAAAAAAAAAAAGTTCGTCATCTTTTCTCCCACCTTCCCAGCTTAAAAAAACTCAAGTTACAGACGGAAAAAAAATCTTTATTTCCCCTTTTGATCCTCCTGAAAGGGGGCGTTTTCCAGGTCAGCGGGGGAGAGACGCTTCCTAGTTGACGAAGTATCGGAATTTTCTCCTTGAAGCTGTACGGAAACTGTGATCCCGGTGTGATACAGCCAATCATAACACATCTTCTTTGTCCTTTTACTGAGACATAAATATTGATACAATCTTCCGTACATAGTTCTAAATTGTGTTTATATAGCATTTTCTCTTTGTGATTGATTCTTTATTGTTGGCAATGGAGAATGGGCCGTTCTTTTTTCTCCCTCTTCATCAAATCTCTCGATAGATATACTTCTAATGGGGATATGTAAATGTATTCTAAGAGGTCGATATGTATATTTGATTGGTCTCATCGTGAGCAGTGCTAGTTCGCTTGGCGTGGCCTTCTTTGCCTTCAAAGTAGAAAATGATTTAATGATTTCTAGAGAGCATGAGTATATTACCCCCTATTGATAAAAAATATTTGAAATATATAGGAAGATAATTCCCTGTAGAGAATACTGAATATCTTTAGGAAGATTGAAGAGTATATCGTGTTACAAACGTATGGAAAATTTTGTTATCATTATTGACCTTGTTAAACAACAATCGAACCGCATGTTGACTTTAGTGTACAAACCTAAAGCTTTTTTGGGGGATTTGGAGTTTCTGTGTGATTAGAAATCTGCCCTTCTATATTTTAATATAAACTTCACACACATATTATATATTCTAATACATATTCACATCCCTACTTTTACAATTTAACAAAATCAATAAGCAATCTAGGGTCAGGTTTCTTAAATATATTACAGTATGTATATTATACTGTATTTACATACTGTTAATATGTATATATTGTAAGGAGAAAAGGTGTCTTTCCCATTTGCTATATATATATATAAACCTGTCAAACCCTCTTTTGAGAGAACCACCATATCTTAGAGTATCTGTGTTTATAGTGTTTGTGTGTCCGCGTGTAACGTTGAGAGTTTATGGACACACAAATATCCTCGATATTTATAGAAATTCAAACATTTACTTTATAAATGGAGGGTCTCGCTCTCTCTTTAAAAACCTCGTCACGGTGTCACTATCATTCACTTAGGTGTAAATGCTGCGAGTATATCCGCTGTTGTCTTTGCGGTGGTTTACTAGTACAGTTAGCGGTGTGTGTGAGATAGCTGACACAAGCTAGCTCCTGAAAAGTTTGGACCTTCAGTTCTAGTTGACAGAAAATCCTCTTTGCCCGCAATGCGAGCGAAAGTGAGAGTCTTCGAAGTGCTAAACGCCTTCCTCCAGTTACTACTCATTCGTTTTGTACACATTAGAATGGGTTTTCATAGTGACAGGGTTATATGTTGGGTATCTTGACTATAAACAAGACAAATGGACGTTATCTACAATGCGAAAATGTTTCCCCACTCTCTCAAGTATTGGCCGCGGTGATCATTTCAGAATCAGGCCACCAGATGAAATGCCAGGTGACAGTCCAGTTGACCTTGCAGACGTCCATAAGGAAGGGGAAGGAAGAAACTCCTGGCCATTAAGCCTGATTAGAGGCGAGTTCTTTCATATTCTGGGGCCCTCCCAGGGTGCTGAGGGGGGGACAGACCTCTTTGTCGCTCCCTCATAGCGACGGTGCAGGTCGGGCGGGGAAAAGTGGGCCGTGCTTTCACTTCCTCGCTTTGTAGGTTTACTTCCTTGTCTGAACTGGTTCACGGTGGCACTCTTGCTTTTATCTGGGATCTGGGACACTAGCTGTGGAGGATCGTACAGCATGCCTTCACTGCCGCCACACTTTGTCCCCCCGTTGTTCTACTTTCTCTTCCTCTCGGCGCATTGTTCTCACAGCTTCTTCGTGTTGACCCTCTTCTTCCTACTTGCTGGGAGGTGTTTCTTTTATGGCCCGCTGGGTGTGTTCAGGAATCCACATGTCGGGAAATACCCTCGCAATAAACCTTACTTAATGTGTTATTGAGAGTTTAAAGAAGTTTTTATCTCTAAGGTATTAGCGTAGCTACGTCTGATAGGTGTCAGCTTCCGGACTTAGGAAATCTTCCGAAACCTCTCGATGTCTTGTTGGCGAGGTGGCTGAACCAAATTTACGACCAATATAATCATTTGAAAATTTGACGATTATTTTACTTCCTTAGTCCCCATGTCAGCCCGCTGTTTGCTTCCTCCTTGATTTTCATTTCATCTCTTTTCGCATCAATTTCAAATCTCATCTTTCCATCTTTCTTGGGTCGTCGCTTTTTTTTTTTCCTGAACCAGCTTCGGTCATTGAGATTTGCCACTTGGTTTAACGGGACTCCTCCACTTGTTGTTGAGCCCACGTCGCAGGGGAAAGTTAGATGGACCGGGTCACAGGGTTATCGGGATGTCGCCAGACAAGATAGCGGCGGCAAGGTCACAACTCCTACACTGTACAGTACAGTGTGTGATACGGCAAAAGCTGGGTTAAGTGGAGACCTCCATTCTTCTTATCACTTATCGCTGTTTGTAGATGGAAAGTAGAATCAAGCCCCATTTTTTAATCTTTTTATATATAGGTGGAGATGTTCTCCGAGGAAAAATTTCTGTTATCTAGAATTCCTTGATAAATACGTGTGGGTGTATAATATTTGTTTTATGTGTTTGCTGGCTGGAGGAATTAAACGAAATGGAGTTAATTTAGTGTTTTTGCTTTATATCTTGGTTCTTCTCTCCTCTATCTTCGATATGCCCGATGTGACTTATATAGTAAGAATGAAGTGTGTTTCGAGTAGAATGGAGTTTGAGCTTGTGTTGCTTTTGCAGCAGAGATGGTGGCCTGGTCTCCCGAGACATGGAGCACAGGGCGGACCTCCCCCCACACACCGCCCATCTCCCCCCAGCACGCCACCAGCCTGTCCCCACCGCCCATCATCGCCACACCTCCCATCATCAGGGACTCCTACTTCGCCGTCTCGGTCATCCAGCAAGCCCCACCCTCGGAGGACAGTTCGGACTCCTCAGCCGGCAGACCAGACTCCACGTGTAGCCCGCCGTCCCCTGAGGAGGACAACTCCCCGCCTCTCCACGCCCGTATCGCGCTCCTGCAGCAGCGGCTGGGACTGCCTACCGAGGTGCCGCTAGAGTTCGTCAACGGCGGCCACGGCATCAAGAACCCGCTGCTGGGCCCCGAGGAACGCATACCCCCCACCGTCGTCTGTCAGCCGACCGTCGACGACCGCTTGGCCTGCAAGGTGTGCGGCAAAACCTTCACCTTACAGAGACTCCTCAACCGACACGTCAAGTGCCACAGCGACCTCAAGCGGTACCTGTGCACCTTCTGTGGCAAAGGCTTCAACGACACCTTCGATCTCAAAAGGCACACCAGAACTCACACAGGTAAGCTCCGCTCCTACTCACTTCCACATTTCCATAAGTACTGGGGTAGACTGTTCGTTCTGATAGTTTATCTAGAAACAGCTAGGATTAGAAATAGATGCTCATCTCTATTTATTATAACAATTCATTTATAGAAAAACTTAGCTGTGCTGAAAAGGGTTAATAATGGGAGTTTATAAAAACCTTCTCGTTTACATAAATTCCGTTACTGAGAGTCTACCAATTCTTGTGTAACGACAAAATCTAGATTATACAAGTCAAAACGTAACATGGCCACACATATTTGCATAATTATTTACATACTTATAGGGTTGTGTTACATAACTAGGGAACTCGGGTATTTGGGTGTCTTGATTCGTAATCATTCATTGGAATTCTCCTTGTGGGTTTTTATAAAACATCATGCAGCTAGGACTTCTCTCCTTCTGATAGCGTGTTCTAGTCAGTTGCCTCTCTTCTCACATTTGTGCATATAAACCATCGTTATAACGTGAGCCGGTGTTTGCAGGTGTGCGACCCTACAAGTGCCACATGTGCGAGAAGTCCTTCACACAGAGGTGTTCCCTGGAGTCCCACACACTGAAGGTGCACGGCATCCAGCATCGCTACGCCTACAAGGAGCGGCGGAGCAAGGTGTACGTGTGCGAGGAGTGTGGCCATACGACAGGCGCACCCGAGCAGCACTACCTGCATCTACAAGCCAATCACCCTTACAGTCCGGCACTACACAAATTCTACGACAAGCGTCACTTCAAATTCCGTGAGGGATCCTTCCCAGCTTTAGCTTTCATGAGGCCGAGCGCCGAACTGTGATCCCGCATCTCTCTCTCTTCTATAATTACAAACATATATAATTAATATATTTTACTTACATACATCCCCCAACCCTGTACTATCTGTTACATTCCAGTGGGCAGGTGCCGAGGTGATCTTGTGGCTGGGTGTTGTTGTTATTGTTGAACTTCACTTCACTGGGAATTTGTATGTTATCATTCAAACCAAAGATTTGTTACGATTCCGGACGCGGCTATTGTGTAAATATTTTGTACAAATAAACCTATTTTAATTTATAAAATATAGTTTTGGTGTGTGTGATTTATTTCAAAATGAATGAATAGTACAAATGTGATATTGTACTGGAATAAGGTGCATAAATTATGGAAAAGACATCTCCTTATCGTGCAAATGAAAGTTTCTGATGGCTTACACCATCTATCGGAATAAATATCAACTATTCTCGTTGATTGGTTAGCTTTTCTTGATTAATCAAGAATGGGTATTTGGCCAATTCTGTAATAATTAAAAATAAACGAGAATAGTTTATATTTATTCCGATAGATGGCGCAAGCCAACAGCAACTTTCAGTTTCACGATAAGGAGATGTCATTTCAAAATGTTGTCATAATAACTGTATACAATAGATCTTTAATTAAAAAGCATATATTGGATCAGAAATCATTTATTTTACCAATATTTCAGTTGGCTGAACGCCAACCTTTATCAAGGTGTTATAACATATTAATGTGTGTCAACAACATGGCGCTGAGTTTGTTGTTGACATGCATTAAACATGTTATAATACCTTGATAAAGGTTGGCGTTCAGCCAACTGAAATATTGATAAAATAAATAATATTTTGATCCAATATATACCTTTTTAATTGAAGATTTATTTATGGATTGCTCTATTTTCAAAAGAGTGGATCTATGCAACAACATATGGATATAAGATGGTATTTTGGCTAACACACAAATTGGTCAAATTATAGGTAGACCGCCAATTATGCTATTATATATTGAGACACCATTGTTATTATCTAAATTATGAAACATTTATGGGCCGGGAAGTTCCTTAATCAGTATCTTGAAAATATATAGGCTTTTTAAAAGTCAAATTGATTCCATAAATGTATTTTAAGCCTTTCATTAAGACATTTCGTCATACATAGACTTGTACCAGAGGCCCCAAAAAAAGGAGAAAAAGAAGCAAACAATGACAGAAAGTATCAAGAAGTATCTAAGCTATACACTCGTGGACAAAACTTAAGGAAGTTTTACATTTTGACGTCACTGGTCATCTGTTTTGTATCTCGTGTGTCTACATTAAAGGTCACTGTAATATCTTTCAGAGTTATTGTCTGAATCCCGATATACATGTTAAAACCTGCAATTTCCTAAAGTTTTATCCATGAGTGTATATAGCATTCGGAGAGGCTTTACAAACACAGCGTGCTTTATTGTCATCTTCTTTTTACATGAAAAACAATAGAAAAAAAAATAAATAAAAGGGTCAGGTATTGATATTAAAAATAACAAGAATGGATAAATCTAAGCTATACTCTCACTACAAAGACATTCACATATCTTTCATGACGGAGGGATACCTTTTAGGAGATTTTCCTTTCCCGGTTGTAAGACTACTCGCACAAGTTAGAATACTTTCAAGTTTTTTTAGAGAAAACCACACCAAGATGCTCTGCGGTGAGGACCCGACTTGTACCTTCTGTAATTCAAAACTAAAAAATGAAATCACTCACTATATTTTTGATTGCCCTGCTCTGAAAGAAGAAAGAAGAACCCTTATGCTCAAAACTGGGCAACTCTGTGCTTCACTTCCATAAATAATTGACAATATGACCCAGAATAAGTATATTGCTACGGCGTTTTATGGTTTCCACAAGTCCATATCTCAGAAGAAGGCCAAGTGATACTCACTCCTCACTTTCTTACTGCTACTCTTTTTGTGTTGATTTTTTGTTTCCCTCTTTCTTATTATTTTTTTCTTTTCTTGTTTTTTTTTTCTTTTTCTTCTTACTCTGTATATATCGTTATTTCCTTTGTCTCACTGCTTTGTTCTTATGCATACCTCTGGTGAATCCTGTATAGGGTCAGTGACCCTAAATAAAGGCTTTTTTTTTTTTATATTAAAAATAATGAAAGCATATCCTGATGGCATAGCGCTCTGCCACCTAAAAAGCACGTGCTCTTGGTCAGGATATGCTTTCATTATTTTAAATATTTTTTCAAAATACAAACTATTATAGACGCGTATGATTCTTTTAAAAATAAAACAATTTCTACTACTCTTACTGCAATGGAAAAATTAATAGGAGGGCCTGACTTTCCATTGCAGTAAAGGCAGTAGAAATTGTTTTATTTTAAAAGAATCATACGCGTCTATAATAGTTTCGTATTTTGATAACAGATGACGTGTTAATGCATCATAATATAATCTTCTTTTTAATAATTTTAAATGATATTCTCAGATTTCCAACCAAACCGGTAATACAAGTAGATCTCACACATTGGATAATGAAACAGATAAAAGCTTGTAACACTTTGACTTGTTAATAAGAATGGGAAACTTTACATTTTTGGTTCTATGATACTAGCCGAATGACCCGGGCAACGCCCGTGTTTTACCCGATTGAATGTTTTGATTCAAATACTATTTGTTACAATTATAAATTGGCGCCTTAAATAAATGCATATGTTAGTTAAGGTGGCGTGAGCGTAGCCAACCAATAGGAGGGCGCCATTCCAAAAAGCAAACGGTGACAGAGTTGATTGATTAGGAGATGAGGAATGACGCTCGTAACTGTATATAGAATAATTTCAGTGTATTATTAGAAAAAAACCACATCAACCAATGATTGGTTGATATGTCAAGAGTTAAATAAATCATTGTTTGATGTATAGCTATATTTTTTCTGAATCAATTTCCAACCAAAACAAATGACCTTCGGAGTTATCACCATATGAATATCAAGGAATCAGTTTCTAAGATCAATTCCTTTAGCATATTAGAGAAGGTACCAAAGAACACCTTTCTCTCTAGCGCGTTCTCTAACTTAAAGTTTTGCTCGCTTCTAAAAGAAAAGTACTCTTTTTTATTATTATCATTTTTCCTTCTCTCTCAAAATTGAATAGTATTGTAGCGTGGTTCATTAATTATTATTGTTTTAGATTTCATTAGATTTACATAGTTTGGATTGAATTGTGTCATAGCTATATAAATGTACGTAGTTACAATTTTAGACCGTTATTACCGAAAATAAAGTTTGTTTACATCTCCTCGCGACTATTTTTCAATGTGACAATATAATCCATATTTAATGATTGGAATTTTTTCTAACACTTACATTTTTGATTGAGCCTTTAATTTGCATTATTTTGCTAGGAGGTTGGGGTTAGGTGAGACATACAACTTTTTAAAACTATTTAATAAGGTGTAGTGGTGAATAGTTACTGAATGGACTTGTCAGATGAAAGGATTCAAAGGTTGGTTAGAGGATTATTAACTTGGGATTAACCAAAATGAGATCCACACATGTGAACTGTGCAATCATCAGATTTATTGAAGTAAACGTATATTTTACCTTGAACTTACGGTTTCCTTTGATATTTCACACTTTGAAAGACTGAACGGATATTTTTCTCTTTTTATTATCCCTAGTACACGTAGTACAGGCCATGATAATCATGGTGGGTAGAAGTTGTCAACTGCTTTTACGAGCTCGTACTGTAAGGGCACCACATGCCTGCACATGTGAAAAGCGGTTCAACTTTTTCACTTACAAGTTTGCCAGCGCTCCGTTTGGTTACCTGGTGGGGTTAGAATTTTGAAAGAATCGAGGGCCATTGGGGCATTTTTTAAAAAATAATTAGAAAATGTAATTATAAAAAAGTGTCCAAAGCGGGATTCGATCCCGGTTCGTAGAGGTCGAACACCAAGGGTTTAGACCAGTCGGCCACTAACCCCCTACGGAGAAAGTGGAAGACTGACTTAATGAGGTCAACAGCTCCTTGCTTTCAGCTGCGTCTATCTGCTCATCAAAGCGGCGGTAAACAGCGTGTGTTGGCAGTGATGTCATATATGTCCTGAGGTTTGGCACGATGAGACCAGGAAGGTTGTACACGAGGTATCTACCGTTGTAGAACGTAGAGACATCCTTTGTGGGGCTGTAGATAGACTCAATGTAGTGTTATCGGAGTTGAAACAAACAGTATTTGAAACCTCGAGTATAGCCTCGATCCGTATGTGTTCTCAGGAATATATTTACACCTGTACATAGTAACAATCAGTTCGATTTAGCAACCATTTTGTAGAATTGTAAACGCTTTTGTAATTTATAGCTGTATATAGGTGTTTCAAGGGAAGGCCTTGTTAGTCTAGTGAACAAGGGCGCTCTGTGGGACAACACAAGAAGTCTATCTATACAAATAAACCATAGTTAGACAGTGAAGAGATATATTCTATACCGAAACATGCTATGGTGGAATAAAGACTCTCCTCAACACAGGTTGGTGACAAAGTAGTATAGAGATTTATAATAAAGGAGTACACGTTTACGCATGTAAAACTATACACATGGTACTAAGCTATCTTCTCGAAAGTGTTTTCCAGACATTGAAACATCCTAGAGTCAGGCATAGCATGGTTCAACAAGGACGAAACCCGCCTCTCTTCAGTTTGACAGAGGATATACAATGGATAGGTGCCCGCCCCCTACCTGGTGCCTCCACGTGGCGGACAACTAGATTCTAGAGCGGTTAGGCCGGGAGCCAAGCATGATGTGTCTTCACCTTAACATCATGGAGGAGGACACTCACGTGGCCTTGAAGTTGAAAAATGCTTCTAAAGGTGAATCAACCCGCCAATAGGTCAACGGTATATGGATGTGGAAGACAAGGGAAAACAACTTTATTGTATTTTCCCGAAATCCTCAATGAATGGATCAAGGCAATTTCTTACCACCGGGAAGACTAGCTATATATCGACTACCTTGGAGGAACCGGATTGAAATGGCCCACCAGCCTCTTAGGATTCAGTTGAAATAAAAATGAAACTATTGGTTAAAAGTGCGTAACCCGGCCTTCTAACGCATGTATGTTGTCTAGGTTAGACTTAGTGTTTATTTATTTAGGTGGGCATCCATTTTATCAGATATCGCCAACTGTCTTGGTGTGTCTTCAGACTTAGTGTTTAGCTATTGCGGTGTACATTCGTAAATTCAGAAGACGCCAACTGTCTTAGTTAGTACGAGGGCCATCCAATAAATAAGTTTCCCTATTTTTTTTTCTGCGAACGAAACGTTGTAAAAATTAGTTAGTATAGAAGAAATGGTCACTAGGATGCGTTGGAAGCTGGTGACCTTCAAAATCACGCTACTCGTACGCACAAGTCCGTAGCGCTTCAGTTTCCATGGAGCTACCACTTGCGAACTCCGTTCTGTAATTCGTTTTTTCACGGCGAAAAATTAAACTGCGGTCAATATTCATCGCAATTCAGTGTCAGTGCATGGTGAAGAATGTATGAGCATCCAAATGGTTCGCCGATGGCGTTCATGGTTCTTAGAAGGACGGCAAAACGTGCATGATGACGAGCGAAGCGGCAGCCCCGTTACTGCTACGGACAATGCAGCCGTTGCTGCTGTTCGGAATGTGGTGGAAGCAGATCGCCGCGTCACCATTGACGAAATAATGATTCGACTGCCTCCTGGAATCGAAATTAGACGCTCTTCGATTTGAACAATCATGGCAGATGTTTTGAATTTTCGCAAAGTCTGCGCAAGATGGGTCCCGCGTTTGCTCTTGGAAAATCACAAGTAACAACGGATGGAGGAAGCCCGAGCTTTCCTGGAAATGCATCAAAGAGATGGAGATCAACTGTTTTCCCGTATTGTCACTGGAGATGAAAGCTGGGTGCATCATTCAACTCCAGAAACAAAACGACAAAGCATGGTGTGGAAGAAGCCTGAGGAAAGTGCACCAAAAAGGCGAAGGTCACAATCTCTGCAGGCAAAGTTATGGCTATGGAAAACTTCAAATGGGAATTTTTCACACATCCACCTTATTCTCCGGAACTTGCCCCAAGCGAATTCCATCTTTATCCAGCACTCAAGTGGCATCTTGGAGGCAAGCACTTTGCGAATGATGACGAAGTGCAGGCGGAGGCGAACCACTGGTTACGAAGACAGGACACGGCTTGGTACAACAGTGGTATCTAAAAATTGCTACAACGGTAACAAAAATGTTTGGACAGAAATGGTGATTATTTAGAGAAGTAGTCTAGGAGTTGTATAATGAAAATAAAATAACTGCATAATTGTAAATAATGTGGTTTATTTGTTAAAAAATAGGGAAACTTATTTATTGGATGGCCCTAGTATAATAAATAAAAATAAACATTTTCGTGTTTAATAGATTTATTTCGTATATATAAATGACACTTAATTGTCTTTTAATTTTCTTGGTATTCAGATTTGGTGTTTAATTCATTGCAGCGATCATGTATGTGATGTCTCCAACAGTCCGGATAGCACTTAGAATGATGACTTAAGCTAGAGAGTATCCCGTTGTGTGAAGAAATCAGAGACATAGGATATATAGGGTATGAAAGGAAATTCCATTAGAAAAAAAGTAAAGAATTGAAGAAGGAGTGTTCGGTGGCCATATGGTCCAATAAAACACTAGCAGAATGGAGGAGAACCCGGGGATGTCGTGGAGTGGGTGTGTGGAGACGGCGACCTTATCTCCAGCCAGACATGTTTGTCCGTCCCGGCGTTTCCCGGTCTGATAGAGGAGTAGGGACCCCGATACTCCCTGTCTGGTAGATCTTCTATTTTTTACATATTCCTGCAAACAGCAGGGGAAATAGTCCATGCTAAAAGAATTTGTATAACCATCGTATATTGCAATATTGCGGCGGGAAATATATATGCAAAAAGGATACCCCTCTCTCGTTTCCAAATGCATTAAAACAATGTCCTAGTTTTTTCTCACCTTTCTTCTGCTTCTCTCTCCACGATTCTAATTATTACAGATAACTTTATTAAATCAACTTCCATCATTGCTCAACATATTGTAAATAATTACCTTGCGATTTCTTCTATCTGCTTATGTTGTTGCTTATTTGTTTAATGTATATGTTTTCAAATTACAAAACTATTTTAGACGCGTAATATTATTTTTAAAATAAAACAATTTCTACTGCCCTAACTGCATGGCGCGCTAGTGCATCGTAATGTATATGTTTATTTAATGCTCTTTTTCTTATTTTTTATTTTTGATAATTCTGTTAGCTATTCTACTACAATATGAATTATTGTAAATAGTTTCAGGCGCAATTATCCAGATCGGATATAGCGTGTCTTGTTTGCAACTGGTAATAAAATATCCTAGTTATCTCTAGGCAGAACACGTCAATCGGTGAATTTGCCACAATACTGTCAAATTCATAGGCCGTTCTTGTAGTAAAGAGAGCCACATTCCTAAACCATGGTATATAGGAAGAATTGAATAAAAATAACAGGCCTCCAGGGAAAAGTATATTTTCAAAAAACTTTTTAATATCTATTGAAAAGATACTTTTCTCTGGAGGCCATATACAAGGGGGGATCAATAAATAAGGTGAATTATCTTATTTCTTAAAAATTAAAAAAGCAAAAATAATTTAAACCACAGAATATTAAAATATAACATTGAGAGACTATTTAAGGTGTTCTGTTCTTTTTTCCCACGCGCGGCGCGAGACTTATAAATACACTAAAATGGAAGCTTCCTTGAAGGATTGCACCACGCTTGAACAACGTGCAGTTATTCGTTTCTTGAATGCAGAAGGTATTCAAACATCTCAAATATGCCAAAGAATGAAATATATCTATGGTGAGTCTTGTTTGTCTCATAAAAACATTTATAAATGGGTTAACGAGTTCAAAAATGGACGAATTACATGTACCGATATTGAGCGACCTGGACGACCAAGTGTTACAGCGACGCCAAGCACGATAAATGCGGTTGAAAACTTAATTTTGGAGGATAGAAAAATATCCATTTTTACCATAGTCGACAATTTGAATATAATCTATGGAACTGTGCACACCATTATTAAAGAACAATTGCAATTTAGAAAAATATGCTGCAGATGGATTCCACATTTCCTTAATTTGGACCAAAAACTTAACCGTATTCGGGTTTCAAAGGCTCTGTTAAAGCGATATTAAGAGGAAGGTGATCATTTCCTTGACCAAATTGTAACTGGAGATGAGAGTTGGTGTTATCATTATGATCCTTCGACAAAACGTGCATTTATGGAATGGAAACGAGGCGACTCTCCAAGACCAAAAAAAATCAGGTCTCAACGTTCGGCCGGTAAAGTTTTGTTAACAATTTTTTGGGATGTTGATGGACCAATCTGTCTTGATTTTTTATCCTCAAGGCAACGTATGAACAGCAACCTTTATTGTGACATTCTTGTAAATAAGCTAAAGCCCGGTATAAGAAACAAAAGAAGAGGGAAGCTTAGTAAAGGTGTTCTCTTCCTTCATGATAATGCAAGGCCGCATACATCATGTAAAACTGTATCTACAATTATTAAATTAGGTTTTGAAGTTTTAGAACATCCTGCATATAGTCCAGACCTAGCCCCCTCTGACTATTTCCTTTTTGGACTACTAAAGAAGGAGTTAAAGGGAAAGCGATTTTACTCGGATGAAGATGTCCAGAAAGTGGTGCAAGATTTTTTTCACCCGCTTCCTAAGAGTGCCTATAAAGAGGGTATTTACAAGTTGCCAGAACGATGGAGACGATGTATAGAAAGCCAAGGTGATTATATTTTGAATAAATCAAGTCCTAATTTTAATATCGTTCTTATTTTTTTTTAAATAAATTATAATTCACCTTGTTTATTGATCCCACCTTGTATTTTTACTCAATTTTGATACAAGGGATTATTTTAATGAATAAGAAGAATTTTTTTCGAATTTTCGAAAGCTGGTATTGTGGATTTTAATGGGAGAAATGCCCTTTCCATCAAATCTAATTTATTTGTTTACAGATAATCCGAATTTTAATGTTTCAACAAATGGTATGAGAGAGCTCTCCTTAGTGAGCATTGAGCATCCGCAATGGGCTACTACATGTCCTGGCTTAAATTGAGTTGATCGTTGTCACGCCTTCAAGACATTGGGAAAAACTTAATTTAAATGCTAAACCCAAAATATGTTTTAAATAAACACTGGTAGAGCGCTTCCTAATAACCAATATTCGAAACAAATTTTGGATTTGACTTTAAATTGAGTTTTTCCTAATGTGTCTTGGAGGCGTGATGACAATAGCCGATCAACGTATTTGGAGTAAGAACGTGTAGTAAGGTCATCGATGGGTGTGGATTTTTTTGTCGTCAAACAGAATTGGCCGAGGAGTCTCATCAAGGCTTAGACTGGTGGCAGCCATGGTCCCAGGAAGGTGGTGGAACAAGAAAACCCCACTGGAGCTAGAGGATTGCGTCAGCAACGGTAACTTGGACTGGTGGCAGCCATGGTCCCAGGAAGGTGGTGGAACAAGAAAGCTCCACTGGAGCCAGAGGATGTGCGTCAGCAGCGGTAACTTGGACTGGTGGCAGCCATGGTCCCAGGAAGGTGGTGGAACAAGAAAGCCCCACTGGAGCCAGAGGATGTGCGTCAGCAGCGGTAACTTAGACTGGTGGCAGCCATGGTCCCAGGAAGGTGGTGGAACAAGAAAGCCCCACTGGAGCCAGAGGATGTGCGTCAGCAGCGGTAACTTAGACTGGTGGCAGCCATGGTCCCAGGAAGGTGGTGGAACAAGAAAGCCCCACTGGAGCCAGAGGATGTGCGTCAGCAGCGGTAACTTAGACTGGTGGCAGCCATGGTCCCAGGAAGGTGGTGGAACAAGAAAGCCCCACTGGAGCCAGAGGATGTGCGTCAGCAGCGGTAACTTAGACTGGTGGCAGCCATGGTCCCAGGAAGGCGGTGGAACAAGAAAGCCCCACTGGAGCCAGAGGATGTGCGTCAGCAGCGGTAACACGAGCGGTAGTTAGTCCTGACCGTTAGATACTGGCGTCTACTGCCGTCTATAAGAGCTTCCGTTGATGCCGTGGAAGAAAGAAAGAAGCTCTGGTGACCAATGATAGCCGGTTCTGACCTGGGATGGTCGTAGTTCTTTCCATCGGCGATATATCGGCCAACTCCTGACATCATGGGCATTTAAGGGATTCTACACAGCCAGACCTTCTGGTTACCATCCCGAACACACACACACACACCATAAATTTAGACTTTTTATACCAGATTTCCCATTGTTGTGTTGCAATTCACGACCATTATAACGGGGAGAGTTATTTCTCTCAGCCTATCTTCGTAACCCAACCTGCTAGAGCCGTCTCAGCCGGTCCATTGCTGAACTGACCTACAAGGTTCAGATGACAATTACAGAGTACCATCCGTCAAGTTGACATCCCTACGAGTGAATACCAGCGTGTGTATATTTCTGTATTCACCAAAGAGTGGCTATTGACAATATGGTTGGTGAAATTTGACATAGCGCTAGGCAGCGAAATTTCAACATAGTGAAAACAACATCATCTGTTATGATGCACTAGCGCGCCATCTGTTATCAAAATTCGAAACTATTATAGACGCGTATGATTCTTTTTTAAAATAAACAATTTATACTGCCCTTACTGCAATGGAAAAATTAATGGGAGGGCCTGGCTCATCAGTGGTGAACCCGCCCAGCGGTTTCACCAGTTTATTCAGTATAAATTGTTTATTTTAAAAAAGAATCATACGCGTCTATAATAGTTTCGAATTTTGATAACACACCTGTATAATACATACCAAAAGTTTTGAAAGATACTAAACAATACGCAGAAATCTATCTATATACCAAAGTGTTACTATAAAAATATTACTACACCCACTAATGCTATATAATCAAATTGGGATAAAACTTTACCTGGCTTGAGATCTGTTCGTAGAACAACGGGCAATCGGTCAGTAAGAAACAAGGCAGAAGATGATGTTAAAAGACTTGGCCGTCTTACCTTCAAATATTTGGTTTAGTTACCTTATAACTATCATTTTGCATTGAAGAACGACATTTGACAATTAATGTTATCAAATGTTTCTTTTGAACGGAAAATCAAAATTTATTTAAAGGAGAAATAACGACTATTTCTAACCTTAGGGATGAAGTATGAAAGTATGAATTGTGAAGAGTAATAATAAAAGTGTTGGGTTTTTTTAAAATTATTATTATTGTATTTTATTAATTAATTATAATTCATATTCATAGAATTTTATTGTTACTTATCATCATTCTTTTTGTTGTATTTTTTCTTCTTCTGTTTTCTTTTGTGTTATAAATACAACCAAATCGCATTAAATCGTAGTGTAATTCTCTTTTGTTGTTTGAAATAAATCAATCGAATCGAGTCAGCTCGTTCTTTCTAGAAGAAACTTCAAAGAAAACGTACTAACATTTTTTGGTGCCGAAACCCGGGAAAGAAGTAGAAGAAATATAAAGTTCTTAGAAGCCATAAAAATAAAGAAAGGTAAGGTTTTGAATGATAATCTTTAAAATATGGAAACAGAAATCTTAATTTTTGAATCTCTGATTAAAAGTTTATAGAATTGATAAAAGCAGATGTAGAATATAATTTAGAAGGCAATGATAAATACGCACTTATGCAAAATAAAGAAGACTTGTTAAATTTAAAAGCTAGCTTTGATAATCAATATGTGAAATTAGTAAAATATAAAGGCATTAATGCTGAAGAAAATTTAAGGTATCCTTTGAGGCAAAGTCTAAAATCAATTCTTTTTTGATAAAAATAAATAGATGCTGGGAAATTTAAATAAAAATACATTTTCTGGTGAAACGCATTTAGAACTTCCCAAATTTCAATTGCCCACCTTTAGTGGTGATATTTAAGATTGGCTGAGTTTTAAGGAAATTTTTATTAGATCTATTGATCAAAATCCAACACTGGGAAATTATCAAAAACTTCAATATTTAAATTCTGCACTAAAAGGAAATGTCGCTAGACTTATTAGGGCGTTCAATATTTCTGATGAAAATTATCCTATTGCCTGACAAACCTTGGTCAATAGATTCGACAAAAAAAGTGAATTGGCTTTTAAACAAATTCAAAATTTGTATGATCTAAAAAGTGTAAAACAAGAATCGACTAAAGATTTACTTGATCTCCTGGACACTTGTAACGAAAGCATTCAGAATCTCTCTATCCTCGGATTGGAACGTAATAATTTATCGGATATGATTTTAATTCATATAATTCAATCAAAACTTGATCGTTCAATAAGAAAGGAATGGGAGATGAGTTTGCTTGAGAAAGAATATCCATCGTATGAAAAGATGATTTCTTTCCTGGAAAGATTTGCTGGAAGTCTCGGGAGTTTTCAGAATAAAGAAAATTCAAAGCAATTCTACAAAATGAATAAATCCACTCATTCTCATTCAGCAACATTTGCCTCTGACTCTAGTATAGATATCAGAGTCAAGTCATGCGTCTTATGTAAAGGTGAACATTTTTTGTTAAGATGTCCTAAGTTTAATGGTATGATGTTACCTGAAAGATGAACATTTGTAAAAAATAATCGTCTATGTTACAACTGTCTAAGATCTAACCATAGAGTATCGTCATGCGTCTTCACGCAAAATTGCAAATCATGTAATAAGAGACATCATACTCTTTTGCATCAGTTCAAACCAGAAATGTTAAGTCCTGTTGCGGACATATCTCCATTGACCCATGCCAGTGTCTCATGTTTTGCCGACAACAAAAGTCATGATCGGATATTACTCTCTACGGCTTTAATAAAGGTCAAATCGGAAAATGGGGTTTTTCAAACATGTAGAGCCCTCATAGATACAGGCTCTCAAAGGTGTCTTATAACAAATAGTTGTCGAAAGAAATTAAATCTTCCTCTTGCTGAATGTAAAACTACAGTTTTTGGTTTGGGAAACAAACTTGTAGAACAATCAATGGGTGAGGTCTCTCTCCAATTTAGCTCACATTTCTCAAACCTAATATTCAACGCCAATCCTATAGTCATTGATAAGATCACATCAGAATTGCCCAATTTCTTTATAGAAAAGGATAATTGGCCTTATTTGAAAAATCTTCTGTTGGCTGACCCCAATTTTGACAAATCTAGCCAGATTGATTTAGTGATAGGAGCAGAGTTTGCTCCATGCTTATTTAATGGGAAGGTTAGATTCCAAAATTTATCTGGACCCACTGCGTGCGGATCCAAATTGGGATGGTTACTTACAGGTAAAATATTACTGTCAGGTGAAAATTCCAATCAAGATATAACTATGTTCGTGTCGGAGGAACAAGATTTTCTAAAAAAATTCTGGGAGCTGGAGTCAGTACCCTCTGCCAAATCTTTAACCAGAGAAGAAATTTCGTGTGAAGAAATATATATTAATAACCTCAAAATTCTGGAAGATGGAAGGTACTCTGTTGGGCTGCCATTTAGAACATTGCCAACTCTTGGCGAATCTAGGATCAATGCTCTGAAACGATCTCTATCACTTGAAAGAAAATTACAAAAATATCCAAGTATCCTAAAACAATATTGTGATTTCATGGACGAATATATTTTAATCAATCATATGGAGCTTATTCCCAGTGATGAGCTGGATACACCTTCAGGACAATGTTATTATAAACCTCATCATTGTGTTTTTAAGGAGCAAAGCACTACCACTAAATTGAGAGTTGTTTTTGATGCATCTTGCAAAACTAGCAATGGCAAATCTCCAAATGACTTTCTTCATGTAGAACCAAAACTACAACAGGATATCTTCAACATTCTGATAAGATTTCGAACACGCCCAATAGCTTTTTCAGGAGATATAGAGAAAATGTATCGCCAAGTAAGAATCGATTCTAGGGATTGTGATTTCCAGAGAATTTATGGAGAAAAAAACCATCAGAACCTTTATTGGATTATAGACTGCTGACTGTGACATATGGATTGTCTTGTGCGCCATATCTCGCCATGCGTACCCTACATCAACTTGCAAGGGACAAGGTGTCAACTTTCCCAGTGGCCTCAAAAATAGCACAAACCGATTTTTATGTTGATGACTTGCTTTCTGGTGCAGACACAATTGAAGAAGCTACATGTCATATTCGTGAAGTCAATAAACTTCTTTCTTCAGCGGGATTTTCTCTTAGGAAATGGAGATCAAACGTCCCGGAGGTCCTTTCTGGATTTTCAGAACAGGTTGAAGATAGGCATAATCTTCGGGATTTTGAGAGTGATTCATGTGTCAAAATACTTGGTATTTGTTGGAATCCTTCCTTGGACATTTTTCAGATTCTTGTTAATGACATTCCAGAACAAACGAATTCTAAAAGACATTTGTTGTCCCACATCTCCAGAATCTTTGATCCTATAGGCTGGCTGTCCCCGGTTATTATTCGTCTTAAAATTTTGCTTCAATCACTTTGGAAACAGAAGTTGAATTGGGATGATCCCTTGCCTGATACTTTGTGCCCTCAAAGGAAGAAAATCGAAAAGGAATTTTCCGTATTAAATAAAATTCAAATTCCTAGATACTTCTCGTGCAGGGGAGCTTTACTTTCTGTTGAACTTCATGGTTTTTGTGACTCTTCAGAAGTTGCATATGGGGCAGTATTTTATATAAGATCTCATTTCAAATCGGGCCAAGTGAAAGTTTCTCTGATTGCTTCCAAGACGAGGGTAGCTCCTCTGAAAATGATTTCCATACCACGGCTGGAGCTGTGCGCTGCTCTTCTTCTCGCAACTTTATATGATACTATTCGCAATTATTTATGCTTACAAATTGATAGAGTATTTTTATGGACAGATTCCAAAATTGTTCTCAGCTGGATTAAATCTGAATCTAGACATTGGAAACCATTTGTCGGAAATAGGATTGCTGAAGTTCAAAGATTGACTTTACATTCTTCCTGGCATTATGTCATTTCGAAAGATAATCCTGCAGACTGCGCTTCCAGAGGTATAACTCCTTCAGAGCTGGTGGATCACAAATCTGCAATTTGATGAAAAGCATCCAATAATATTGCCAATAGATCATTTTATCACGGAATTAATAGTGCGACAGTGTCATCTGGATCGTTTACATTCTGGTCTTCAACTGACCATGTCAGCACTACGATTACGATATTGGATTCCTGCAGGCAGAAGTTTGGTTAAGAAAATAATCCACCAATGCATGGTGTGTTTCAGGGCTAAACGCCAAGTTACCAAGCAAATCATGGGAGATCTGCCTATATGCACCGAATTGTGAAATCAAATACGTTCACTAAAATTGGAATCGACTTTGCAGGACCGTTTTTTTGTTGAAACCAAACATCAAAAGATCCAAAGTAAAATTAAAATCACATGTTGCTTTATTTGTATGTTTCTGCACAAAAGCAATTCATATAGAAATTGTATCAGACCTATCTTCAGCGGCTTTCCTCGCAGCTCTCAAGCGGTTTATTTCTCGTCGAGGAAAACCTTCTGATATATTTAGTGATAACGGGACCAACTTTAGAGGAGCTAACAACATTCTCCGAGATCAGTTTGGTATATTGAAAGCTTCAACAATTATAAAAACATATCTAATGAACGAATCAACTGGCATTTTATACCTCCTTCCGCCCCAAATTTCGGAGGTATCTGGGAGGCTGGAATAAAATCCTTCAAATTTCATCTTCTCAGATGCTTAAAGTCTCAGATACTCACATTTGAAGAGCTGAGTATTCTGACAACTCAAATAGAAGCTTGTTTAAATTCCGGACCTATTTGTCCTCTAAGTTCAGATTCAGACGATTTTAATCCTCTTACACCAGGACACTTCTTAATCGGGAGACCCTTAACTGCCCCTCCAGAATCTAATGATGATGGTGATGTTCCGATAAACTACCTCGATCGCTGGAGCCTAAATCAAAAAATTTAAAATGTATTTTGGAAACGTTGGAATCGAGAATACCTCAACAATTTGCAACAACGCCTAAAATGGCAAAAATCCTCACCCAACATTAAGGAAGGTGACCTCATCTTGCTCAAGGATATCATATCACCACCAGCAATGTATTGGAGTCTTGGTCGCATCACCAAAGTCTTTCCGGGAGCGGACGGAAAGTTCGAGTCGTCGAGGTGAAGACCAAGCACCAAGAACGCCTTACTAGAACTGTCTCTAAAATTGTACCATTACCTTTTGCTGAGGACTAATTTAGTCCACCGGGGTGGAGTATGTTAGGTTTTTTTATTATTATTATTATTGTATTTTATTAATTAATTATAATTCATATTCATAGAATTTTATTGTTACTTATCATCATTCTTTTTGTTGTATTTTTCTTCTTCTGTTTTCTTTTGTGTTATAAATACAACTAAATCGCATTAAATCGTAGTGTAATTCTCTTTTGTTGTTTGAAATAAATCAATTGAATCGAATTGATTCAACTCGTTCTTTCTAGAAGAAACTTCAAAGAAAACGTGCTAACAAAAAGGAAAAATAAAGTGTCTAGGGATGGCAATATCATTTTGAATGTTTTTGCCATTGGTAATTTGTTTTATCTCGGCAAAAATACGTTCCAACAAGAGTTTTATACACGTGGTGTATTTAATGTAACTATGGATATTTTCATATGTAAATATTACTATAGAAGCATAGGGCGCCTCTCCGTCAAAATAAACGTCAAAACCTGACCCCATCTATTGACCGTCGCCGCAACTAGCGGCCTCGGGTCAGTGACAAAGCCACAACACCAGCTTTGGCAAACTGAGAAGCGTCCACCTAGAGACCATGGTTTCGGGCTAATGGCCCTCGTCAGTCTAGGGCGGACTATGGCGTCAGGTTTTGACGTTTATTTTGACGGGAGAGGCGCCCTATGCTTCTATGGATTTATTTCCTCCCGGAAAATTTTCCATCTAAATATTACTATGTAAAATAATCCTATGTATTTAATAATAATGTCTGAATAAAAAGAGTTTTTAAAACGTACTACATATGTAGACATGTGGCATACTTATAGTACAAGCAGTCACAGCCCTCTACCTAGCATAATACCCATAGTCTGGAACTATACATGTGTACAACTATGGTGTAGTTATATAGTAAAATAATCTAACTATACCTAACATTAGTAGATACTTCAAACGTTTAGGGAAAAAAGTATGAAAACTAAGTAATCAGTGTGATAATGGGCTAATCTCACAATTCCAGCTGTAAGAAACTCAACCTTGTGAGAAAAAGATAAAAAGGAAGAAGATCAGAGAGGTGATGCAATGGAACTGAACTTTGGTCACATCTATCCGGATAAATAAATGTCACAGAGAATATGGAACAATAAACGTCACAGAGAATCTGGAACAATAAACGGCAGAGAGAATATGAAATAATAAACGTTACAAAGAATATGGAACAATACACGTTACATAGAATATGGAACAATAAACGTTACAGAGAATATAGAACAATAAACGTTACGGTGAATTTGGAACAATACACGTAACAGAGAATATGGAACAATAAACAGCACAGAGAATATGGAACAATAAACGTCACAGAGAATCTGGAACAATAAACGTCACAGAGAATATGGAACAATAAACGCTACAGAGAATATGGAACAATAAACGTTACAGAGAATATGGAACAATAAACGTTTCAGAGAATATGGAACAATAAACGTTACAGAGAATATGGAACAATAAACGTTACAGAGAATATGGAACAATAAACGGCAGAGAGAATATGAAACAATAAACGTTACAGAGAATATGGAACAATACACGTTACATAGAATATGGAACAATAAACGTCACAGAGAATATGGAACAATAAACGTCACAGAGAATCTGGAACAATAAACGTCACAGAGAATATGGAACAATACACGTTACATAGAATATGGAACAATAAACGTCACAGAGAATATGGAACAATAAACGTTACAGAGAATATGTAACAATAAACGTTACAGAGAATATGGAACAATACACGTTACATAGAATTTGGAACAATAAACGTTACAGAGAATATGGAACAATGATGTCACAGAGAATTTGAAACAATAAACGTCACAGAGAATATGGAACAATAAACGTTACAGAGAATATGGAAAAATAAACGTCACAGAGAATCTGGAACAATAAACGTCACAGAGAATATGGAACAATAAACGTTACAGAGAATATGGAACAATAAACGTTACAGAGAATATGGAAAAATAAACGTCACAGAGAATCTGGAACAATAAACGTCACAGAGGATATGGAACAATAAACGTTACAGAGAATATGGAACAATAAACGTTACAGAGAATATGGAAAAATAAACGTCACAGAGAATCTGGAACAATAAACGTCACAGAGAATATGGAACAATAAACGTTACAGAGAATATGGAAAAATAAACGTCACAGAGAATCTGGAACAATAAACGTCACAGAGAATCTGGAACAATAAACGTCACAGAGAATATGGAACAATAAACGTTACAGAGAATATGGAACAATAAACGTTACAGAGAATATGGAAAAATAAACGTCACAGAGAATCTGGAACAATAAACGTCACAGAGAATATGGAACAATAAACGTTACAGAGAATATGGAACAATAAACGCTACAGAGAATATGGAACAATAAACGTTACAGAGAATATGGAACAATAAACGTCAGATGTGTCCCGCAACATCCAGACCAAAGATCTACAGCCAGGAGAAGGTTGGTCCCGCAACGTCCAGACCACTGATCTACAGCCAGGGGAAGGTTGTCCCCGCAACATCCAGACCAAAGATCTACAGCCAGGTGAAGGTTGGTCCTGCATCGTCCATACGAAAGATCTACAGCCAGGGGAAGGTTGTTCCCGCAACATCCAGACCAAAGATCTACAGCCAGGGGAAGGTTGGTCCTGCATCGTCCACACGAAAGATCTACAGCCAGGGGAAGGTTGTTCCCACAACATCCAGACCACTGATCTACAGCCAGGGGAAGGTTGGTCTCGCGTCGTCCATACGAAAGATCTACAGCCAGAGGGAAGGTTGGTCCCGCATCGTCCAGACCAAAGGTCTACAATCAGGGGAAGGTTGGTCCCGCAACATCCAGACCAAAGGTCTACAATCAGGGGAAGGTTGGTCCCGCAACATCCAGACCAAAGATCTACAATCAGGGGAAGGTTGGTCCCGCAACATCCAGACCAAAGATCTACAATCAGGGGAAGGTTGGTCCCGCAACATCCAGACCAAAGATCTACAACCAGGGGAAGGTTGGTCCCGCAACATCCAGACCAAAGATCTACAACCAGGGGAAGGTTGGTCCCGCAACGTCCAGACCAAAGATCTACAATCAGGGGAAGGTTGGTCCCGCAACGTCCAGACCAAAGATCTACAACCAGGGGAAGGTTGGTCCCGCAACATCCAGACCAAAGATCTACAGCCAGGGGAAGGTTGGTCCCGCAACGTCCAGACCAAAGATCTACAATCAGGGGAAGGTTGGTCCCGCAACGTTCGGACCAAAGCATCCGTTATACAACCAGGGAAAGGACAGGAAACGAAAGCCTTCAAATTAGAGGCCACCCAATCTTATCAAGTTTCCTGCCTGCTGAAGCCAAATGAAGCCTTTTCCCAAGAAATCCGGTACACGTTGGAACAAACTTGTAGCAACTTCCATTCCTCATCATCCCAATAACCTACTTTAGCTCTACTTTCAACGTTACCCTTTCTTTCATCGAAGCCTGTCCTCGTTTATACTGTTGTTTTTGCACTGTCTGGAGTCGGTGATCTACCTTTGCCTGGAGTCACCAGGATCTGGAGGGCCCAAATTTTGCATTCTGTACTTAGCACGAATGTAGTACCAGGTCATGGAAATTATGGTGACTAATAGGGTTTGATATCTTGTACTATAATTACACCACATTTCCTGTTCTAGCTCTATCTATGATATTACCACAGAGTATAAAATAAAATTCACACGCAGTAACATAGTTTAAATACCTAAATGTAAAGGGAATATGGAAGCAAGTATTTCACAATAAAAGATCAAATTTAGGTTGAAAAATAAAATGAAAACCAATTATTAAGGTAATTTGTTTGACGGGATGAATCCAGAATAATTAGCTGAAAAATATCTTGTCTGAATACTATGTTAATCAGCCTAGAAGCTTACGTCTCCAAGACATATGTATTTTAATTTCGGATGCTTTATAAACCTGGTTTAAATTTTTGATGAAACTGTGGATCATCCCCCTGCGTCTTTAAACTGAGTAAGTTTGGATAAAACTAAAGAACGACAGTTCCTGGCTGAGATAGAGAAATGTTCATAGTACTTTGGTATAAGTTCCAAGCGAGTCAATTGTGAAAGAAAACCTTGTTAAGACAGATTGAGACAGATATATATGCATCTTAAACTTCTAAGAAACATAAAGGTGACTTGAACTAAAGACTGACGCAGACGTGTCGATTTCAACCTTTATTGGAAGTCTTGATGGTATGCAATGTGTCCGTAGCTGTCCCACTCAGACAATTGGTGTATAATAAATGTCAACTGATCTAAATCAAACAGTGTCTGTGGACCTTTTAGAAATAAGTCGAAGCTTTTTATAAAACGACATTTGAAAATTATCCCGTATGTTTCTTTTAAACGAAAAATCGAAATTTATTTTTAAGGAGAAATAACGAATATTTCTAACGTTAGGGATGAAGTATGAAAGGATGATTTGTGAAGAGTAATGATAAACGGAAAAATAAAAGTGTCCAGGGATGGAAATTTTTGTTTGTGTTTGCGAATGTTTTGCGAATTTTCATTCAGTTTTTCTGGATACTATTTGTTTGGTTAGTAACTCGCTTAAACATTCTCGTATGGAAGAGGTCAACCTCTACAGTGAGTGCAAGAAATCAAAAGAATATCTAGCACATTTGTAAGTGTAAAAGTTTAACCGCTCTTTCTACAGGTGTTGGCACGCGGTACATTTTGAGTGAAAGCAGTCGCTAATAACTACTCACCATGACTATCATGGCACGTGGACTATGGATAATAATAATAAAAACATCTACCACACACACTGCGTGCAATATTCAATTCGAATTCCAAAAAACGATACTTGGAGTTGTTAACGAGTTTGTTTCATTAAATTACAAATGTGCAGGGAATATATATAAAAATTTAACAGGTGTATATATAATAAATCATGTTCCAAGATGCTCTGCGGTGAGGACCCGATTTGTACCTTCTGTAATTCAAAATTAAAAAAATGATATCACCCACTATATTTTTGATTGCTCTGCTCTGAAAGATGAACCCTTATGCTCAAAACTGGGCAACTCTGTGCTTCACTTCCATCAATAATTGACAATATGATACAGAATAAGTATATTGCTACGGCGTTTTATGGTTTCCACAAGTCCATATCTCAGAAGAAGGCCAAGTGACACTCACTCTTCACTTTCTTACTGCTACTCTTTTTGTGTTGTTTTTCTTGCTTCCCTCTTTCTCTTTCTTGTTTTTTTTTTTCTTTTTCTTCTGTCTATATCGTTATTTCCGCTGTCTCACTGCTTTGTTCTTATGCATACCTCTGGTGAATCCTGTATAGGGTCAGTGACCCTAAATAAAGGCTTTTTGTTGTTGTTGTATAAATCATTTTATTTGTGATCGAACGTTGTGGCCCATTGTACGTATTACATCCCAAACACGATGCGACGCCAGACATCTTTGTCTTGAGCTCGTTGTACCATCTTGGAAACCGGTAAGTCAGTGAGTTCCTTTAATTGGTCCATGAAGGGTGTAGGCGGGTGTCCAGGTAAGTGTCGCCCAGACGTCTTGTCTGTATATACCATTTCTAAATCAATGTGAAGACACCTAGATCCAGCGATGAAGAAATTTAGGAAGAACAAGGAAGTGAAAGTGGGGGAAAGTTATTGATAATGAGATAACCGCTGATTAAAATTGTTTTTCCGGTTCTGCTGCTGCCTTATTACTTAACAACATGGCGGGGCGTTATCAGACGAAGTTATCTAAATCTGCTGCTATATTTAAATGGGCGACATTGTGCAAAACAGCACTGTTGCTAACTGTTCTTTAATCTCGTTTAGTAATTTTTTTCTGGTCAATTGTATTAAAAGTTGATTCTCCTATCAATATAGCATTGATTTTGGATCAATAAATTGTTCTTCCAGATTCAAAAGCCTTTCCTTTCTTAATATGTTTGTAAGGCACTTTGTGCTTTTACTTCCGACTATATCTAATACATGGGGAAAATTTCCTTGGGATTGATAAATTCAATGACCATTCCTTTAACTTTCTTTTCGCCCCTTAGTGAACTGGAATCTCCCAACCTACTTAAATGACCTTGACCTTTATCTAGTTTCTTATTCTGAAAGACGAGATTTGCATGGTAAGGCACAATGTTGAACCATGTTGATGAAGTCAGTTCTTAAGGACAGATCTGCTTTCAGTAGATGGGAAGGTATAGAGACGGCATACATATACCCCAGGTGACAGCAACAACACCATTTGGTTAATTCTTGAATACCGTTTTTAAAAGATCAAAATCGTTATTTAATAAATACACCTGGTAGATAAAAATAAAGACAATACAAGCTTATTAACATTGCATTTGTGTTTATTAATACAGTAGAACCTCCCTTTAGCGGACACCTCTCCACAAAGGACAGTTTTGAAAAATTGCCATTTTTACAATTTAGCAACTCTCCGGTAAGAGGACACCTCTCCCTAAAGGACACTTTGGTTCTGCAATTAGGTGTCCTTTACAGGGAGGTAGTTCTACTGTAATATCTTTTTAGTACAAGAGAGAGATAGAAGGAAAGGGATGCTTTATTTCTCGTAAACTTGGTTAAAACTTTTTTTCAAGATTAAAGCCGCTGTGTAGGTGAAGTTGGAAGTGTGTAGCTGGGGTGTTGGCGGTCAGGTTGAGCCTGATTATTACAATTATTTTATTTCCAAAGCGCTATATCCCGCAAGGGATACTTGCGCCAAACAAGGAGAAAAAGTTTATTTGCATAAGTTATTTACATTATTCAACGCATGAAAAGATTAGAGATCCATATTTTGTAGAAATTTTAGAATGTATTTATAAAATGAATTGAACTTTAAATATGATTTTTTATCGGAAATCAAATCGTTTAGTTCATAAACAACTAGTTCATTCTTCATTCTATAATCTTGAAATGCTGGGCAATCGATCAGTAGATGTCTTGAGGTTTGTTCCTCCATACCACAAAAGCAACTTGAATCCTCCACTGCCTTTATTCTATTTAAAAAACTTTTGAAATTTCCGTGGTTTGTAACAAATTGAGTATTATAAAAATTTGGACGAAAGTATTTAGGGATTTCTTGGGGGAAAAAAGCTTAAGAAAGTTTGAGCCTGATGGTCGATGTAGCTTCAACATGCTTCCTGTGTCAGTAACTGTTGTCTACTGTAAGTAGGGTCAACTTGTATGGGAAGGATTCGCGAAAGTTTTATAAATAATTAAAGGTGTTATTAAGGAATGATCCTAAATGAAAGTTTAGATCAAACATAACACATAGGATCTAAGGAACCCACTTTATAGCTGGAGTAGGATTGAATGTTTGGATGTACAAAGACCAACTCAGCTACTCTATGTAGTTCCCTCCAATGATGTCAATTCTCTCTTCATAAAACTCTCTAGACGTAAAACCTAGACATCTAGACAATCTAGCAGACTCGAGTAAGTGACAAAATAACAACAGCTTATGTCCATAGTTTGCTTAAATACCATTTCTGAGATTCCCCACTTCAGTGTAGCATATATAAGCAGAATGATCCAATACAGTATTAGAGCTTCGAAGAAGCAGTCTGGTAGATTAAATTGGCGAAACCGCTGGGAGGGTTCACCACTGATGAGTCACGCCCTCCCAATATTTATCAACGTAGTGAGAACAGTAGAAATTTATGCGTGAAAGACACATTCACGTCTTTTTCATTTGCTATAACAACATTAATTTAGTAAAATTCGGAACGTCTACCTGGGGAACATGCTATCGGGTTATGGTCCTCTCTTTAGTCCAGGGTAACTTATATGTTCCACGAAGTCTTCAGGATCTTATTGGCTGGCAGTGTCCAGACTAATTAATTCTATGACCGAAGTAAAAGATATAAATTTTGCCGGGAAGAAATCGGCTGTGAAAAAAGGGGACACGTCTCCTGTCAAAATAGCGTAAAAACGTGGAGTCATCTCTTGACCATCGCTGCTGAGAGGCACCCAACAGATGTCCATAATTTTGTGTCTATTTTAGAAAGAGAGGTACTTTGCCTTTTTCACAACCGATTTCCTCCGGCAACAATCCCATCGCTGTGTTAGAGGTTTAACATTTTCCTGACTGAGACATGGCTTATATCTAGGAAGAGTTTTTCTACTAAATCTTCTTTATGAAAAAGGCATCTCCTTATCGTGCAACTTAAAGTTGTTGATGGTTTGCACCATCTATCGGAATAAGTATCAACTTGATTAATCAAGAATGGGTATTTGGGCAATTCTGGAATAATTAAAAAATCAACGAGAATATTTATATAAAAAATAGACACTTCGGCCAGTTGGAGTTTTTTATAATTTTTTAAATAAAAAACTCCAACTGGCTGAAGTGTCTATTTTTTATATAAATATGAATGCCGGCCAGGCAGCCTCTATCTCAACGAGAATAGTTGATATTTATTCCGATAGATGGCGAAAGCCATCAGAAACTTTCAGTTGTACGATAAGGAGATGCCTTTTACATAATTTATACACCTTATCCCAGTACAATATCACATTTGTACTATTTTTCACTTTAAATCTTCTTTGTCTCAATTGATTTAAATATCCAGGAAATAAATTAAATAATACAAAAGGTTTCTGGAGATTGTTTATTTTAATTAATGTAAACTCAAGCTTCGGTCATCTCTGTCCTTCTACAGGAGAACATAAAACGAATAAACGCCGTTGTCGTTTTATATACTCCTGTAAAAGGGCAGAGATGTCTGAAATCTTGAGATTACATTAATAAATTGAAAAGAAACTCAACTCCAGAAAACTATTGTATTAATTAAATCTTCTTTGTGTTGTGTTGTGTGTTTGTTGTTGTGTGTCTGTCTGTTAAAACTGTGTTGACATATCATATTTTTGAAAACAAAAGGCTAAATTGTATCCCTCCCTGTTTTAGGAATGTGATTCCCCTGGATAAATCATCCACCAACTATAATGGTTTCGATACCCAGGAGTCCGCAATATGTTTCTAAATAAGTTTAAAACATTGCTACATCAACTGGATGTGACATTTAGGTCTATGACAGCTACTTACTTGATGTGACATAGAATGGTTGCCTAAATTAAATTACTTGATGTGACATTTGGACTGTATAGACCTCGTTGATTATCAACTGTTTGATTGGTTGGTTGAAATTTGAGATGGAACACTTATTCTTTCTTATCTCCACTCAATCATATTAAGGTATCAAGCTTGTAAAGCTTGAGACTTTTGATGGTATTAGGTTGATGGTTGGAGATGGAACTGCTGGGCTGAAGTGATCTGGATTAGAAGAAAACCTTCCAAATGTTATTGAGCATGACTGTCAAAGACTGTTGTTCTCTTGGGAGGACAGAACTGGTGCTTGTCTCTCCTGTTCTGTACTAGTCATGTGCAGCATTAGATTTCCATTCCTACAGGCATTGGGTCTTGATGGTATGTAGGTGGTCTCTTTCGTATAGTTGGGTGGTATATTTCCTGGCCTCAGGGTGGCCAACAGCTCCAAGTTTTGTTAGAGAGTCTGCTATCTCATTTCCAGGAATTCCAACGTGAGCTGGAAGCCATTGACATCTATATCCTTATATGTAGCATTGATTTGGGCAACTAACCAGTTGGTCCATTCTTTGTCATCTTTTATTATTGCAGGTGAATGATTCCCAAGACTTGTGTGCTCCTCAGTCAAAATCCTCTCTCTGAGATGATTGCCCCATAGCTATAGGAAATAATTCAAACACGAATGGTTCCCTTATACACAAAACAAACTTCTACTGTCCTTACTGCGATGAAAAAATATTGGGAGGGCTTGGATCATCAGTGGTGAACCCTTCCAACAGTTTCACCAATATAATCAACTAGACCGCTTCTTAGAGCTCTAATACTGTATTGGACGATTCTGCTTAAATATGCTACATTGAAGAGTGGAATCTTAAAAATGTTATTCAAGCAAACTATGGAAATATGCTTTTAGGATAGTAGAATTATATATAATATTTGCATTGAGCAATGTTCTTCTGCAAACAATAAAGAAAAGTCAGTTAGGCATAAATTAATACATAGCAATAACGCACCATATATATATACACTAGAGCTACCTCCCTGTAAAGGACAACACATAATTGCAGAGCCAAAGTGTCCTTTAGGGAGAGGTGTCCTCTTACCGGAGAGCTGCTAAATAGTAAAAATGGTAATTTTGCAAATGAAAACTGTCCTTTACAGAGAGGTGTCCTCTAGTGCGAGTGTCCTCTCATGGAGGTTCTACTGTATTAAGAAATTGAATCATTCAAACACGAATATTTCCCCTATACACAAAACAAACTTCTACTGTCCTTACTGCAATGAAAGTTATATTTAATAAAGGCTGGGGAGGTTTCCATCGACCATTCTTAAATGCCGGCTCTTTTTTTTTTAGAGCTATTACTTAAGACTAAAGAGCCAAATTTACAACAGGTGTTTAATGATAAGAGGGGAATGCGGATAAGAGGGACTGCGGAAGTTACTTGCATCAAATTGAATTTGCATATTGGCTTTGGTTCATCTCTTCCTTCTTTCGTCTACCTCTCCCTCTATTGGTCTACCTCTCCCTTCATTGGTCTACCTCTCCCTTCATTGGTCTACCTCTCCCTTTATTGGTCTACCTCTCCCTTCGTTGGTCCTCTCTTCCTTCATTGGTCTACCTCTCCCTTCATTGGTCTACCTCTCCCTTCGTTGGTCTACCTCTTCCTTCTTTGGTCTACCTCTCCCTTTATTGGTCTACCCCTGAGAAGAAAATCTATTGGGAAAGCTAGGCTCATGAGTGGTGAACCCTCCCAGTGGTTTCACCAATTTAATCCATCAGATTGCTGCGATATTGCATACATGCATCTAATATGATATTGGGCTGTTTGGCTTTTATACCCGGTGCTAGAAAGGTATTCTTGGTCATGGTATTCAATGAATGTATGGACATAAGCTTTCGATACGACACTTTGATATTGGCCAAAAGGCCGAGAAGCTATAAGCTTAGAGAGAGGACATAGTGGAATTATATATAGATAATTGCATATTTCCCACTTTCATAGTTTTCTCCGTCTTGTAACCCCAGGGAGAATCCTCTGTAAGACCAGTGTGTCTTAATAAAGGTTTTTGCGTGTGTGTGTATATAGATAATTGCTTTAAAATCTACAAACAATTCACAATGGGACTAAAATTTCATCATAAAACATCTCTGTACAAGAAATGCTACCACATTCAGGATGATTTGTTTATAAATAAACCATCTTCCTACTGCAACATAATTTACACGCTCCATCCTTCCTGCACAAGGTGGGGTGGGTTGTCCAAACATAATGTGTTATACTATTATAAAATAAATGAAGCTTCCAGGGTTAAGTTTCTTGTATACTGTATGTTATTAAAATTTGAAACTATTTTAAAGGCGTAAGATTCTTTTTGATATTAAACAATTTCTACTGCCCTTACTGCAATGGAAAAATTAATAGGAGGGCCTGGCTCATCAGTGGTGAACCCTCCCAGCGGTTTCACCAGTTTAATCTACCATACCGCTGTTATATTGCATTTTTGGAACTTCCTTTTATAGTGATACTGTTGATAGACTCTTGGAATGGGTATTTTAGATGAACTATGGACATAAGCTTTGTGTGAGGATAGTAGAATTACATACATTTATAAATATATAATATGCTATACTGTATGTTATACTGATGTTTCCTCGATGGGACAATATTCCAGCTGTTGATTGGTGCACTTATGTGTCTCCTGAAGAAACTCTGAATCTCAGAAAGCACCAAACAACACTAACAAGAGGTAATAATCTATAATCCAAATAAATTATGATTTATTTGGATTTGGTCTTATTACCTTGTGCCTATAATCTATAATCCAATATAACAAGAGTTAGAACAGGCCATCTCAAGCCATTGTAGATAGAAAATAATAACAAAATCTGCCCCACTTGCCCAAAATGTAGCTTTGGCACCTGCAACTCCAGAACACATTTTGGCTTGCATTAGATGCACTAAAAAGGATATTTGGGATGCTGCTTTTCATCAAACAGCTCAAGAAGCATGAACTCATGGAATTTGTGTAATCTTTTAACAAGGGGATAAGAAACAACAACATATCTTTCATAGAGAATCAGTGACAATTTATGGACCACGTTTATAACTTGGCCACATAAACACAATGATCTCATGGGAGACCATAGATAATTGGTACTCCTGGTCTTTCTCTTGTGGAGGTTCCTTAGATCAGGACTTTACCAAACATAGGTATTGACCAGTGGGAGGTGTGTATAGTCACATTAATGGGCAGGATCCTTGCCTTGAAACCTGAATTTCAGTTGAATCTGTAAAATTATTTAGAGCTGTAACAGATCGATCTATGACTGGCTAGTGAGGTACAGTACAACAACCTTCATCACCAAAATTACCCTTTTTACTAATTATCAACTCTCCAGTAAGAGAACACCTTTCTACAAAAGATAGTTTTAATCGGCAAAATTACAATATTTACTAATTAGTGGAAGGCTGGTTAAACCGTTTGGTTTATGACCACTACGACCCGGGTTCGATCCCCGCATTGGACACTTTTTTCTGTTTAAAAAAAAAAAATGCTCCAATGGCCCCCCGATTCTTGCAAAAGTCAAACCCCACCAGCGAGTGCAAGTAACCAAACGGGGCTCTGGCACATTTGTAAGTGCAAAGTCGAACTGCTTTCACATGTGTAGACATGTGGTGCGCTTACAGTAAAAAGCAGTCGCTAACTACCCACCATGATTATCATGGCCTGTACCACGTGTACTAGGGATAAGCAAAAAAAAAAAAAAAAACTAATTAGTAACTTTCTGATAAGAAGACACCTCTCCCTAAAGGACACTTTGGCTTTCTAACTGAATGTTCTTCAGAAAGAGGTAGTTCTACTGAGTTGTGTTCCAGAGGTGTCCAGGCAGACGCTAGTACCATGAACTGGGTGGTTAAGTCCTATTGAGATGTTGTTTCTCCCTGAAGTTTCAACAATGTGACAAACATCACTCAGTCAGGATAAGAAACACAAAGATATGTAGTAGAATAACCTCCATGAGAGGAAACTTCTGCTAGTAGACACCTTTCTCTACAATGGACAGTTTTCATCGCCAAAATGGTCATTTTTACTAATTATCAGCTCTTTAATAAGAGGACACAGCCCTCTAAAAGTCACTTTGGCTCTGCAACTAGGTGTTGTACACTACAGAGAGGTAGTTCTACTGTACAGCTGAGAAGTACTGTTGACAATTTTATGAGCAGGATGGTGTAAAAGCATTCTTAGTCCATTTAGTTAGCCAGATAAAACTCCCTTACAAGCTTGTTGACTTCTAAAACTATTCTCTCCATGGAAAACTCAATATTGAACACATTTAATCCTTTAATAATAAGGCACAATTTGGATTATAGATTATAAACACAAGGTAATAAGACCAAATCTAAATAAATGAATAGTGTGTGATGTTTCAGTAACAGCGTTTTTACCATCTTCAGACAAAAGTACTGAATCTGTACTGTCATTCAGTACTTTTGTGTGAAGATGGTAAAAACGCTGTTACCGAAATGTCGCACACTATTTATTTATTTGGTCTTATTACCTTGTGTGGTCTTATAACCTTAATCCTTTAAAAGTCTTGAAAAATTAGACTTGAATGTGTATTAGACAGGGCTAGATGCCCAAGAAAACAAATGGGTGCCACGCACTAAGAACTGATTCCAAGGACTCTCACTTCAAGCAGATTTTACTGTATATCACACATATGCCTTTTTTTATCATCATACTATCACCCTGATATAAAAGGTAATAAGATTCGAGCCCTACCCAATAAGAATCGGGAAAATAACCTGTTCAGTCTGCCAAGGACCACCGCTATCTGGAACGCCATCAAACACAACATTGATAATACAACAGAATATTACCGCAACATTGACACAACTTCAGCTCCGCCAATTTCATCATGGACCACAATAAGACCCAACTACGACACTTCCTAAACAAGGCCAAATACATTATATACAAGTTATTCATAGAAATAGATTTTGATGTACCTCCCACACTAACCATAGTGTATGACGCTTCTGTAACAGCATTTTTACCATAATCAGGCAAAAGACTAAATGTGTTTTGTTTGATGATTATGGGTGTGGTAATAATGCTGTTACTGAAACATCACACTATCTGAAAAAATAGTACAAATGTGATATTGTACTGGGATAAAGTGCATAAATTGTGAAAAAGGCATCTCCTTATCGTGCAACTGAAAGTTACTGATGGCTTGCGCCATCTATCGGAATAAATATTAACTATTCTCGTTGATTTCTAATTAATTGATTAATCAAGAATGGGTAATTGGCCAATTCTGGAATAATTAGAAATAAACGAGAATAGTTGATATTTATTCTGATAGATGGCGCAAGCCATTAACAACTTTCAGTTGCACGATAAGGAGATGCCTTTTTCACAAATCACACTATCTATTTATTTGTATTTGGTCTTATCACCTTCTGTTTATAATCTACTAGCCGAATGACCCGGGCAACGCCCGTGTTTTACCCGATTGAATGTTTTTATTCAAATACTATTTGTTACAATTATAAATTGGCGCCTTAAATAAATGCATATATTAGTTAATAACTATAGCCTATGTGCTTTATCTGTCTATGTACTGTCGGCTTCCGTAGGCGTCTCTTACTGGGAAAGAGAAAGAGAGGATTCCATTTGGTTATTAACTAATATATGCATTTATTTAAGGAGCGACCCGCTCCAACACAATAGTTACAAAAACCAAAAAGCGAGTGGGAGGGGGCATGATGGGGGGGGGGGGGGGGGGGGGGAGGGGGGGGGGGGGGGAAGGCAAAGGTGGCATGATCGTAGCCAACCAATAGGAGAGCGCCATTCCAAATAAAAGCAAACGGTGACAGAGATGAAGAATTAAGAACGCATGACGCTCGTAACTGTATATAGAATAATACAAATTGTACTTTACCACTACCACCTGATCTTCTGCTCTACCTTTGTTACATATTTACATAAAAGTTACACAAAATTCACATATTGTAGCTTCACCTTTCTTTATTACCATTTTATCTTTCTTTATTTCACATCATTTTTAACAAATACACCATATCATAGAAAATATAATAAACAAATTAGTTTAATACTTCTTTTTTTTAATACCAAACATCTATTCCTCTATTGCACTGGTACATATATAGCATCTATTCAAATATACAAACATTATACAATATATATATATACAAGTCATATTTCCATAGTGATTTCTGAACCTAGAAGTGGGTACCATATATATACGACAGATAAATTGAACAACAAACTACAAAGTGGACCAAATATACACTCATGGACAAAACTTAAGGAAATCATGTCACTGGTTGTCTATTTCTTTTAAGGAGAGAGAGGCAATTTTGATGGAGGATATTGATCTAAAGTGACAAAGGTCGCCTCTCCCGTCAAAATAGACGTCAAAACCAAACGCCATCTATTAATGGGAGAGGCGACCTTTGTCTCTTTAGATCAATATCCTCCTGGCAAAATTTCCATCTATATTTTTGCCATAGATTTGGCCCAGCCACTTTGCCAGCTGAACACCTCTTTGGCAGATTGTCAAGATTCCATTAGATCCCGTGTGGATCTCATGGAATTAAGTCCGCTCTAGGCTGATGAGGGCCATTAGCTCAAAACCATGGTCTCTAGGTGGACACTTTTCAGCTTGCCTGGTGTTGTGGCTTTGTTACCAACCCGAGGCCGCTAGTTTGCGGTAACGGTCAATAGATGCCATTTGGTTTTGACATCTATTTTGACGGGAGAGGCGACCTTTGTCTCTTTAGAGGCAATTTTGTTCACATTTGTGTGATAACTTGAATCAATAATAACCATGTATGTACAGCTTATCATCCAAAATGTCCCTTGTTCTGTTGTTTATAAAATAATATGCCATTATTACTTGTTTAGAAAAATACCTATGTAATGCCTAAGGTATGTATTAAATATATTTATTATATTCTAGTGGATTAGTATTTCTTAAAGTGTACTAGACGCTTCAACATGGTTATCTTGTGTATCTTCATTAAAGGTCACTGTAATATCTTTCAGAATTATTGTCTGAATCCCGATATACATGCTAAAAGATTCAACTTCCTTTAAGTTAGGCAAAGTCAAACTTTCACCAAAGTGTGCCTGGATCATGATGCCATGATCAATGAAAGCTGCACTCCTACACCCCAATACATGAGAACAGCTTGAGGAGCATAAGACTCATGGAATTTTTGTAATCTTTGTACAAGGGGATAAGAAACAACAACTTCCTCAAGTTTTGTCCATTAGTATACATATGGGTAAACTTACAATCTATCTACAAAAAATCCAGTGAACCAATGATAACACCACATTCACCCAATTGGAGACAGCTAGCCCTTTTATCTAAAAATAATACAGTAGAACCTCCCTTTAGTGGATACCTCTCTATAAAGGACAGTTTTCATTTGCAAAATTTCAATTTTTACTATTTAGCAACTCTCCAGTAAGAGGACACCTAAAGAACACTTTGGCTCTGTAGTTAGGTGTCCTTTACAGAGAGGTAGTTCTACTGTACAATCAAACAAAATATAATGGTTAGAAGGGCTTGAGTGCCAAATCTGTAGAAGCCATATACAGTTAAACCTGTCTATAGGGCCACCTCTAGGGACTCACCAAAATAGGGTGCTATAGACAGGTCACTTTTAATGTAAATCGCATCGTATTACATATTTAAAATTTGGTGCTATAGAAAGGGAGGAGCTATTTAGAGGGGGCGCTATAGACAGGTTTACCTGTATACTGGGTACATTAATAAATCAACAAGAGAATACCAGGAGCCACAGTACACATCTCAGAGAGAGAGAAAAGAAATTTTACACATCCATAAGTTTGTTAGCAGAACAAGAACATCATCAGACAAGAAAGAATACAGTATTAGAGCTCAAAAGAAGCAGTCTGGTAGATTAAATTGGCTAAACCGCTGGGAGGATTCCCCACTGATGAGCCAAGCCCTCCCAATATTTGTTTCCTCACAATAAGGATAGTAGAAGTTTGATTTATTTGTGAAAAGAAACATTAATGTTTACAAGGGCGTCGGGAACAAGTATCAGCGCCTAGTCCTTGAATCTTTGGTCTCGCACTGCACGCCCAGTTTCAACCGAAAAATCGACCTCCCACCCCAATACTCCGTGTTTTACCTCGCCAATCCCCCCAGCTGAACTATTTACCTACTTTATTTGGCTATCTTTCATGTCCATAGTTTTAAAATATTTCCAAGTTGTAACCTGAAGAAGGGCATTCTTGACTGAAAGCTTGTTTTTTACCATTAAAAGAAAATCACCACGTTTTTATCGCCTTCATTTCAAAAATTAATGTCTTCATTCATTATATAAAGAATACTGTCCAGCAGTTTGAAGAATGGATAGAAATGTTGTCTCATTAATGTATTTATGCAAATTTGAGAGATTAGAATTTACTTTTGTTATTTGGGATAAATTGGTGATTTCTATCAAGTAAGTACCAATTAAAGAGAGAGTTGAGAATGTATCGTAGAATTGATCCAGGATAACAACAGCCAGTTTGTCACCATCTATAGACAATGGTGGGTGTATACTGAGGAAGGTTTTGTGATGATCTACACTTCACAAACCTATATTTTGTAATCTTTGCACAAGGGGATAAGAAACAAAAACTTCCTCAAGTTTTGTCCATGAGTGTAGATATGGGTAAACTTATAGTCTATCTACAACAGATCCAATGAACCAATGATAACACCACATTCACCCAATTGGAGACAGCTAGCCCTTTTATCTAAAAATGATACAGTAGAACCTCCATTTAGTGGACACCTCTCTGTACCACACCATCAGCCTTACAGTAATACCTTGCTGAAACAAACCAGGGATATAGCAAATCTTCACACTCAATCCCCAATTCCATTATACTAGGGTTATAACAAACTACCCCTATTAACACAAGGTATAATAAGACCATGAAATCATGGAATTCATGTAATCTTTACACAAGGGGATAAGAAGGGTCAGTGGAAGGCTGGTTAAACCGTTTGGTTTTCGACCACTACGACCCGGGTTCGATTCCCGCATTGGAAACTTTTTTCTGTTTAAAAAAAAATGCTCCAATGGCCCCCCGATTCTTGCAAAAGTCCAACCCCACCAGCAAGTGCAAGTAACCAAACGGGGCTCTGGCACATTTGTAAGTGCAAAGTCGAACTGCTTTCACATGTGTAGACATGTGGCGCGCTTACAGTAAAAAGCAGTCGCTAACTACCCACCATGATTATCATGGCCTGTACCACGTGTACTAGGGATAAGCAAAAAAAAAAAAAGAAACAACAACAGGTAATAAGACCAAATCCAAATAAATAAATAGTGTGACGTTTCGGTAACAGCATTGTAACCATCATCAGACAAAAGTATTGAATAATGTAAAAAAAAAAAGTACAAAAGTAAATTCAATGCTTTTGTCTGATGATGGTAACAATACTGTAACCGAAACTTCACAGGCCATTTATTTATTTTGATTTAGCCTTATCACCTTGTGTTTGTAATCTATAATCAAATTGTGTATTATCAAACTACCCCTATTGCAAACATAAGTCCCAAATATCTGCAGTAACCATGGCTCTAAAAGTTCAGTATTATTGGGGTTTACTATGGCAAGATTCAACTATAGATAGTCCTTACATATTTGTATGTACAAAAGTCATACTGCTTTCCACATACGTAGACATGCTGTGTCCTTATAGTAAAAGCTATTGCCAACTACCACCCACCATGATTATCATGGCCTATACCATGTGTACTAGGGATAATAATTAAAGAAAATAAGACCTAATCCAAATAATTTATTAGTGTGTGACGTTTCGGCAACAACATTGTCACCATCATCACACAAAATCATTTTATTCTTTTGTCTGATGATGGTGACAATGTTGTTGCCGAAACGTCACACACTAATAAATTATTTGGATTAGGTCTTATTTTCTTTTATTATAATCTATAATCCAAATTGTGCTTTATCATAGTGTTAATAATAAATAGGTTTTAGTGTCTATAGAGTACTGAATCTACATTACTCCCAGTATTCTAATCTGAAGATGTTAACAATGCAGAAACATGACATACGTTGTCATGTATCTACCAATGTTGTTGAGTAGAGTTTAGGGGAAGCAGAGAGAAGAACAAAGAAAGAAGAGAGAAGGAAGATATATGTAGATAGATATAAATTTATTTGGTAGAGGGAAGGAGATATATCACAGTTGATGTATAAAGATTGTAGCAAAGAGTAGAGAGGGGAATGTATGTTACATCAAGGAATGTTGCAACTTTTCACCACCACCACACCCATTCCTGCCCTTCCGCTGTTTAACCGGGCAACCTGTACACACACACACATTGTCATCATCAACACGTCATGTTTCTGTGAGGTTTATCTGGGTGGAAGTTCCAATCCCAGCAATAGAGGCCAGGTATAATATAGAGGGGGAAATAGGTACAAAGAAGGGTGAAAATATCCTGCATGTGTTTCTTTTAAACGGAAAATTTATTTTTAAAGGAGAAATAACGATTTATTTCCAACCTTAGGGATGAATTGTGAAGAGTAATGATATTGTCACATTGTCAACAAGTTGTCTTCATGTCGAGTTTCTGTGAGGTCTGTTATCTGGGTGGAAGTTCCAATCCCAGCAATAGAGGCCAAGAACTATCTAAAAAGGGAAACAGGTACAAAGTTGGGTGAGAAAGATGCATCAGTCAATGGATTTTCTCTTCTTCTTCTTTCTTAGCTCCACTCAATCGTATCAGGGTGTCAAGCCTGTAGAGCTTGAGACTTTTGATGGTGTCTGCCGGGAAAGAGTAGAGCTCATCAATGGATGAGTCAATGGATTTTCTCGAGTTAGAGGACTCGCTCCAGCAACTTGAATATCAATATGAAATGATAGTACAAAAGTGAAATGGTATTCGATTCAGGTGGTCATATTAAGAAAGGGGGTCGGTGGAAGTATGGTCCGTTGGTTTTTGGCCGCTACGACTCGTGGTCGATTCCTGCATTGGGCACATTTTTCTGATTTAAAAAAAAAAATGCTCTAATGGCCCCTGATTCTTACAAAAGCGCAACCCCATCAGTGAGTGCAAGTAATCAAATGAGGATCTGGCACATTTTTAAGTGCAAAGTCAAACGCTTTTCACATGTGAAGACATGTGGTGCACTTACAGTAAAAGCAGTCGCTAACTACCCACCATGATTATCATGGCCTGTACCACGTGTACTAGGGATAATAATAAATTTAAAAAACAAAAAGAAAAAAAGCTTCTGATTGTGCAACTGAAAGTTGCTTATGGCTTGCCTACTGTGGGAATAAATATAAGCTGATTGTTGATTTTCAATTATTTCAGAATGTTGGGACCAAAGACTTATCTTGATATATCAAGATAATCTATCCATTCCTTGATTATTCAGGAAGCCTCAAAGACCACCTTTTTTTGGCCAATGAGATACAACTAGAACCCCGCTGATGAGGGCCAATATTCATTTATACAAACTTAGCATAGCAGAAGGTAATAAGACCAAATCCAAATAAATAAATAGTGTGTGACGTTTCGGTAACAGCGTCGTTACCGAAACGTCACACACTATTTATTTATTTGGATTTGGTCTTATTACCTTGTGTTTATAATCTATAATCCAAATTGTGCCTTATCATTATCATAGTAGGTTCTAAAATACACTCAAGGACAAAACTTGATGAAATTGTACCTTTCAGCATGTATATAGGGATTCAGACGACAATAACCGTGAAAGATATTTGATACACACCGACCTTTATTGAAGACACATGAGATAACCAAGTGTGAACAAAATTGCCTTTGTCTCCTTAAAAAGAAAAAAAAAAAAGACGCCATCAAAGACTTTCTTCTTTCTCAAGTTTTGTCCATGAGTGTATTTCAACGAACTATCAAATGATTGGTGCTCTGTCCACTTCAAATATAGAAAAACATTTGAATAAAGCTGCCCCATTGATATGAGAAAAACATAACAGGGGAGGGTGGTGACCTTCCCAGCAGTTATGTGTTTTCCTAGTTTCCTCTTAACTTCTCTGCGGGCCGTACCAACAGCCATACAATAGCCTGGTAGAGTGAACTGCTGGGGAGGTGAGGAATGGGGTTCTCACATTGCAAATACAGTAGAATCTCTTTATTTTATTATAATTGCTTTATCACTTTTTCTTTTAGTAGAATCTGTCTTTAGTGGACACCTCGCTAGCAGACACCTCTCTATAAAGGACAGTTTTCATTTGCAAAATTACCATTTTTACAATTTAGCAACTCTCCGGTAAGAGTACACTTCTTCCTAAAGGATACTTTCGCTCTGCAATTAGGTGTCTTTTACAGGGAGGTAGTTCTACTGTATATAGGAAATATTTTATTTTATTTTTAAAAAATGGTAAAAATCCCCTTTAAATTTGAAACACCCTAGGGTGGAGGTTGATGAAGTAACAGGAGCCTGCCAGGTAATCCAACAGTTGGTAATCTACAAGAGATAGGGTTGTTATCTCCAGCTAACTGCAGGCCGTTATCGTAACTATTCCGTGGTGCAATATAGGCCTGCCTGACGATTAGTAGTGACGTCACAAAATGGCGCAGTACTGTACAACATTATAGCAATCTTTTTTTTGCTTATCCCTAGTACACATGGTACAGGCCATGGTAATCATGGTGGGTAGAAGAAGGCGCCTGCTTTTACTGTAAGTGCACCACATGTCTACACATATGAAAAGCAGTTCGGCTTTGCACTTACAAATGTGCCAGAGCCCCGTTTATAGCAATCTATCATTATTATATTACAGTTAAACCTGTCTATAGCGTCCCCTCTAAATAGCGCCCGATTTTAAACATTAAAATGTTAACATTTTAAAGTGACCTGTCTATAGCACTCCCTCTCTATAGCACCCTATTTTGGTGAGTTCCAAGAGAGGGCGCTAGAGACAGAGGTTTAACTGTATTATTATTATCCCAAAAAAATTTTTCAATCTTAAATGAAATTAATCCTATCAGGTTTTCCCCCCTAGAATCCCAAATATGTAAACAAAGACTGACCTACTTCGGAGACATAATGTGAGCAAATAGTTCAGAAAATATGTTGATGTTGGAAAAAATTGAAGGAAGAGAGGAAAACCTGCAATGAGCTGGCTAGAAGGATTCAAAAAAGCTAATGGAAGGTCACTAAATGTGCTGTGAGTGGTCATTAACAGATCAAACAGGATGATAAGGCACAATTTGGATTATAGATTATAAACACAAGGTAATAAGACCAAATCCAAATAAATAAATAATGTGTGATGTTTCAGTAACAGCGTTGTTACCATCTTCAGACAAAATTTCTCATTCAATACTTTTGTCTGAAGATGGTAACAATGCTGTTACCGAAATGTCACACACTATTTATTTATTTGGATTTGATCTTATTACCTTATGAGATCAAACTAGAAGAATATTTGTCACAGTATATGAAACCATCTAGAAACCACATGAAGGACACTAACAACACCAAATATAAATAAATGGTGTCAACATGGGATGACCAACCAACCAAGGCAGCACGTACCTGTTCCCACTCATTGTTCTGGGGGTCGTAGGCCTCCACCAGGGAGAGGTAGCTCTGGCCATCATAGCCCCCGATGGCAAAGAGCTGGTCCCCCAGAAGACACACCCCTACAGCATCCCTCCGGACTCCCATGGGGGCCACCGTGGTCCATGTGTCTGTCTTGGGGTCATACCTACACACAGGAGAGAGATAGTCCTCATCTACAGAATATGGGATAACACCATGGCGGCTTCATAATTTTATTATAATGTTGATAAATGTGTCATAGAGAGTGATATCTTCCAACCTATTTCTAAATTTTATATGATATATGTTATATATGATCCAACATGTGAATGCTGTCTAGATGTTGAAACACCAGAGCATCTTTTGTTGGCTTGCCCTCTGACTAACCAAATTGTACTTGCTTACAATGCTGTTACCGAAATGTCACACACTATTTATTTATTTGGATCTTATTACCTTGTGTTTCTAATCTATAATCCAAAATTGTGCCTTATCACCTTTGTAGATAGTTTGAGTGAAGGGTGTGGGGTGTAGAGTTTGCATAAATGGTTCAGGCGGGAGAAAGAAATTGTTGTTTCAACATTCGGTCAAATGATCAAACACAGTAGAACACACCTCTCTGCAAAGGTTGCAGAGTCAAAGTGTCTTTTAGAGAAAGGTGTCTTCCCTTACTAGAGAGAAGCCAATTAATAAAAATGGCAATTTTTTGGAGATAAAAACTGTCCTTTGTAGAGAGATGTTCGGTGTATGCTCTCTCATGGAGGCTCTACTGTACACTGAAATATTAAAGTGTCTTATATAAATTTTATAAAAACTTGAATTATTCTTTTCAAATAAATCATCAAAGCTACTTTCTAGCATCACAGGAAGGTAGGTATAAGCAATTGATTTCAATGAATGACTGTATTGAGTTATCCATTGATGAGATCTACTTATCCCCAGCAGACACCATCAAAAAGCTCTACAAGCTTGATACCTTAATATGATTGAGTGGAGATATGAAAGAAGAAGAGAAATATTTGTGTCACAACAATACAGATATGGGATCTGTCCCTCAAACCTTGGTAGCATTGTTAAGTCTCTTCTTCTTACTTATCTCCACTCAATCATATCAGGGTATCAAGCTTGTAGAGCTTGTTGATGGTGTCTGCTGGGGATGAGTCTTCTTCTCTTCTTCTTTCTTATCTCCACTCAATCATATTAAGGTACCAAGCTTGTAAAGCTAAGTGTAAAGCACTTAGTACATAGTGGGAAAACTGGGGATGAGTAGAGCTCATCAATAGAAGAGTGACTATAGAGAAGAAGAAGCAGAGCAGACCTCTCCACACAGTCGAAGCGGGTGGCTGTAGGGTTGACTGCAGGGGTGTCATGGCCCCCCAGGGCAAACAGGTATCCATTGACGGCCCCCACTCCAACCCCGCCTCTCCGCCGGCTCATGGCGGCACACAGCGTCCAGCGGTTGGTGTGGGGGTCGTAGCATTCCATGGAGCGGAGACAGGAGCTACCGTCACGGCCACCCACAGCGTACAGCCTACGACACAGACACATGTGAGTTGCCAGGTGATATATAGATGAGTCCCAAGTTATACATAGATAAGTTCCAAGTTATACATAGAGAAGTTCCAAGTTATACATAGATAAGTTCCAAGTTATACATAGAGAAGTTCCAAGTTATACATAGAGAAGTTCCAAGTTATACATAGATAAGTTCCAAGTTATACATAGATAAGTTCCAAGTTATACATAGATAAGTTCCAAGTTATACATAGATAAGTTCCAAGTTATACATAGATAAGTTCCAAGTTATACATAGATAAGTTCCAAGTTATACATAGAGAAGTTCCAAGTTATACATAGATAAGTTCCAAGTTATACATAGATAAGTTCCAAGTTATACATAGATAAGTTCCAAGTTATACATAGATAAGTTCCAAGTTATACATAGATAAGTTCCAAGTTATACATAGATAAGTTCCAAGTTATACATAGATAAGTTCCAAGTTATACATAGATAAGTTCCAAGTTATACATAGATAAGTCCCAAGACAAGATTCTAGGCCAATGCCAGTAGCCTAGTCCCACCTAACTTACTTCTTTAGACTGAATTATAGATTATAATAAAAGAAAATAAGACCTAACCCAAATAATGTATTAGTGTGTGACGTTTCAGCAACAACATTGTCACCATCATCAGACAAAAGAATAAATGGATTTGGATAGAAGTCAAAAAACACAGTAAATCCACCCTACTTGACCAAAACACAGCCAAGCACTGTGTGCTTCAGGACACAGTTTACATACCAGTCCACTACCTTTAACCCTTAGTTACTGGCGCCTATTTCCCTTACACAATTACTGGCGTTTGGTCTCTCAGGCCGACTTTTAAAATCAATAATAAACCATGTTAATTATAATATTAAAAATAAATTAAACCTATATACATAATTTCCAAAGAATAAATATTTTGTTTTTATCGAATAAACAGAGTTCTAAACAAAATTAAATGAAAATTTACAAGAAACTCTTTCTATCTAAATATCTGAAATATTCTATACATATATTCTAAAAAATGTTATCTAAAATATTTTATTCAAGATTAGGTGCACAATTCAAGCATATTTCAATAGAATGATCTTTGCAGATTGGTTCTTTGCATTTTTTGCATTGCATTTGAGTTCGACGATCTTTTTTTACATAGGTAGCATCTTTTGCGTTTTTTTTTTTTGGAACAAGGACTGCCGCTTGTGGATTCCTAGATAACACACATTATTGATATTTCGTTTGAATATCAAATAAATATTTCCCAACCTCAAGTGATGAAGTTCCAGCATGCTTCTGAATTAATACTTGCAGATCACTTGACAAATTTATGGCTTGATTTCTCATATTCAAGGCATCTCTCATTAGTTGTAGAGCAAGCTGCTTTATAAAATCTTTTCGAGCCATTCCACCGTCTTGCTTGACATCCTTATAAATTACTGCTGAATTTATTGCAACCACATCCAAAAAGTTAAAAAATAAACCCAGGGGCCATCTTTTGGTTCTTCTTCCAACTGAATACATGTCTGATCAACTACATCTACACCACCTTTGGTCATATTATAAAATGTTATTATCTCGGGCTTTTATTGTTCTGCAGTTTCTTGATCAATTGTTGTGGCCGAATGCATTGTGGAGAGTAATATAACAGATTTTCCAATTTTAGGGACATAGGATACCAAATTTTTGTTTTTTGAAAAACCAAAAGTAGAACCGAACTTCTATTATATTATACAAAATTACAATCACAAAACACAATTTAGAATGCATATAATTGAAGCAAGAGTAATAAAAAAACGAATGCTCAACTTATTTGTTGTGTTTGAACGTCTACAAAACCAAAAGTAAAACGGCCAATAATAGGGGCGCTAAAATTCCCAGTGACGTAATTACTGGCGCTCGGCTTTAAAGGCCGTTTGATTTAATAACTCGAGATATACAAAATAGATTTCTCTTAAAATGAAAAGTTCTTCAAATAAATGCATTTTATTAAGCTACCTAAAATTTTGATGAAAAATGATGCATTTTGAAATTTTCTCAAACATTTTAAATTTTCACACGGCCTTTCAAGCCGAACGCCAGTAATTACGGGTTAAATACCTAAAGTAAGCTTACACTTATGGACAAAATTTAGAAGAAGTGAAAAGTCTTTGATCTTGTCGGTTATCTATTTTTTTTTTTTAAGGAGAGAGAGGCAATTTTGTTCATACTTGGGTTATTTCATGTGCCTTCAATAAAGGTCACTATGTATCAAATATCAGCTATTGTCTAAATCCCGGATATACATGCTAAAAGGTACAACTTATTTAAGTTTTGTCCATGAGTGTACATCCATTTTAAAACTCGCACTTGAAATATAAGAATTCAAAAAGCAAAAGGGATCAGGTGGATAAATTAAGAAAAAAGGCATTTCCTGATCATGATGGCTTGTGCCATTTGTTGGAATAAATATTTATTCTGAATCAAGAATTGATAGTTTACTGCCCCCTCATCTACAACCCAGGGGGGTTGACAAAGTTCTAAATAGAAATGATTGCCTTGGCTAAACAGCTGGCTATAGGAAACCCCACCTGTTGTTGAGCACACAGATCCCAGCCGTGCTGCGCTGGGTGTTCATGGGAGCGATGTAGCTCCACTGGAAGGACTGGGGGTCCCAGCGCTCCACAGTGTTCAGATAGCTCCAGCCGTCATGGCCACCCACCGCATACATCGGCCCCTCCAACACCCCGACCCCTGGCACACAACATTCCCTGTATGGCTTCAAGTGCTGGCAGGAGAAAATCCACATCTTTACAAGAAATCACTTCAGGTTTATCAGCTGGGAACAGGGGAATGGTACCTTCACTTACCCAAGTCTTTCAATATTTTTCAAACTACTTCAACAATTTTTAGCCATGAAATTGCTCATGTAACCACACTGGCAAAACACCTGTGGAATAATCACCATAGAAGGCCATAGTCAGCAAATCCATGATATTCAGTATAAGTCAACCGCACTGAATTTTCTGAGATAACAAATGGATGGCGGAGTTTTGTGCATCTATTTAGACTAGAGAGCTGATTTTTATATGGAATTCATTTCTGGCAGTCTCCTCATCTTTGTATCTTCTTTTGGTTCTCTTCCCTGACCTTTCCTTCTCTCTCTCTTGTACAGTCACAGCTCTTGACAGCTCTTGTGCTTTTCATAAAACATTTTCCTGCTTAAATAGAGGTACAATATGTAAGGTAAAGAGCTATAAGAATTGCCACTCAGTACCACTCTCAATAATACACAGAATCAGGACCTAGAGCTACCAGGTTATATCCACCCTAGATCTACTCAGTGCTGGTTTCTGGGATATTATCCACCATCACCAGAATGTTGGCTGATTTGACCCAGCTTTTTGAAGGATGAGGCTTTATCTAATTGGATATGTAAATATTAAAATTACAAATATATTCTCACAATGAGTATCTTTTTTATTTAAAAAACGCTAGCTTTCAAGCGTTAATCGCTCTTCAATGGGCTTACTATAATATTTCTGGTGGGATAAAGTCGATATTATAGTAAGCCCATTGAAGAGCGATTAACGCTTGAAAGCTAGCGTTTTTTAAATAAAAAAGATACTCATTGTGAGAATATATTTGTAATTTTAATACTTTTTTCACAATTTTATCATGAATAGAAATGTAAATATAAATATACACTCATGGACAAAACTTAAGGAAGTTATACCTTTCAGCATATATATCGGGATTAAGACAATAACTCTGAAAGATGATAAGGCACAATTTGGATTCGGTCTTATTACCTTGTGTTTATAATTCTGAAAGATATTTGATATACAGTGACCTTTGACACATGAGATAACCAAGTGTGAATAAAATTGCCTCTATCTCCTTAAAAAATAGACAACTGGTGACATAAAAAAATTTCCATTTCTTTAAGTTTTGTCCATGAGTGTATATACAACAAGAAATGTGCCGGTAACAAAAGTATTTGGTATAAATAGAGGAAGTCAAATTTTAAAAAGATCAAGAAATTGTGTGGAATGTCAGCATTAACCATGAAAACTTGTCTACACCAGAGCAGACGTACCAAGGCCGTGGCGATGGGTAGACATGGAGGCCACTGGCTGCCACACCTTGGCCCGCAGGTCGAAACACTCGACTGTGTTGAGAGTCTTCAGGCCGTCTCTCCCACCAACCACATACAGCCGGTTGTCCAGCACCGCAGCTCCGAACTGCAGCCGACGGCCGTTCATAGTGCTGAACTGGCTCCACGTGTCTGTCCTCAGGTCGTACCTCTGGATCTGGGTGGACCCTGTACCCACACAGCACATGGATCTGGGTGGACCCTGTACCCACACAGAACATGGAACTGGGTGGACCCTGTACCCACACAGCACATGGAACTGGGTGGACCCTGTACCCACACAGCACATGGAACTGGGTGGACCCTGTACCCACACAGAACATGGAACTGGGTGGACCCTGTACCCACACAGAACATGGAACTGGGTGGATCCTGTACCCACACAGCACATGGAACTGGGTGGACCCTGTACCCACACAGAACATGGAACTGGGTGGATCCTGTACCCACACAGCACATGGAACTGGGTTTATTGACACTGTAGACATTTGATCACAACCTTATAGTTGGCTCTAGGGGCTCTCACACAATATCCTCCCTAAATTCTATCAAGGAATGAACTTTATTCTTTCTTATCTCCATTCAATCATTTTAGGGTATCAAGCCTGTAGAGCTTGTTGATGGTGTCTGCTGGGGATGTCTGCATCAATAGATGAGTCAATACAGTCAATCAAGGATTGATGTCAGATTGAACTGACATTCAACAATGGCTAACCTCAATATGGCTGCACTGATGTGAGGGCTACATTTGATAATAAGAACACCAAGGGTAACTAACGGAGAAGCATCACATCATAAATGATGGGTATTTGACTTGGTATTCATCTCTTGAGTTTTATCCAGAATCCATCTTTCTTCTTTGCTCTTTCTCTCCTCACACACAAAGAGCTACAACGTTCTCAAGAAGACTACAACATGAGGCCTCAATGCGCCACCTTTTTACAAGTAATGTTACCATTTCAACACAATATTTATAAATCAAACATCTTTCTACTGTCCTTACAGTGATGAAAAAATATATTGGGAGGGCTTCAGTGGTTCTCAGCATCAAGTTAATACATCAGACTGCTGTTCACAGCTCGAGGAGCATGAACTCATGGAATTCATGTAATCTTTACACAAGGGGATAAGAAACAACAACAGACTGCTGTTCATGAATGGTTGAAACCATCGATTCCTAACAGCCATGAACCTGAATCGAATCTTGCATTGTACACTTTTTTTCTGTGAAGAACCTCTTCATATTTCTCATATTGTTGTTTCTTATCCCCTTGTGTAAAGATTACACGAATTCCATGAGTTCATGCTCCTCAAGCTGTTTTATGATAAGCAGCGGCCTCTCCCAAAGGTCCATATTTCTCATGTAAATAACATAAGCTAGGTTGATCTTTTTGAGCGGTACCTAATAAAGTTATTTTGGAGCAGGCCCTTGGCAGAGCTGACTGCTATAGGGCGCGTCCCCAGGTGGCGGATAAGGGAATGACCTTCAGATATGAAGGCCAGCTGCGAAACAAGCAGAGTAACTCTGACAAATAAGCAGTCGCGGACCAACAGCAGCATTGTTAGAAGAGGAGTAGACCTCTTTAAAAATCCTGACTTCAACTGACCCGGTTGATGGACCTCAGCAAGGGTCCCACTCCAGGGATACGGAGGAGCTGTGTCTGTACTCATGTTAGAGTCGACAGCAAAGGCGTCTGCTTCCATCTTAGGAACGGCCTCAAACTACAGGCAAAGTCAGACTTTCACCAAAGTGTGCCTGGATCATGGTGCCATGATCAACGAAAGCTGCACCCCTATACCCCATTCCATGAGAACATTTTGGAGCAGGGGACTGCTGTGATACTGACTCTAATATGACATTGGGTGAGATAGCACTAGAAAAGAATTCTTGATTCAGGTATTTAAGCAAACTATGGACATAAGGCCACAGTAGAAACTCAGGTTTGTGGATGAGCAGAGGCTACTACCCCTGGGACCACTCACCCTTGTACCCATCCAGTCCTCCCACAATGAGAAGAGATCCCACAGTGGACTTGCGTGGCCTGGTACGCGGACTCTGTAGAGCAAGTCTCCGTTCAGGCAGCAGATGGTACTTGAGGGCTTCCAGGAGTAGTTCCTGGCATCCACGGTCCTCATGGAAGAGAGGGTTGGACTCCACATGGTCTGTGAGAAACTGGCACACAACAACATGCTGTAGATACTAATTTCATTATAGATTTAGAACAGGCCATCTCAAGCCATTGAAGATAGAAAATAACAACAAAATCTACCCCACTTGCCCAAAATGTAGCTTGGCACCTGCAGCTCCAGAACACATTTTGGCTTGCATTAGATGTACTAAACAGGACCTTTGGGAGAGGCCGCTGCTTATTATAAAACAGCTCGAGAAACATGAACTCATGGAATTTGTGTAATCTTTACACAAGGGGATAAGCAACAACAACAATGACACTACTTTCATTTCATGGTGGTGCAACTCTGGTACAAGTTTTACTTCTAATACAAGAGATTCGCATACTTGATTTTAAATTTACTGCTCTTCAAAATATCAGAAAATATTATGTCTAAAATCTAATTCAGTAGAACCTCCATTGTTGTTGTTGTTTCTTATCCCCTTGTGTAAAGATTACACCAATTCCAAGAACTAATTAGAGAGGTAGAGTGGCTAAACACTTCTTTGGCAGATTGTGAAGATTTCATTTGATCCCTTGTGGAGATCATGGAATAAAGTCCGCTCTGGGCTGACAAGGTCTATTAGCCAGAAACCATGGTCTCCAGGTGGGTGCTTCTCAGTTTGCCAAAGCTGGTGTTGTGGCTTTGTTACCGACCTGAGTCCACTAATTTACAGAGATGGTCAATAGATTGTGCTTATTTTTTTGCATTTGTTTTGATGGGAGATGCAACCTTTATTTTTATAGATCAATTTTCTCCCGGCAAAAAAGTCCATCTATACACACATATAGAGGAATTGCTTGCTATGGGACAGCTTAGAAAGTGGAGTATATCAGAGTAAGAGGAGTATTAAAAATGAATAGCCGAATAAAACTTTTTATTTTTAAACTTTTAATTTTAACAAGAACACAAAACTATTTGTTGTAACCTTGGAAGAAACTACGAAGCGAGTTAGCACCAACAGACAGCCTTTATTTTTCTCTCTCACACTATATACAACTCATTCGCTCTATTTATACAATTCTCAGTCACACGTAATCTGACAACAATGGTCAAATATGCAAATTATACAAAAAAAATAGGTAAATAACAGAAATCCTAACACTATTATTTAATATTATATTAATCCTATTTATATATCAAATACATAAATAAATCTTTGATTAAAAAGGCATATATTGGATCAAAATATCATTTATTTTACCAATATTTCAGTTGGCTGAACGCCAACCTTTATCAAGGTATTATAACATATTAATTTGTGTCCATACATTAATGTATTAATATGTTATAATACCTTAATAAAGGTTGGCGTTCAGCCAACTGAAATATTGGTAAAATGAATGATATTTTGATCCAATATATACCTTTTTTAATTAAATATTTATTTATGGATTGCTCTATTTTCAAAAAATATATACAGTAAAACCCCGCTATAACGAACCCTGGATATAACGAACCTTCCCTTATAACGAACCCACGCCGATTCCCAATTCCATTCCATTGAAAATACCATCGTTATAACGAACTTTGCGATTTTTAGAATAACGAACTACCCCTATAACGAACCTATTTCGGGTCCCAAAATGATAAAATCTATTAAAAATACTATGCTTATAACGAACTTAGAATTGTAATTTAAAAAAAAAAATTAAAAAACAAAATTTTGAGCATGTTTAAAGCTCGCGGATCGCGATTTCAAAACAATAAATTTAGCGGCATTGTTTGTTTGATTTTTACACTTTATTTTTGCTGTATGTTGTATAAATTTTTACACATTATACTTTTTATTAATTAGAATATCTTTGCATCCATTAAATTTGAAATATAAAAAATGCAAATGGCTTCCAAAATGAAGAAAACAAAGGCATTTTAAAAACAAAAGCATTATTTCATTTTAAAAAAAAGGCCATTTTCAGAACTTTTCAAAGTGAAACAACATAGGCAAAATGTTAAGAACATATTAAAATAAGAGAATATAACTTTTCTATTATAAAATATAAAATATAAAGTTATTAAAAATTGTTACAAAGAGGAATCAACTTCAACTTTTGCCGCGATCGCGATCGTACGTTTTAGGGCTAAAAAAAAAAAAGTCCAAATAAACGGTCCCGTGATGAAACAAAAATTATTTTTATGCCATTAACTATGGTGATTTTAAAGTCAGCAATGTTTTGCATGGCAGGTTAAAAAAAAAAAACGAAATCTAGACCTAGAAGAATATGGGGAAACATGAAATGGAAGAAAAACACTAACTTTATTTGAATGGTGCAATGCTTGGAAGAATGCTTTGAAACAACAAGGTATTAGAGCCATTTTTTCAAGTAAAAATTGTATTATATAATGTGATAATGATGTTTTAAAATCATTTCATATCTTTGAATATATATTTAATAAAACTTTGCCTAGGATTTGTCTTGATTTTTAACTTAGACATAGAGGTACATGTATGTTAATCATAAGAAGAACCTATTATCTAATGATTTCTATTATTATTCAGTATTAATATAAGGAAATTAGTCAATTAAGGGAATTAAAATAAAGTGACCACTATTAAGAGGCAGCCTCTTCTTGTGTGTATGGCTGTTTTTTAATTATACGGTCTAAAATTTTTGAAAAGTAAAAAAAAAATAGCCAAACCGTGGCTATAGTGAACCGTGGCTATAGTGAACCAAAAGCTCTGTCCCATTGGGGTTCACTATAGAGGGGTTTTACTGTATAACTATTTAGAAACTAAAGTTTAACACTATATAACCAAGTGAGATATTTATCTACAAGATGATTATTGACTAAAAGAAACTGAATATTCTTTAAAAATATTTATAGAACAGCACAGTTCTCCCAAACTTATCTCCAGCTTGAGGACCAACACCTAGATGGATCTCCCCAGGTATCTCTGTTGAGTTAGCTGCATATCTATCAGCAGTCGAGGACCACACCATCACCATCTTCTCGGCGGTGAAGTACGTGATCTTGGTATTCTTTGTAGATCGCGAAATGCGTGGTGTTGCTGGAGACCCACTGGCGATTCTCCACCAAACTCTGCAGCGCTGGCAGAGGCGCCATATTCATTGTACATAGTGTATATAATGTTTATTATCTTTTTTTAAATAGTGAAGACTGTGTACTTTGAATGTATTGACAAGATGTCAATAATATTATTTTAATTGTCAATTGTCTATCGGTAGTCTTGGATATTGATGGCGGGTCATTGGAACCTGTAGGAAAGTCCCACTTGCTGAAAGACTTGATCTAAAATGTCTTTATTTGATTTAGATGCATTTTCCTAGTCTTGGTGAGGTGACTATATAAATATCTACTTCTAACAAAGGTTTTAAAATTTTCTATTGTGACCATTCTTCATTTTTTTTTTTTGCTTATCCCTAGTACACGTGGTACAGGCCATGATAATCATGGTGGGTAATTAGCGACTGCTTTTACTGTAAGCGCACCACATGTCTACACATGTGAAAAGCAGTTCAACTTTTCACTTACAAATGTGCCAGAGCTCTGTTTGGTTACTTGCACTCGCTGGTGGGGTTGGGCTTTTGCAAGAATCGGGGGACCATTGGAGCATTTTTTTTTTTTTTTTAAACAGAAAAAAGTGTCCAATGCGGGAATCGAGCCCAGGTCGTAGTGGTCGAAAACCAAATGGTTTAACCAGCCTTCCACCGATCCCCCTATGCAAAGAATAATTCATGGAATAGCACAAAAACACCTGGGTATTAGTGAAATAGACATAGAAAACAGTTCTGAAAATGAGCAATCCATACTTATATCATAAGATAGTAAAAAGGGAAATAAATCTTTTATTCAATCCAATATATGCCTTTTTACTATCTAATGGAAAACACAGGAGAAAAAGAAATAAACACCATTTACTCACAAGGGAATGAAGACCACAAAAAAGACATCTCCTGATGTACAAGCCATTAGCAACTTTTAGTTGCACCATCAGGAGATGCCTCTATTTCTTAATTTATCCGCCTGATCAAAGTACAATTTCACCCGGTTGATAGACCTCAGCAAGGGCCCTCTCCAGGGTTACAGAAGAGATGTGCCTGTGTACTCATGTTAGAATCGACAACAAAGATGTCTGCTTCCATGTTAGAAACGGCCTCAAACTACAAGCAAAGTCAGACTTTCACCAAAGTGTGCCTGGATCATGGTTCCATGATCAACGAAAGCTGCACCCCTATACCCCATTCCTATCAAGCTTGAGAGGTATAGACTCAATAGAATTTGTGTCACAAGGGGATAAGAAACAACAACAACAACAAATCCAAATAAATAAATAGTGCATAACATTTCAGTAACAGTTTTGTCTGCTATCTTGTTTACACACATGATAACAATAACTATTTTAAACGATGCTGTGGAATATTTTCTCATCAGTACTTTTGTATGCTGTTACCGAAACGTCACAAACTATTTATCTATTTGGATTTGTGGTCTTATTACCTTGTGTTTATAATCTATAATCCAAATATATTGTGGCTTATCACACCATTTACTGTTTAAAAGTTTGCTGTTTAGATGCACTAAACAGGACCTTTGGGAGAGGCCACTACTTATCATAAAACAGCTTTAAGAGCATGAACTCATGGAATTGGTGTAATCTTTACACAAGGGGATAAAAAAAAAAACAACAACAAAAGTTTGTTGTAAACAACAGGATCCATCTGCTCATAAGTTTTGCCTGTCTAGAAATGAGATAAATACGATGAGAGAAGATTTTGTATTACAGAAAGACATGTCACATATGGCTGGATAACACACATGGACCCACCTGTGGAGAGAGGAGAGGAAGCCGGACTGCTCCCAGCAATGGAGCCAGCCGGGACTGTCTGGCGGACAGGTCGTGGTGGATCCAGGTGAGCAGGGCCCGGAACACAGCTTCCTCCCCCGGCACATTGAGCTCATCACACAGCAGCAGCCGGCGCACCTCGTCCGCACACAGCATCAGGAATTCCTGGCAGTGCACCACCTCCAGGAAGTGGCTCTGGACACATACACACAACTGGAGATTTGTATTAATTATAACGGTGTTATATGTTGTTGTTGTTTCTTATCCCCTTGTGTAAAGATTACACAAATTCCATGTCTCATGGAATGGGGTGTAGGGGTGCAGCTTTCGTTGATCATGGCACCATGATCTAGGCACACTTTGGTGAAAGTCTGACTTTGCCTGCAGTTTGAGGCTGTTCCTAACATGGAAGCAGATGCCTTCGCTGCCGACTCTAACATGAGTACAGACGCAGCTCCTCCGTATCCCTGGAGTGGGACCCATGCTGAGGTCCATCAACTGGGTCAGTTGAAGTCAGGATTTTTAAAGAGGTCTACTCCTCTTCTAACAATGCTGCTGTTGGTCCGCGACTGCTTATTTGTCAGAGTTATTCTGCTTGTTTCTCAGCTGGCCTTTATATCTGAAGGTCGTTCCCCTATCCGCCACCTGGGGACACGCCCTATAGCAGTCAGCTCTGCCAAGGGACGGTGTTATATAGTCAACCTAACTCCTGTAGAAATGCTCCACCCTCTGCAGAACTCCGAAACAAGCAGAATAACTCCGATGAATAACCAGTCGCAGACCAACAGCAGCATTGTTAGAAAGAGGAGAAAGATCTCTTTAAAAATCCTGAGTTCAAAACAGACCTGGTTGATAAAACTCATCAAGGGCCCTCTCCAGGGATAGGAAGGAACTGTGTCTGTACTTATGTTAGAGTCGGCAGCAAAGGCATCTGCTTCCATGTTACAAACAGCCTTAAATTGCATGTAAAGTTAGACTTTCACCATAGTATACCCGGATCACGATGCCATGATCAACGAAACCTACACCCCAATTCCATGAAATCAGCTCATGTAGCATGGACTCTTGTTAACCTTGTAACATCTAACATGTGATCTTTGTACAAAGGGATAAGAAACAACAACAACACAATTCTCTTTCTCATTAATTGTCAGGACTTCTCGTTGCACAAACATTCCTAATTTACAAAAATAATAAATTTATATTTTCTCTTCCTATTAATTTATTTGGTTTAGGTCTTTTTTTTTTTTTTGCTTATCCCTAGTACACGTGGTACAGACCATGGTAATCATGGTGGGTAGAAGTAGGCGACTGCTTTTACTGTAAGTGCACCACATGTCTACACATGTGAAAAGCAGTTCGACTCTGCACTTACAAATGTGCCAGAGCCCCGTTTGGTTACTTGCACTCGCTGGTGGGTTTGGACTTTTGCAAGAATGGGGGCCATTGGAGCATTTTTTTTTTAACAGAATAAAGTGCCCATCGAACCTGGGTTGTAGCGGTCAAAAACCAACGGTTTAGACCATCCTTTCACTGATCCCCCTTATTTTCTTTAGCTATAATCTAAATTGTGCTTTATCACTCTTAATTATTTATTAACAGATTAAGGGATAGAAGTAAACATGGATTCAACATCTAAAGATATAATTCTTTGATTTCCACATTTAGCTTCATGTCAATAATATCTTCTTTGAATTCATAGGAATTTTAACAATTTCATTTTCATTAAAATATTGGTAGATTTTTAATTGTTATGCTAACCATTTTGCCAAGGCATATGTTGGTGAAGGTTTATTGTTTACTATTGGGGCGTAATGGGCAGTTAGGCTTGTGGATCTTTGGAGCACCATATATATTGGGAACATGTGCATCATAATTTTTCAACTTGGTTAAAGCCTATAATTAATATATTGGTTTTTTCTTCAGTTTTTAAGTATGGTGTTCAATTTATTTTTGAAGTTTTTTGTTGGATCATTTTGTATAGGAGAATAGATGCCTCTAACGGGAGTGGCCTCTCATGGAGGTTGTTCTACTGTATTAGTGAACACACTATCAATGGTGTGGGGAGATATACCATAATGTAGGAGTGGGCCAGGGAGTGCAGCTGGGAGCACCCCTGGGACTCTGCAAACATGGAGATGCCCAGGCAGTTGGAGGGGTGGAGGCGGGCTGACAGGAAGGAACAGCAGACCTGCACCACCCGGGGAAGCTGCAGCAGATTGGCTGTGGCCAGCACCACCTCTACTGTCTCCTCCCGCAGCTCTATCTCTCCTGGACACACCAACTGGATCTTTGACCATTTGTTGACAATGGCTGATTATGGAGGGTGGTAACAATGGCTATATTTTATTATTAAAGGATTGTGGATTTCGACAAATTATAAGATGCAGCGAAACACTTTTTTTAATTTACTTGATTAAAGAAAACTTTTGTGCAAGCCCTTCTTCAGCTTACTAAAACCAAGAGCTTGAAGGGCTTGCCGGAAAGATTCCTTTAATCGAGTGAATAAAAAGTATTTTGCAGATTTACAGTATTTCCTGATTTTTTCGTAATGGCTATAATGGTTGCTAAGGAGGGATCAATAAAGGTTGCCATGAAGGTACTATGGTTGTTAAGGCAGGGTCAACAATGGTTGCCATGAAGGTACTATGGTTGTTAAGGCAGGGTCAACAATGGTTGCTATGAAGGTACTATGGTTGTTAAGGCAGGGTCAAAAATGGTTGCCATGAAGGTACTATGGTTGTTAAGGCAGGGTCAACAATGGTTGCCATGAAGGTACTATGGTTGTTAAGGCAGGGTCAACAATGGTTGCTATGAAGGTACTATGGTTGTTAAGGCAGGGTCAAAAATGGTTGCCATGAAGGTACTATGGTTGTTAAGGCAGGGTCAACAATGGTTGCTATGAAGGTACTATGGTTGTTAAGGCAGGGTCAAAAATGGTTGCCATGAAGGTACTATGGTTGTTAAGGCAGGGTCAACAATGGTTGCCATGAAGGTACTATGGTTGTTAAGGCAGGGTCAACAATGGTTGCTATGAAGGTACTATGGTTGTTAAGGCAGGGTCAACAATGGTTGCTATGAAGGTACTATGGTTGTTAAGGCAGGGTCAAAAATGGTTGCTATGGAGGGGTCAATAATGGTTTCCATGGTGAGGTTAACAATGGTTGCTATGGAGGGGTCAATAATGGTTTCCATGGTGAGGTTAACAATGGTTGCTATGGAGGGGTCAATAATGGTTTCCATGGTGAGGTTAACAATGGTTGCTATGGAGGGGTCAATAATGGTTTCCATGGTGAGGTTAACAATGGTTGCTATGGAGGGGTCAATAATGGTTTCCATGGTGGGGTTAACAATGGTTGCTATGGAGGGGTCAATAATGGTTTCCATGGTGGGGTTAACAATAGTTGCTATGGAGGGGTCAATAATGGTTTCCATGGTGGGGTTAACAATGGTTGCTATGGAGGGGTTAACAATGGTTTCCATGGTGGGGTCAATAATGGTTTCCGTGGTGGGGTCAACAATGGTTTCCATGGTGAGGTCAACAATGGCTTCCATGGTAGGGTCAATAATGGTTTCCATGGTGGAGTCAATAATGGTGTCTATGAGGGGTCAACAATGGGTGCCTTGGAGGGGTCAACAATGGGTGCCTTGGAGGGGTCAAAAATGGGTGCCATGGGGTGGTCAACAATGGGTGCCTTGGAGGGGTCAACAATGGGTGCCTTGGAGGGGTCAACAATGGGTGCCTTGGAGGGGTCAACAATGGGTGCCATGGAGGGGTCGACAAATGGTGCCATGGAGGGGTCAACAATGGGTGCCTTGGAGGGGCCAACAATGGGTGCCTTGGAGGGGTCAACAATGGGGGCCTTGGAGGGGTCAACAATGGGGGCCTTGGAGGGGTCAACAATGGGGGCCTTGGAGGGGTCAACAATGGGTGCCATGGAGGGGTCAACAATGGGTACCTTGGAGGGGTCAACAATGGGTGCCGTGGAGGGGTCAACAATGGGTGCCATGGTGGGGTCAATAATGGTGTCTATGAGGGGTCAACAATGGGTGCCTTGGAGGGGTCAACAATGGTTTCCATGGAGGGGTCAATAATGGGTGCCTTGGAGGGGTCAACAATGAGTGCCTTGGAGGGGTCAACAATGGGGGCCTTGGAGGGGTCAACAATTGGTGCCATGGAGGGGTAACAATGGGTGCCTTGGAGGGGTCAAAAATGGGTGCCTTGGAGAGGCCAACAATGGGTGCCTTGGAGGGGTCAACAATGGGGGCCTTGGAGGGGTCAATAATGGGTGCCTTGGAGGGGCCAACAATGGGTGCCTTGGAGGGGTCAACAATGGGTGCCATGGTGGGGTCAATAATGGTGTCTATGAGGGGTCAACAATGGGTGCCTTGGAAGGGTCAACAATGGTTTTCATGGAGGGGTCAATAATGGTGTCTATGAGGGGTCAACAATGGGTGCCTTGGAGGGGTCAACAATGGGTGCCTTGGAGGGGTCAACAATGGGTGCCTTGGAGGGGTCAACAATGGGTGCCATGGGGTGGTCAACAATGGGTGCCATGGAGGGGTCAACAATTGTAGCAATAGAGGTTCAGCAATGAATGTTTAATCTAAAAGTAAATCCTTTTGCAAGTTTTTGTTAACTTCAACCACAAGCTTTCAATTTTAACAATGAATGTTAAGGAATGATAAAGCACAATTTGGATTATAGATTATAATAAAAGAAAACAAGACCTAATCCAAATAGTTTATTAGTGTGTGACGTTTCGGCAACAACATTGTCACCATCATCAGACAAAAGAATTAAAAAAAAAAAAAAAAAAAAATGGAAAAAAAAATTTTTTTTTTTTAATTCTTTTGTCAGATGATGGTGACAATGTTGTTGCCAAAACGTCACACACTAATAAATTAATTGGATTAGGTCTTGTTTTCTTTTATGAATGTTAAGGAGTAAGTTGTGAATTATTCCTGGACTCACCAGTGTAACAGTATCTAAGAAGGGAAGACAGGGCGTCAGGATCCACATCCCGCAGCACCACCTCGTGCTGGCCGGCCTCCCGTAGGTCCCCAGCAAACATGGCAGTGAAGTAGTCCGATGCCGCCGCCAGAACCAGGCGGTGGGCGGGCAGTCTGCGGCCGGCTGCCACCAGGACCACGTCTGTCAGCCTCTCCCTCTGGAGCAGCGCCCACATCCGCTCCAGACTGCTCCTGGCCCACGGCTGCTCTGCTGGTGTGGCACTGCCGCTGCTCTCGCCTGCTGGGGAACTGGCTCCGTGCATCTGATCACCACCATAGCAGTGTAGAGATGGAACAATACTCTTTGGGGTAAAACTGGGGAATTTGCTTTGTGCATCTGATCAAACCTCCTCTAGTTTAATATATAGTTGATCCTTGCTATAACATCACTTTATTTACTTTATTTTTAAATCAATATATAAATACATTAGAACCTCCCTGTAAAGAATACCTAATTACAGAGCCAAAGTGTCCTTTAGGTGTCCTCTTACAAGGAGAGTTGCTAAATTGTAAAAATGGTAATTTTGCAAATGAAAACTGTCCTTTGTGGAGAGATGTCCTCTTACCGGAGAGTTTCTAAATTGTGAAAAATGGTAATTTTGCAAATGAAAACTGTCCTTTGCGAAAAGGTGTCCGCTAAAGGAAGTTTCTACTGTACATATATACATTGACTATACATCTAATTGCAGAGCCAAGGTGTCCTTTAAGTATCTTCTTACCGGAGAGTGACTAAATAGTAAAAATGGTATTTTTGCGAATGCAAACTGTCCTTTGTAGAAAGGTGTCCTCTATCGTGAGTGTCCTCTCATGGAGTATATATGTTATACTGTATATAAAATGTAATATAACAATCTACTCTCATTATAACAAGGGATGACATCATCACTCCAAAATCCAATAAAATAATCTCTTGTATCAATATTAAGCATCAGGCTTCCAGGGAGATAAGTTTCTTTTTTGAAAACTTTTAATTTATATCTCTAGCTTTTTCTAAAAAGTAACTTTTTCCTGGAAGCTTGATGATTTCACCTTGAGAGAAATAATGTTTTCAAGACATTTTGTAAGAACTTGTGCAATTTTGTCCATTGTGATACCATAAGGTTGTTATATAGAGAGTATCCAGTGTATATGTGTCTTTAACACAAATAACTTTATACAATAGAACTACCTCCCTGTAAAGGACAACACCTAATTACAAAGCCAAAGTGTCCTTTAGGAAGAGGTATCCTCTTACCAGAGAGTTGCTAAATAGTAAAAATGGTAATTTTGATAATGAAAACTGTCCTTTGTAGAGAGGTGTCTGCTAGTGTGAGTGTCCTTTCATGGAGGTTCTACTGTATGTTAAAAAAAAAAAAAAAAGGGAAAAAAATAGTAAATTAAAAAAAAATAAGTGTCATCTTTCAACCTGACAAGTTGGTATGAATCTGTTCTCTAGAGGTGAGGAGAGACACAACTAATGAGCTTGACTAATTAATTAGTGTGAGAAACATCGTTAGCTTGGAAGACAGCCATGTTTTAAATACAACACCAAGGAAGTTACCTCTTACACCTATTCCTTCCTAGTTTTATGCAATTTCCCATTCAGTTCAGACATTGTTGGTGGTTTGACAATATGGCTTACACTTCATTGGATTCTTCCTTTCCTTTCATATCTTATTTAAATTTCATTATACAAGAAAATAAGACCTAATCCAAATAATTTAATAGTGTGTGACGTTTCGGCAACAGCAATGTCACCATCATCAGACAAAAGAATAAATGGATTAGGTATAATTTCTTGTATTATAATCTATAATCCAAATTGTGCTTTATCATAAATTTTATTAGGGATACTTTAGCTGACATACATGTATACAGTTGTGCCTATACATAAACACAAGGTCATAAATAGAATCTTACAGTGATGACATTGATATTCACTTTAGAATTCATTTTCTTCAGCTCATAGGAATAATAACTTCTTAGGTCCATTGAAGTCTATAAAAATGATAAAGCACAATTTGGATTATAGATTATAAACACAGGGTAATAAGACCAAATCCAAATAAATAAATAAATAGCGTGCAACGTTTTGGTAACAGTGTTGTTACCATCTTCAGACAAAATGGTACAGAATGGTACAAAATGGACAAGATTGTAACAACGCTGTTACCGAAACGTCACACACTATTTATTTATTCGGATTTGGTCTTGTTACCTTGTGTTTATAATCCAAATTGTGCCTTATCCTTTTGTCTACACATATTTACAATAATTTTAGGCTGAATAGTCATAAGATATTAACAAGGAGAAAGGGAGGGTTAAAAAAAAAAAAAAAGAAGGAAGCATTGTCATCAAATATTTACAACAAAATCAGTTTATTTATCATTATCATTAAAAGAGAAGAAAAAGATTCATCAGGTTGTAATTTTTGGTGTTTCTTCTCCACAAAACTTTGAATGTCTTCATTAGGCACGCATACCTTGTACAACTATCTTCTCCCTAATTGAAGGCTCAGGAATTCAAGTTGCCATATCTATCAAAGACCCATCTTTCCAAGTTAGTGGTTATTTATATACAGCAACCTTAAGGTAATAAGATCAAATCCAAATAAATAAATAGTGTGTGATGTTTCAGTAACAGCCTTATTACCATCTTCAGACAAAAGTACTGAATGAGAAATTATATCACAGCATGTCTTAAAGAAATACTGTTATTCAAATTATTTAAAACAAGCTGTGATATAATTTCTCATTCAGTACTTTTGTCTGAAGATGGTAAACAATGCTGTTATTGATACGTCACACACTATTTATTTATATGGATTTCGTTCAATTTCGGTGCTATAGACAGGCTTAACTGTATATATTTATTTATATACAATAAAATCCTAAATAATTGCTATTAGATATTCAAGGAATGAAAAAAAAAAAGTTAAAGAACATATCAGGAACGTAAGAAACCAAGATAGCAGATCCCTTATTTATCAACATGAGGATTCTACTGGCCATCATTTTAACTTACAAGATGTCAAGTGTTACTTCCGGAATATATTCTCTAAATATAATAGACTTATTCTTGAATCCTTGATTTCGAACGATAAAAAGAGCATTAATAGAAGGATCGATATACCGCAGCAGTACCTTCATATATCCCATAGCTAAATTCATGGTTTCTCACCCGGAGAGTTGGAATAGAATGATGTTAGTTGTATAAATACATAGTCGGTTTGTTTATTTTTTGCCTTATTGTAATTGCCAAGACTTATTTTAGTCCTTTTTATGCAATTTTAGCGTATCTCAAATTTCATAGTTTTAGAATTTATTTTTAATTTTTAGAATTTATTTTTAACTTAAAGTTTTCGGCATATTTGCATGTATCGTTGTATACAATATATTTTATTACAATTTGTTTAATTTACTTCCGGTAGGATTAGTTCTACACCTTATATATAGTTTAGATTTGGTGTTATTTGTATATATATATTTTTTTGCGAAATCGGCCTGAAGATAGGCTAACGCCTGAAAGCTCGCCAACATTTAGAACAAAGAAACTCTTTGCAATTTTTTTTGTTTCTTCCTTTCATTCCTTGAATTTATTTATATAATATGTTACTCTGTATGCTGATTCAAAACATCTAGAATCAGCTCTTAGCTTTTGCAAATCAATTTGATTAATTTTTAAAATTTTTATCTGAAGACTCATAGAGTAATATATTTTATCTTATAGATTTTACTTGTCATTTAAAGAGTTTATAATATTATCATGTTTTATCTATGCCATAATATGGCTTAGTTCTCCAAAGAGGGTGGAAAGGATTAAACTTTTTTTTTCATTTCAGGAAAACATATTTATAGTTGATACTAAGGAATTTCTATTCATGATAAAATTGTGAAAAAGTATTAAAATTACAAATATATTCTCACAATGAGCATCTTTTTTTATTTAAAAAACGCTAGCTTTCAAGCGTTAATCGCTCTTCAATGGGCTTACTATAATATCGACTTTATCCCACCAGAAATATTATAGTAAGCCCGTTGAAGAGCGATTAACGCCTGAAAGCTAGCGTTTTTAAAATAAAAAAGATACTCATTGTGTGAGAATATATTTGTAATTTTAATACTAAGGAATTTAACTTGTAAGATATTTAACTATGTTTATGCAATATATTATATATAAAATATTATAAATACTTTTAATTATTCATTTGAAATCTGCGTTTCTTAGTGAAAGGAAAAAAAAAACCAACTGTCAAAATATATAATTATATACATATTATAAAATTTCTGCATATATATTTTTGAAAAATTATTTATATGTTTTGTGCGTATTTATTTTTATGTTTTCAATTTATATATAGATAAACTTTTTTTGAATAAGAATTTTTGGACAATATATATACGTACCTCTTAATTGTGGTAAAAGCAATACGAAAATTTAAAATATTCTAAATCAAACGTTAGAATGGAATACGCACATTAAGACTTAAGACCAAAATGTGAATGTTAACTCTAAGAAACTTTGGGTCATTATACTCCTTATGGTTCTTTGACTGGGTGTAAACAATTCAAGTCCAAAACAGACAGGGTGAATGGCATCTTACGTAATTTTGAATTTGTTTATTTGAAGTAAAATATCAGCATACCTTATTTTATAAGCTCCATCAAGTATTAAATATCATTTTTATAAAATACATATTTTTAAAATAGACATATAAATGACGCGTAGAAGAAAAGTTTAATAAACTCGAAGAAAAAAAAAGCGAATCCTTAACGATAACTTATAAACAAAGCAGTGTAGTCAAGTTAGTGTTCAAAATTCAAAAATCCCTTAATTGAATTTTAGCTCTTTTTTATTTAATTGAATTTACTTAAATGATATATTTTTAAAATAAATAGTTAATATATTGAAAGCATAAACAACATTTAATAGGTATTCACCTTCAACATTTTCTTTTTAGCTTCCAGAGAGATATTTTTTTTTCTTAAAATTTTATAAATGATTACTTCCTTGTTTATTGTAGTAAAGATATATTTATAATATTTAATATTTATTTTGAATGCTTAATTAAAGTTTTTAACAGTGTTATTTTAGATTAATAACCTCATTTCCCCCCAAGATTGAAAATTTGCAACAATTTACACACAACTTGATCACAACTAAAATATATATTTCATTACAAACTGGGTTGTACGCGAATACACCTATGATAAACAATTTAGAGTTGTATGGTAGAATAATTAGAATTATTTTATATATAGTTAAGAACATATTTTTGCACTTTATTACACACGCAAAAACAAAAGTTATTAATTGTATTCTGTGATATTTTCTGAAAAATCATTATCGCATAGAAATTAGTTAATAAAATATGAAGTTTTATAGCAGTATTTACTTATTTTTTGGAAACTATACTTGTATATCTCTTCTGGCCAAAAAGGGCAGAAGTTCCCTGCAGTACGAGTTTAACAAATTTAATAAAATATTCCAGAATTTCTTCCCTGGAGTGGCACATTTTTCTAACATGGATTTGAAATTTCCAAATGTTAATGAAGTGCAAAACCTAATTTTTTCCCAAAAATGCCCAAAATTCAAACTTAAAAGGCATTTCAGAGAAAAATTTATCATTATCACACATATTTAAAAAATAAACAAACAAATTTTGAAAATAACTTGGCAAAGAAATAGCAGACAATAATTATGTGTTTATAAACATGGCGATGTCTTAATTTTCTCATAAAGATAAAAATTAATTATTTTTACAAAGATTTAATCTTAAAAAATATATCCAAAAATTATATTCATCATGCCCATTTCTGAGGTAAACTTTTAAATATATATATCCAATAAATTTCGTATCTCTTAATTCTAAATGTGTGAATTCAGACCTAGCCTGTCCCGTTTGCGTTTTATTTTTATTAAACGGATCACTTTATTTTATAATAACCATAATTATGGAGGATTCAAATAACAGTAGAACTCTGTGTGTATCAACTAATAAGCTTATTATTGTACAAACTAATATACTATTGGTATTTGAAGAACATTTTAAAATGAATGAAAGGTTATACACTTGGGTTTAAAGATTTGAAAATGGAACATGTTTCATAGAAAAATATTAATTTTTCATGAAAGTGTTGATCATAGCTACAAATCAGGTAACAAAAGTGTAAACTATATTTTTTTAAATTGTCAAGATGTTTAGTGTTATTAGTATTTAGAGACCATTACTGCAATATCATAAAGTAATTTTTTTTCTGCCCTTACTGTAATGGTAAAAATATTGGGAGGGTCAGACCCATCATTGGTGAATCTCCAAAGCCCAATACAATAGTATGATAGATAGACTAGTGAAACCACTGGGAGGATTCACTACTTATGAGTCAGGCCCCCACAGTTTTCTTCTCATTGCATTAAGGGCAGTAGGAAATTATTTTATTTGACAAAAAGGAAGCAATTGCAATTAAAGAGCTTCTAATTTGATAAAAAAATATGCATCAAGTGGGGTTTATAAGTCACACAATTTGGATTATTCTATATACAGTTATGAGCGTCATTCCTCATCTCCTAATCAACAATCAGTCATCAGTTTTCATCTCTGTCACCGTTTGCTTTTTTTTTTGGAATGGCGCCCTCCTATTGGTTGGCTACGGTCAAGCCACCTTTGCCCCCCCCCCCTCCCACTCGCTATTTCGTCTTTGTAACTATTGTGTTGGAGCGGGTCGCTCCCTAAATAAATGCATATATTAGATAATAACCAAATGGAATTCTCTCTTTCTTTTACCCAGTAAGAGACGCCTACGGAAGCCAACAGTACATAGACAGATAAAGCACATAGGCTATAGTTATTAAATAACATATGCAATTATTTAAGGCGCCAATTTATAATTGTAACAAATAGTATTTGAATCAAAACATTCAATCGGGTAAAACACAGGCGTTGCCGGGGTCATTCGGCTAGTAGATTATAAACACAAGGTAATAAGACCAAATCCAAATAAATAAATAGTGTGTGAGGTTTCGGTAACAGCGTTGTTACCATCATCAGACAAAAGTACTGAATGGTACTATGGGATGCTGTTACCGAGAAGTCACACACTATTTATTTATTTAGATTTGGTCTTATTACCTTGTGTTTATCAAATGGGGTTAAAATTTAGGATACATTCTTAGTGAATTGTTATTCATTTTAAGTATTCATCATTTTTCATTTGAATTCATTTTCATTTAACACTAAAATGAGATTTATATTTGCTTCTTTGATAAAGCACAATTTGGATTATAGATACAAGAAAATAAGACCTAATCCAAATAAATTAATAGTATGTGATGTTTCGGTAACAGTGTTGTTACTATCATCAGACAAAAAAGAATAAATATCATTAGAAATATCATTATAAAATAAAATTATTTATTCTTTTGTCTGATGATGATAACAACGCTGTTACAAAAATGTCACACACAATCAATTTACTTGGTTTAGGTCTTATTTTCTTGTTGCTATTTGCTTTATATTTTCTACAAAAAAAAAAAAAACTTATTTAAAAATATATCTGGTATTTAAAATATGAATAAAAAGTATAAACTAAGTAAAAAAATATAAAGTTAAACCTGTCTATAGTGCTCCCTCTAAATAGCACCATCCTCTCTATAGCGCCCGATTCTAAACATTAAAATGTCAACATTTTACATTAAAAGTGACCTGTCTATAGCACCCCCTCTCTATAGCACCCTATTTTGGCGAGTCCCAAGAGACAGGTTTAACTGTATATATATGGGTTAAAATAAAGAGGTTATACTGTATACATACAGTTAAACCTGGTGCCCCCTCTTGGGACTCACCAAAATAGGGTGCTATAGACAGGTCACTTTTAATGGAAGATGTTTACATTTTAATGTTTAAAATTGGGCGCTATAGAGAGGAAGGTGCTATTTAGAGGGGACACTATAGACAGGTTTAACTGTATATATACAATATAACCTCTTTATTTCAACCCTCTTTAATTCAACACTTACTTTTATTGAACAATTTTCGAATCTCAATTTATTCTATTCTTTTATAATTCAACACTGACTTTAAATCAACAGAAAATTCTAATCCTAGGGCTGTGGAAGTAAAGGACTGGATAATGCTAGCCAGAGTGATGCCAATAATTTATGACCCAAGGATATACCTAGATTGTACCAAACCTGCATTGTCACTCAACACCACATTCTGAGTAGTGCTCCCCGTCTTAATGACAAAGGCAGACACATTCTACTTCACCCAGTCATAATGGTTGTCAAGTCTCCCCACTATGCTGCATCAGCCGTCGCACAGAATAATCAGGGCCACGTCTGGAGTTTAGGCAGAGGGCTTCATTCGAAAAATTCTCTACAGTCTCCCAATGCCATTTTAGTCTCAAGCTTTACAAGCTTGATACCTTAATATGATTGAGTAGAGATAAGAAAGAAGAAGATAAGTACATTCTGGAACTCCACCTTTGCCCGTCCCAAGCCCGGATGAAAAAAGAGGAGGGGGAGCAGTAACAAGCTCATTAAAAAACCAGCGTTCAGCTGGCCCGGCTGATAGTACCCTGTAAGGCTCCTGATCCAGGGATTACTACTCCATGTTAGGAGCGGCTGTACATGGCGTCTGTTCCTCATGTCAGAGGCGGCCATTTCTTTTGGATCTAAGTCGGCCTGCCACTGAGTAGTGCTCCCAGTCTTAATGACAAAGGTAGATGCATTCTACTTCACCCAGTCATGATGGTTGTCAAACAGACACCATCACAACTTGATACCCTAATATGTTTGAGTGGAGATAAGAAAGAAGAGTATATTCTGGCAACCTGACAGATTTGGTGAATTGTGCCTCAAACCTGATTTACATACAGCTATTTTAATAATAAAAAAAAACAACTTTAAATTGACCCAACAATAATTCAACTGATTTTGGATAAGGCACAATTTGGATTATAGATGATAAACACAAGGTAATAAGACCCAAATAAATAAATAGTGTGTGATGTTTTGGTGACAGCGTTGTTACCATCTTCAGACAAAAAGTACTGAATGAGTACTGTAGTAGTAATGAATAGTACTGTATGAGAAAGAATAAGTACTCTTGTCTGATGATGGTAACAACGTTGTTACCGAAACGTCACTCACTATTTATTTGGATTTAGTCTTATTACCTTGTGTTCAACTGATTTTTAAAATCAAATTTTGGCAACATTAGATAATTCATGTTTTTAAATACATTTTATTGCTAAAAATACAATACTTTGGCATGTGGAGCACAGCGACCATAGTTAGCATATGCACATAGTGCTTAAAAGTGTTGCAATATGTCACAAATATTGGTACATATGAAAATTTGAAACTATTATAGATGCATATGACTCTTTTACAAATTAATTAATTTCTACTGCCCTTACTGCATTGGAAAAATTAATGGGAGGGCCTGGTTTTTTCCATTGTAGTAAGGGCAGTAGAAATTGTTTAATTTGTAAAAGAATCATACGCATCTATAATAGTTTAGAATTTTCATAACAGATGGTCGCTGATGCATCATAATATAATTGGCGCCTATGTCGTGTGTCATTTTTGTTTTCTCCTGGATGATTTAGGCTTAACTCTAAAGCAGCTTTTAGTCACTTGGGTAAGCAATAAGATGTCTTAGAGAGTAACTTGTGCTGCTCTGTCTGAGGAAAGACGAAAACTAAATGATAAAATGGGGCAACTTTGTCCTTCATTTCCGGCACTAATTAATGAAATATCAAAGAATAGGTATATAGCGTTGGCGATATTTGGATTCCACAGGATTATATCCCGGGCCACACAGTGTTCTCCCCATCCCTTGTGAACTGGCGAATCCTGTATAGGGCGAGAGGCCCTAAATAAAGGCTTTGTTGTTTGTTTGTCTTAGAGAGTAACATTCTGCTATTTCAAATAACACACAGAAGAGGAAAGACCTGCTTGTCTTTTGAAGATTGATCAGCTAGAATGGTAATCCTAGAAAAATGTTCTCTAGAAGTGAAATTGTTCTGTTTCTCTTAGTATGTTTAACATTTTTGGGCAATAATCCACTTTGTTTATTACAACTGCATGAAATGTCAAGAAGCCAAAGATATTGGGTTAATTGGGAGTAATTTTTATTTTGCCGGACATTCGATCCATTAATATAAGGTAATAAGATCAAATTCAAATGAATAGTGTGTGATGTTTCGGTAACATCGTTGTTACTTTAGACAAAAGTACTGACTCCAAGTACTTTTGTCTGATAGGGTTGGTAGAAAAGGTGGTCTAAACCATTGGTTTTTCAAACTCTATGACCCGGGATCGAATCCCGTATTGGGCACTTTTTTCTAATTAAAAAAAAAAATGCTCCAATGGTCTCTGATTCTCACAAAAGTCCAACCCTACCAGCAAGTACAAGTAACCAAACGGGGGCTCTGGCACATTTGTAAGTGCAAAGTCAAACTACTTTTCACATGTGTAGACATGTGGTTGTACTTACAATAAAAGCAGTCGCTAACTACCCACCATGATTTTCGTGGCCTGTACTAAATGTACTAGGAACTTTTGTTTGATGATGGCAATAACGTGGGATGTGGTCTAGTTAGCTTATATATGTTTCTAATCTATACTTGTACCTAATCAGGGGTTGGAGCTAAGTCGTCCTGCTACTGAGTAGTGCTCCCAGTCTTAATATAAATATATTGACATAAGCAGACACATTCACCCAATCATTTTTGTTGTCAAGTCTCTTATGATGAGCTCTAACTCATCCCCAGAAGACACCATCAACAAGCTTTACAGGCTTGATACCCTGATATGATTGAGTGGAGATAAGAAAGAAGAAGAGGGGTTATCCAGTAACACACCCAAGATAGTGGACATTGCTGCTGCTGTGATAGAGATGTATGGAGACATCTGAGGCTCTTCATTGGACATGACAACAACAACAACAATCAGGTTATCCAGTAATGAACTGAAAGTAGAATTGTGGGTGTGTGAATCAGATTGGGAGTGAGGTGTCCCTTCGGTCCAGCCAGCCCCCGCCACTGACCGGACTCCGGGGGAGACAGGGCCTGCTGTTCTACTGTCTGGTGGTGGTGCTGTGTCTGGTGGCCCTCTGCAACCTGGCTGTAAGCTCCACTCCTTGTCTCTGGCTCGTTGTGAAAGTCTGAGAGCTAGATAGATTAAAAAATAAAAGATTTTTGGTCCCAGAAGCTTCTTGAAAAACCAAGAAATGGGTATTTAAGGCCAAACTTGCGTAAATACGCTTAACGCATGAAAAAATGATAGAAAAAATACATATAGATATTGATGACTGTTGATGTAGGTGACCCTGGTACTGCTGAGTGTGCTCCGTATTGGCTACGGCATGGAGAGCCTGGAGCTGGTGCCACCAGGATTACTGCTCCGGTTCCTCAACCACGTGGACCTGGGTACAGTGGTGCCCTCTACTGGAGAGGTTGGAGGTCTGCCGGACAGGGATCTGCCCATCATTGGTCTGGACAACCAGCCGGTAGGTTGGACATCTTGTTGGGACCAGAGAATTCTGGCAGCTTCCTTGTCTGGATTCAAGGCACTAAGCCAATGTCATTACCATTTGGGATTAATATACTTTGCATGATAAAATGTAATAAGACCAAATCCAAATAAATAGCGTGTAGTAACTTCTTAGGTCCATTAAAGTCTATAAAAATGATAAGGTACAATTTGGATTATAGATTAGAAATAAAAGGTAATAAGACCAAATCCAATTATATAAATAGTATGGTTGTTGGAATTTAATCTTATTACCTTTTATTTCAGTCCAACCCAACCAGCAAGTCAAGTAACCAAACAGGGCTCTGGCACATTTGTAAGTAAAACGAAAATTGAAATTATACCGCGAATGTTTCTTTTTATAAAAATCAAAATTTATTTTCAAAGAGAAATAGCGACATTTCTAACTTTGAGGATGAGGTATGGAAAGGTGAAACATGAAGAGTAATGGCGAACGGAAAAATAAAAAGTGTCCAGGGGCGGGAATCGAACCCACACCCTTCTGCTTACCGGGCAGGTGCCTTGTCCACTCGGCTACCCTGGACGTATTTTTCCGTTCGTAACTAATACTTAAAGTAACATTTAAAATACAATATAACGCGGCTGATGATTGTAAAATGAAAATTGAAATTATACCGCGAATGTTTCTTTTTATAAAAATCGAAATTTATTTTCAAAGAGAAATAGCGACATTTCTAACTTTGAGGATGAGGTATGGAAAGGTGAAACATGAAGAGTAATGGCGAACGGAAAAATAAAAAGTGTCCAGGGGCGGGAATCGAACCCACACCCTTCTGCTTACCGGGCAGGTGCCTTGTCCACTCGGCTACCCTGGACGTATTTTTCCGTTCGTAACTAATACTTAAAGTAACATTTAAAATACAATATAATGCGGCTGATGATTGTAAAACGAAAATTGAAATTATACCGCGAATGTTTCTTTTTATAAAAATCGAAATTTATTTTCAAAGAGAAATAGCGACATTTCTAACTTTGAGGATGAGGTATGGAAAGGTGAAACATGAAGAGTAATGGCGAACGGAAAAATAAAAAGTGTCCAGGGGCGGGAATCGAACCCACACCCTTCTGCTTACCGGGCAGGTGCCTTGTCCACTCGGCTACCCTGGACGTATTTTTCCGTTCGTAACTAATACTTAAAGTAACATTTAAAATTCAATATAACGCGGCTGATGATTGTAAAACGAAAATTGAAATTATACCGCGAATGTTTCTTTTTATAAAAATCGAAATTTATTTTCAAAGAGAAATAGCGACATTTCTAACTTTGAGGATGAGGTATGGAAAGGTGAAACATGAAGAGTAATGGTGAACGGAAAAATAAAATTACTCTTCATGTTTCACCTTTCCATACCTCATCCTCAAAGTTAGAAATGTCGCTATTTCTCTTTGAAAATAAATTTCGATTTTTATAAAAAGAAACATTTGCGGTATAATTTCAATTTTCGTTTTACAATCATCAGCCACGTTATATTGTATTTTAAATGTTACATTTGTAAGTGCAAAGTCAAACTGCTTTTCACATGTGTAGACATGTGGTGAACTTACAGTAAAAGCAGTCACCTATTTCTACCCACCATGATTATCATGGCCTGTACCACGTATACTAGGGATAAGTAAAAAAAAAAAGAACCTTTTATTTCTGATCTATAATCCAAACCTTATCATACTTATGTACCTTATGATACTTTGCATAGTAAAATACCAAATAAGAGAGAGATGTCTGTAAGAGTTGCTACTATTGCCAGACATAAGTACTCCAGTCTGACAATGACAACATCAGTGCTGTTGCCACAACATCATACCTTGATATAACATCATTCTTTTTATAACCCCAATTGGAACTTTGATATGTTCTAACCGAGATGTTGTTTATAGCGAGGTTCCACTGTAGAGCTACAAGGTTATCATCAGTGAGGTGTGGCTAATACATCATATTAAGATGTTGTTCATAAAGAGGTTATACTAGCGAGGTTCCACTGTAGAGCTACAAGGTTATCACCAGTGAGGTGTGGCTAATACATCATATTAAGATGTTGTTCATAAAGAGGTTATACTAGCGAGGTTCCACTGTAGAGCTACAAGGTTATCATCAGTGAGGTGTGGCTAATACATCATATTAAGATGTTGTTCATAAAGAGGTTATACTAGCGAGGTTCCACTGTAGAGCTACAAGGTTATCATCAGTGAGGTGTGGCTAATACATCATATTAAGATGCTGTTTATAAAGAGGTTATACTAGCGAGGTTCCACTGTAGAGCTACAAGGTTATCATCAGTGAGGTGTGGCTAATACATCATATTAAGATGTTGTTCATAAAGAGGTTATACTAGCGAGGTTCCACTGTAGAGCTACAAGGTTATCATCAGTGAGGTGTGGCTAATACATCATATTAAGATGCTGTTTATAAAGAGGTTATACTAGCGAGGTTCCACTGTAGAGCTACAAGGTTATCACCAGTGAGGTGTGGCTAATACATCATATTAAGATGTTGTTCATAAAGAGGTTATACTAGCGAGGTTCCACTGTAGAGCTACAAGGTTATCATCAGTGAGGTGTGGCTAATACATCATATTAAGATGCTGTTTATAAAGAGGTTATACTAGCGAGGTTCCACTGTAGAGCTACAAGGTTATCATCAGTGAGGTGTGGCTAATACATCATATTAAGATGCTGTTTATAAAGAGGTTTTACTAGCGAGGTTCCACTGTAGAGCTACAAGGTTATCACCAGTGAGGTGTAGCTAATACATCATATTAAGATGTTGTTCATAAAGAGGTTATACTAGCGAGGTTCCACTGTAGAGCTACAAGGCTATCACCAGTGAGGTGTGGCTAATACATCATATTAAGATGTTGTTTATAAAGAGGTTATACTAGCGAGGTTCCACTGTAGAGCTACAAGGTTATCATCAGTGAGGTGTGGCTAATACATCATATTAAGATGCTGTTTATAAAGAGGTTATACTAGCGAGGTTCCACTGTAGAGCTACAAGGTTATCATCAGTGAGGTGTGGCTAATACATCATATTAAGATGTTGTTTATAAAGAGGTTATACTAGCGAGGTTCCACTGTAGAGCTACAAGGTTATCATCAGTGAGGTGTGGCTAATACATCATATTAAGATGTTGTTTATAAAGAGGTTATACTAGCGAGGTTCCACTGTAGAGCTACAAGGTTATCACCAGTGAGGTGTGGCTAATACATCATATTAAGATGTTGTTTATAAAGAGGTTATACTAGCGAGGTTCCACTGTAGAGCTACAAGGTTATCACCAGTGAGGTGTGGCTAATACATCATATTAAGATGTTGTTCATAAAGAGGTTATACTAGCGAGGTTCCACTGTAGAGCTACAAGGCTATCACCAGTGAGGTGTGGCTAATACATCATATTAAGATGTTGTTCATAAAGAGGTTATACTAGCGAGGTTCCACTGTAGAGCTACAAGGCTATCACCAGTGAGGTGTGGCTAATACATCATATTAAGATGTTGTTCATAAAGAGGTTATACTAGCGAGGTTCCACTGTAGAGCTACAAGGCTATCACCAGTGAGGTGTGGCTAATACATTATATTAAGATGTTGTTCATAAAGAGATTATTCTAGCGAGGTTCCACTGTAGAGCTACAAGGTTATCACCAGTGAGGTGTGGCTAATACATCATATTAAGATGTTGTTCATAAAGAGATTATTCTAGCGAGGTTCCACTGTAGAGCTACAAGGTTATCATCAGTGAGGTGTGGCTAATACATCATATTAAGATGTTGTTCATAAAGAGATTATTCTAGCGAGGTTCCACTGTAGAGCTACAAGGTTATCACCAGTGAGGTGTGGCTAATACATCATATTAAGATGTTGTTCATAAAGAGATTATTCTAGCGAGGTTCCACTGTAGAGCTACAAGGTTATCATCAGTGAGGTGTGGCTAATACATCATATTAAGATGTTGTTTATAAAGAGGTTATACTAGCAAGGTTCCACTGTAGAGCTACAAGGTGAGGTGTGGCAGGTGGTGCTGGAGAGTGGAGGCAGCAAGCTGGAGGTGGGACCAGACGGCACCAGGGTGTCCGGAGTGAGAGAGTTCAGTGTCCGCAGTCCCTCCACAGGCCAGGTGGTGTTCTCCACTCGCTACCAGGACTTCGGACTGCCCAGACATGTCACTCACCTGGCAGTTGCCCACGAGGCCAACCTCCCCCGCATTGCATCCCCTCGCAACTCCTCTCTCCTCATCTCCTCCCCCTACCAGGTGCTGCTGCGGGGCAACGAGGGACTGGCCATGGAGGGCAGGAAGGTGGCCTGGACTGCGGGGCAGGACCTCTACCTCAAGTCCCTGGTACTGTACTCTCTCTGTGTCTGATAATGTCTCTTGGTTGGCTCTCATCGGGACAGGTCAAGTAGTTCTCTAATGGAGGTGGTGGATAGAAGAGAGATGTTGAACATACACTCATGGAGACCAAACTTAAGGAAGTTGTACCTCTTCTAACTTGTATATCGGGATTCAGATAATAACTCTGAAAGATACACTCATAGACAAAACCTAATCAATAAAAGAAAATAAGACCAAATCCAAATAATTTATTAGTGTGTGATGTTTCGCCAACAGCATTGTCACCATCATCAGACAAAAGGATTTATAAAAAAATTATAATCTATAATCCAAATTGTGCTTTATCAGAACTTAATGAAGTTGTACCTTTTAACTTGTATATCGGGATTCAGACAATAACTCTGAAAGATATTAAAGTGACCTTTATTGAAGACATACCCCAAGGGGAAAACCCCAGGACTATAATAGAAAAGCTGAGACAATGGAACCTAATGGAGATGGTTTAAACGACTTGAGGAATAAGCAACAACAACTAAGTGTGAACAAAATTATCTCTGTCTCCTTCAAAAAAATAGATGACTGACGACATCAAAGACTTTCCAATTCTTTAATTTTTGTCCATGAATGTAAATATTACCCATTAGTGTCAAATAACTTTATTCAAAAATGTCACCTATTTATACCATTGCAGAAATGGCATTAGAAAATTATTTTATACTTGACAAAAGAAACATTTAAATAAATAATAAAGATCTCCCGGGGATAATTTTCTTTAATAGATTTTATGACTTGAACTTAAACTTTCAGGCCTATAAGCCATAACTAGAGTTAGTGTGTTACTCCTGTCGAAGGACTTATAAAGTTTGTGTACAAGCAATAAAAATAATTAAAGAAACTTAACCCCAGAAGGATCTTCGATTTTTCATTTAATTTTGAGTACAGGGGATTAATATATTTTTTATAAAGAAACATTTGTACTAAAATACACAATCTCTTCTTCTTCTTTCTTATCTCCACTCAATCATATTAGGGTATCAAGTTTGTAAAGTTTGAGATCATGACTGGGTGAAGTAGAATGTGTCTGCCTTTGTCATTAAGACTGGGAGCACTACTCAGTGGCAGGCCGACTTAGCTACGAAACAAATGGCCGCCTCTGACATGAGGAACAGACGCCATGTGCATTCGCTCCAAACATGGAGTACAAACGTTGCTCATCCTGTATCCCTGGATTAGGAGCCCTTACAGGGTACTATCAGCTGAGCCCAGGTTTTTTAGTGAGCTTGTTACTGCTCTGCCTCCTCCTTTTTCATCCGGGCTTGGGACCGGCAAAGGTGGAGTTAAAATACAAGGTAATAAGACCAAATCCAAATAAATAAATAGTGTGGTGACGTTTGTTTGTTGGCTATGGGGTGTTATGGCCACTTTCTTTTAGAACGTCATTTTAAAAGAGGGGAATTGGTACCTGGTGTGGTTGTTAAAGAAGCATGGTCACAATGGGTCTTTTACTCTATGAAGATAGATTTGCACTTTTTTTTTTTTTTTCTTTCATTAAAATTCAGTTTTCTCTTCTCAGATGTTGAAAAGACTTGGTTCAACAGTGATAAACCCTGTTTTACCACCACTAGTAGAAACCTTTTTTTTTTTTTTAATTCAGTGATGAACTGTACAATCTAGTTTGTGTTTGGCAAAGAGTGTGGAAAGCATCTTATAGAAGTGTATGCAATCATCATCCACCAGAGCTCTCCATCCAGCTGTAATGTATGAACTGACCATCTGGTATATATAAAGTTGGATAGAGGAAGAATGAAAAAATTAGATAAATATGGGTGAGATGAGTCAAAAAGTAATTATCGCAAAAAGGAATTGTGAAAGAAAAGTGAAAATGTATTCTCTTATCCATTGATGAGCTCTACTCATCCCCAGTAGACACTATTAACAAGCTCTACAGGCTTGATATCCTGATATGATTGCTGAGTGGAGATAAGAAAGAAGCAGAGGAAAAGTGAAAATGTAAATGGCTCTAGAAAAAAAAAGGTGAACATGAGGATGTACAAATCTAATGATACAAGAGAGTTGTATATGAATAATTTAGACTTGATGGTGTCTGTTCCTCATGTCAGAGGCGGCCATTTCTTTTGGAGCTAAGTTGGCCTGCCATTGAGTAGTGCTCCCAGTCTTAATGACAAAGGCAGATGCATTCTACTTCACCCAGTGTGGAGATAAGAAAGAAGAAGAGGAGACTTGAAGTTGTGTTTCCAGGTTATATGCAGTCTCTTACATCCAAGGTTGGTCTAAGTCGCTGTGTGTGTGTGACAGAAAGGCAGCATAGTCCTGGATGGCCGGGAAGGTGTCAAACTAGCCATGGACAAGATCCCTGTGGCCCATCGCCACGAAGGAGCCCCTCGATACTACAAACTGTGTGTCTGCATGCCTAGCGGCAGGGTCTTCCGAGTTCCTGTACGAGATCGTGGCTACGGATGTCATGATGTCCGCTTCCCTGAGAGTATCAACCCTTGTACCTGATTTGTCACATCCTTCTCTTGCATCAACCAACCTTGAGGTTGATGAAGATTGGGAAGGTTTTTGGCATCTGTTTCCTATAGCTTTCTGTATACCCTCCCCCTTCCCCACTTTGTCAAAATGAGAGTTGTGTCAGTTCTGTGTGGATATTTGGTGGTTGAATGTATACCTGGCTCCCAGAGTAACATTAGAATCTTATCTAGCTGTTAATTCCTTCTGAGGAAATCTCTTTAAAATTGACAGAGTTTATTTGGAGCAGGAAATTTGGTTGTGAGGTTCTTATTATAGTGAAAGGCTTTTATAAAGGATAAAAGTATTTATTTAGAGTGACATATATCAATTCAAATTTGAAACATTTTTAGAGAGGTTTTAAAATACAGTTAAACCTGTCTATAGCGCTCCCTCTAAATAGCGCCTTCCTCTCTATAGCGCCTGATTTTAAATACGTAGTACGATGCGATTTACATTAAAAGTGTCTATAGCACCTCCTCTCTATAGCACCCTATTTTGGTGAGTCCCAAGAGGGGGGCGCTATAGACAGGTTTAACTGTATATTCAATATGTGTGGATAACAGAGGGTTTTTGTTTGTTTTCTCTATAATTTATATTAGACTGCTTTTTGGTGGCATTCCTCTCATGTCAGATTTACACCATGGTTTTGTGTTTTTCATCATAACCCCACAGCAACAGTGTGAGCATTGCTACATTGTTAGAACTGCTACTGTACTTGCCACCAGTTTTAACATTTCATAAAGTTTTTGCTCCTACAATAGAACCTCATTATAACAACAACTTGGTTATAACATCCTGATTCTAATGTCCCAAGTTTTTAAATCCCAATTGTTTTTAACATGGTTATAACAACATTTTAAAAAATCTTGAAGTTGTTCTAATGAGATTTGACTGTATTTATGAAATTGAAAGGGGAGAAAAAAGAGTAAAGTATTAATGCTGACATATCATCCTGGTCAAATTATTTGTTTCATCTCTATACTAGATGGTTTCACCTTTATGATAGCTTGAGGAGAATGGACTCATGGAGTTTGTGTAATCTTTGCGCAAGGGGATAAGAAACAACAATAACTTTCACCTTTATGATAGCTTGAGGAGAAAATGGACTCATGGAGTTTGTGTAATCTTTGCGCAAGGGGATAAGAAACAACAATAACTTTCACCTTTATGATAGCTTGAGGAGAAAATGGACTCATGGAGTTTGTGTAATCTTTGCGCAAGGGGATAAGAAACAACAATAACTTTCACCTTTATGATAGCTTGAGGAGAATGGACTCATGGAGTTTGTGTAATCTTTGCGCAAGGGGATAAGAAACAACAATAACTTTCACCTTTATGATAGCTTGAGGAGAATGGACTCATGGAGTTTGTGTAATCTTTGCGCAAAGGGAATAAGAAACAACAATAACTTTTTTGATTCTTTATAGTTTATATTTTGTTCTGAAAGTTCCACACTAGGATTGACCTCCTACTTCCCCCAGATATTCCATCATGGCAGCTATTGTAGATTTGAATACTTTATAGCCTAGCCATCCATAGCTCGATGATTGGTGACACTTGGAATCCAATTGGTGTGTTTAGGATTAAAATAAAATGAAAGAAATTCCCTTGTTTTACACCCCGAATGAAAGCTTATAAGAGTATTCAATTACCTTTTCAATAAAATAATCCCTTGTTTCAATATTAAGTAAAAATATCAAGCTTTTAGGGAGAAGTTTCCTTTCAAAAATCTTTAATTTCTAGCTTTTGAGCACAAATACCCTTCTTCTGTAGAAGGATGTTCGTTCTGAAAGCTAGAGATTAAAGTTTTTAAAGGAAACTTCTTTTTGGAAGCTTAATATTTTTACTTAATATTCAATTACAGTTGAACCTGTCTATAGCGCCCCCTCTAAATAGCGCCTTCCTCTCTATAGCGCCTGATTTTAAATACGTAGTACGATGCAATTTACATTAAAAGTGACCTGTCTATAGCACCCCCTCACTATAGCACCCTATTTTGGTGAGTCCCAAGAGGGGGAGCTATAGACAGGTTTAACTGTACCTGTTCTCCCCCAATCCTGGCATAAAAGATACCGTACTATCCTGACTCATAGAAAACTCTGAGCTCTCACCAATGTAGTACTTTTAGTACTTCTCTTGACAGCTCTAAATGAAGTTAGTTGCACCCCTGCTCTCTATAAGTGACTTCAGCAATATTTTTCTGTCTGTTCCACCCACTTATTGTGTACTTTGTGGGTATTTTGTACTAGTCCAATATGTAAAGAGTTGGTATTCTAAGTACTCCTCTATCTTAGTATTTCTTCCTTTCTAGATAATTCTGGAACAGCAATTCTCTGTATAATAATAAATTCACAGTCTCATTATTTGAGGCTACTCTCAATGGGAAGACAAAACTTAGTACTAATTATTAGTAGTTCTCTAATTAACAAGCATTTATTTTATCACAAATTTGCATACAAGCTTTTATTAATTGAGACAGGTTTTTTTTTCCCCAGAGAGTTCCAGTTAATGACTGAATATACAGTAGAACTACCTTCCTGTAAAGGACAATATCTAGTTGCAGAGCCAAAATGTTCTTTAGAGAGAGGTGTCCTCTTACTGGAGAGTTGCTAAATAATAAAAATGGAAATTGAAGAGGACAATACCTAGTTGCAGAGCCAAAATGTCCTTTAGAGAGAGGTGTCCTCTTACTGGAGAGTTGCTAAATAATAAAAATGGAAATTGAAGAGGACAATACCTAGTTTCAGAGCCAAAATGTTCTTTAGAGAGAGGTGTCCTCTTACTGGAGAGTTGCTAAATAATAAAAATGGAAATTGAAGAGGACAATATCTAGTTTCAGAGCCAAAATGTTCTTTAGAGAGAGGTGTCCTCTTACCAGAGAGTTGCTAAATAATAAAAATGGAAATTGTAGAAGACAATACCTAGTTTCAGAGCCAAAATGTTCTTTAGAGAGAGGTGTCCTTTTACTGGAGAGTTGCTAAGTAAAAATGGAAATTGTGTCCTCTGTAGAGAGGTGTCCTCTAGCAGGAATGTCCTCTCACGGAGGTTGTTCTACTGTATTCACTAGCATCCAACCATCCTACAAACTATAGAGTACTTAATTCTAGTCTGTTTTTATATTTTGTTTACTTGTTTTTAATTGTTTTTTGCTTATCCCTAGTACACGTGGTACAGGCCATGATAATCATGGTGGGTAGAAGTAGGTGACTGCTTTTACTGTAAGTGCACCACATGTCTACACATGTGAAAAGCAGTTCGACTTACAAATGTGCCAGAGCCCCTTTGGTTACCTGCATCCGCTGGTGGGGTTGGACTTTTGCAAGAATCGGGGGCCATTTGAGCATTGTTACTTGTTTTGAATTGTGTGCCATATATATTTATTTATCTCTATGTGCAATATATGTTTTTAGTATTATTATTTTGTGAAAATAATTGTTGCTTATTTTTTAGTTTTGTTTCATTTTTTTATAATAGGAGTTGATAACCCACCCAGTATTCTAGTCCTATCTACAATGTTGTTAAATACTTTTCTATGTTAATTCTACTCTGTGAATTAAATGAATATTGCCATTAAGAGAGAAATTTTCTATTGTTTATAGACCAAATACAGTGGGTGAAAAAGTATTTGTATATGTCTGATTTTTTTTTAACATTAATAAAAGTACACTTTTTAGTAAAACAAATATTTAATCAATATATATGTGCCTATACACGAGGTATTAAGACCAAATTTAAATAAATAAATAGTGTGTGATGTTTGGGTAACAGTGTTGTTAGCATCTTCAGACAAAAGTACTGAATGAGAAATTATACCATAGCACATAGCATGATAAGGCACAATTTGGATTATTCTATATATACAGTTACGAGCGTCATTCTTCATCTCCTCAGTTTTCGTCTCTGTCACTGTTTGCTTTTTTTTTTGGAATGGCGCCCTCCTATTGGTTGGCTACGGTCACGCCACCTTTGCCCCCCACTCGCATTTTCGTTTTTGTAACTATTGTGTTGGAGCGGGTCGCTCCTCAAATAAATGCATATATTAGTTAATAACTAAATGGAATCCTCTCTTTCTTTTTCCCAGTAAGGGCGGCTACGAAAGCCAACAGTACATAGACAGATAAAGCACATAGGCTATAGTTATTAACTAATATATGCATTTATTAAAGGCGCCAAATTTATAATTGTAACAAATAGTATTTGAATAAAAACATTCAATCGGGTAAAACACGGGTGTTGCCTGGGTCATTCGGCTAGTAGATTATAAACACAAGGTAATAAGACCAAATCCAAATAAATAGATAGTGTGTGACGTTTCGGTAACAGCAGTACTTCTCAGTACTTTTGTCTGAAGATGGTAACAACGTTGTTACCAAAACGTCTATTTATTTATTTGGATTTGGTCTTATTACCTTGTGTTTATAACATAGCACGTTCTGACAGCTGTACTGTTGACTCATTTATTGATGAGCTCTACTCATCCCCCACAGATACCATCAAAAGTCTCAAGCTTTACAGGCTTGATACCTTAATATGATTGAGTGGAGATAAGAAAGAAGAAGAAGAGCATGTTTTAAATAGTTACTGTTATCAACACACTCATATTTATTAGGATTTGGTCTTATTACCTTGTGTTTATAATCTAATATCCAAATTGTGCTTTATCATGTGCCTATAAATTATAGTCAAATAATAAACTGTTATGACAACACCAGAAAGAAAGATTCAGCATGGTGGTAAGTTTAGCAGATGACCATTGGAGGTCATGTCCATGCCAGGAAAAAGCTGAGGGAGCTTGCAGGACGGTGGCAGCAGTCTTCCTCTCATGTTGACCATATGGTAGGACAATTCTCCCTGCCACTGTGACTTGTTTGTCCTCTGGAGTGCATGAAGGTAAATAAAAGGTGTCGAGAGAACAGATATCCATAGCAAACCCATGTACCTCACACATACATACAGCTTTATTAAGACCACCAGTCTTATACAGATTCACCACAGGGAGGAAGCATAGATAGAACTCTTATACTCTAGACAGCACAGAACCCAACAGCCTCCAGGTTTGATGCATGTCCAGTGGCCATAGACTCCACTGTGCATAGGTTAGCATATCACTGAAAGGCAAATCCCATGTACCTCATCATTGATATGGCCATCCTGCACCAACAGGAGACCTATGACTCAGCCCCTCTCATTTTAGCAATATTTAATTTGAATTACACACATACACACAAAAGCCTTTATTAAGACACACAGGTCTTACAGAAGATTCTCCTTGGGGTTACAAGACGAAGAAACCTATGAAAGTGGGAAATATACAAAGGGGTAAAAATGGAGAAAGATTATATACATATGGTAAATATATACAGATTATTATTTGAATAATCCTATGGAAAATAAGAAAAAAAAAATTTGGAAATATGGATGGGAGAAGTGGAGAACGAAGAGAGGAAAGAAAACAGGTATTTACATATGGAACATACATATAATGGAACAAGTCAATTTAAGCTCTTCTGCTCACACAGCACAGGTGGACCATGGCTTTTTCAAAATATCTTTAAGAGATTTTCCAGGAAAATCCGAGTGTTCAGGGTTGTAAGGTAAACACCGTTTTATCGGTGTGGGGGGTTAACTTATCGTACCTGCCTAAACAAATAATTGTGTATTGGCTCTGTCCTCCTCATCAAACAGAAATTTTTGTATGTTTGGATGTTCGGTTAAGTCTTTCTTTTTTACAGCATTTTTATGGAAGAATTTGAATTACTAGATGTCTATGATAAGGTATCAAATTTGGATTATAGATTAGACACGCAAGGTAATAAGACCAAATCCAAATAAATAGTGTATGTCATTTTGGTAATAATGTTGTTTTCATTTTAGTCTTTTGTCTAATGATGGTAACAACGCTGTTACTGAAACACCACACACTATTTATTTTAGATTTGGTCTTGTTACCTTGTGTTACTAGATATCTAAATATTTTTATTTAGAAAAGTGAATGGTTTAATAAGAGAAAATACATCATGATATAATGTCATCTTGGATACAAAGATCAGTCAACCATCATGGAAATGACATCCTCAAGTAAGACTTTTTCATAACTCTTTTTTTAACTTCTTTTTTTTTTTTGCTTATCCCTAGTACATGTGGTACAGGTCATGATAATCCTGGTGGGTAGAAGTAGGCGACTGCTTTTACTGTAAGTGCACCACATACACATTTAATTAGAAAAAGTGCCCAATGCGGGAATCGAACCCGGTCGTAGCGGTCATAACTGTATGGTGTATTGCCTTGTTATAAATAAGAAGATACTCTTACCTTAAGGATTATATCTTTAATCTTATTTATTTAACTATTTACAAGGTAATTATTAAACTTAGAACAAATCACAGCTATGGCGGAACTTTCGCCAGCCTAAGGTAAACAAAACAGTTCTAATGTGATGATGATCTTAACTTACTCTCAACACAATAACTCTCTTAACATAGTATTTTCCACATGGGCCAGCAGATTTCCTGTTCTTGAAAGCTGTCTGCTCTACCTTCTTCTTGGTAAATGAGGGTTCCATCACCCCCAAAAACCTATCATAGCTTACTCCACCTTCTCACTTTTTAGCTTCAAAGTACTTATCTAACACTGGGCTTTGCGCCACAGGAGCATTAGGGACACTTGGTTCCTCTACCACATTCCTGTATAGTAGTTTTCATTCAATGTTCTGTTACACTGTCTCCTTAGTAACTGAGCTTTTTATCCCACTGCAGCATTTGGGACTCTGATGGGAATACTGAAAAAATTACACTTCCCTGTCTTGATCTACCTTGAATTATGGGGAGATACTACTTAGGAATGATTTATTTGAAGTTGGCTCTTGATGATGTATACAATTTGATTTTTGGATGACATTGGTTAATAATGGTTAAGTGAACAGGATGTTATGGGTCAGTGTGTATGTTATTGGTGTGATTGATGATCTTTAAAATTAAATAGTTGTTGAAGTTTTTTTCAAGCTAGAGCAATCCATCTTTTAAATTCATAGCACTCCTCTTTATATATAAAATATACCAGGACCGCTCCAACTGACAGGTGAAGAACATGCAAGTCTAACTCAAGAACAGCTCAAGGCTCAGCAGTCATCCTATTTAGATCCAGACAGAAGATTTTGCCTTAACTGGCTGTGGACTAACTAACCAGGAGTAGCCATTGGTGGCCCTTCTCAGTTAGTCTGCAATTCCTTGAGGCAGGTAAACTGAAGCTGGCTTGCGATTTCCAATGGGAAAAAGCTATTTTGGGAGCCCAGTCATGCCAGGTGTGCCTATGGGAAGCCATGAGACTAAGCTCTTTCCCTAAAGAAGCCCGCCAGCCACACCTGCAGTCTGCTGATAGTAGTTTCAGGTGAAATATAGCCCTAGAGATTGTGCATGATGAATCCCAGGACCAGGCTGCTGGCCAAATGAGCCTAACCCACATATGACAGCCTATGATTGAACCTCGCAATGGCTCTCTTCAGTAAAAAAAATCTGTTAAGTAGAATGGGCAGCAATGGCTGCCTTGGAAAATATTTATCAGCCCAAAAGACCAGCATGGAGGTCAAATTGGTGGCAAAATATCTTTTGGTGCTTTTGGAATCTACACAAAGGCTGTGGCACCTGACAAAGGTTTCTGAAAATCATAGAGGCGCAAGATAAAACTTTGAAAATCATAGAGGCGTAAGATTAAACTGAGAATCATCCAAATGAAGATAATGATGTTATTGATTGGAATGCAGCCTCAGTAAAGACTTCTTTCCAGCTGAAATGTTCCCCCTTATTATGCCATATCTAGAGGATCCAAATCAGTGGATGCATATTAGCCATTGCTAAGAGATTGATGTTATTAGCATAGGCATATATGCATCCACTGATATCCTCTAGATGTGGCATAAGGGGAAAATTTTCAACAGGAAAGAAGTTTTTACTGAAATTGCATTCCTCCTTCACTCATTGAGAAGTGAGAAGGAACTGATGAGAGCTCCTATGAGGCCTCTATTTCTCTGTAGAAGACAGCAACACACCTGAGGAAGACAAATGGCAGAACTATCTTCCCCAATATAGCCATTTGTTAACTACTGTTGAGGTTTCAAAGTCCAACTTCAGTTCCAGAGTAATTGGCTGAGGTGACTTCATCGCACATTCTTCGCTTAATGTTTCAGGAGGGAAACCACTCAGAATGAGCAAGTCTAACATCCTTGCATAAGGTCTTCTGGCAGATGGCTCTTGAGAACACTGCTGAAGATAAGGATCCTATAGCCGGTTCTATTTTGGCAGCAAGATGAATTTGCTAGAGCTCAAAGATGGAATGAGTCTCGAAAGCATGTCAAAAAAACCTAATGAAGAAATCTTCAAAAGCCTTGATAAACTTTGAGAATATTATTTCACAAGTGTTTAGCTGGTGGAAATGGCAGCCATAATCTGGTAGAAGATGTAGGTTAGAAAGAGCTGGTCTTTCTTGTTAATTTCTAGAGAGGTCACTCCCCCCTGTGAGGAAGTAGGCAATGGCTTCATTGAACTCATTAAAGTGGTTACTAAAGCTTTCAAGCAGGAAACACCTTAATTGGTCCTGTAGATATACATTACTATACTACCGAAAAATGCAAAGGCGAAAAGTAGAATAATATATGTGAATTTAAAAAATAATATTTTATAAAGGTTTTTACAATTATAAAAGACATTGTATGTTGTTTACTAGTGAAATTACCCAGCTTTGACCATGATGAATATTTTTTTAAAGGAGCAAGTCCATGATTGAGAAAGGGACTCCAGCGCGGCCAGTGGACTGCAACTGGACAAAGCTGCGCTATCGTTTCTTAGTAACTCCTGCTTGTTACCTTTTACTGCCCTCCAATATAAAAATAAAATCCCAAATAATCCTGCTTACTTTCCCCAGTGTTACCAAACTCATTCAAAGCTATCATCACTCCACTCTTTTGAAAAGAAACTATTTTTAAAATTGAGATTAAAATAGAAAATATATTCAAAATTAACCACACAACAACAAATATAATATTGATAAAAGTTTTGAATGTTAAAAAATATATAATAAAAAATGGACATGGTGGGACTTTAGGGGAGGTTTAGGGCTCATGGTGGAGCTGATGGGTTCAAGTCAGCCACCATGGATCATGTGACTCGACCACAGGGAAGGAGGAGTGTCTGGCTTTGTACTATCAAGGCTGAAGGCTTCAGGCTCCATCTAGGCTTTACAATAACCATAACTTTACAGCTTAGAGGGGGAAGGGTAGGACATGAATTAGGTTAGGTGGGGATCTGAGTGAATCATGGCATATGTAAATAGCTGAATATATATATACAGCAACTTTGGCAAACTGATAAGCGTCCACTAAGAGACCAGTTTGCCAAAGTTGGTGTTGTGGCTTTGTCACCGACCCGAGGCCGCTAGTTGCGGCGACGGTCAATAGATGGCGTCAGATTCTGACGTTTATTTTGACGGAAGAAGCGCCCATTGCTTTCATGGATTAATTTCCTCTGGCAAATTTTCCATATCCTTCCTTTCCTTATCTATATTAATAAAATGGAAATTTCATAAGTGGACATCACTAAAAACTTTCGTTACAATGCATCAATTTCAACCAAATTTTCAACATTTATGTAAAACGAGATGGAGCAGGTTTTGCTTAACATCAAAATATATTTCCTAACATTAACATGCGTAACTTCGCTGTTATCGATTAAATACAAAAAAAATCAACAGAGTTAATTTTATTTATATATAAATACAAAATTAAATTTCAACAGAGTTAATTATTTTACATACTAGCTAATAATCTCAATCTAAAAAATATTCAAAACAAGCAATTTTAAGATAACACCATATGTAAAACAGTCGGCCAAGAAAACAACAACGATATTACATCTTTCTCATATATTCACACACAATCTTGATTAATAATTAAAACTAATCTTTAACATTGTTTATTATACTTCAACTTTTATTTCTACATTTGTTTTTAAATACCCAATTGTTTTATCATGTTTCTAATTTCGCCTAACAAATATACAAATTTATAGTGACCAACATATGCAAATTTTATCTTTGTTTTTATTTAACTTGATATCGTAAAAATAACATCCATTGTAAGCATTTTTCTGTTCACCTTCCGTGGTTTCTGTTGTATCTTTTATACGGGTTCATTTACCTTTAGCTTTATATATATTTAATATAGTTACAGCCTTTATGTATATAGACAATTAATATACCGCCGTGCTAGAACAATTATATATTTATTATATGGCGTTGTTTACATACTGTGTTGCCAGATCTTTTGTAGCACAGATTATAACTATATACAACATGTTCCCCTTTTAATTAAAGTCCGGGGTCGAATCTTTTCGGAGGCTTTACCACACGTCCACTTCTAGTGGTGTAGGCAGTGCCTCCTTCATTGTAGTTTCCTATGGGAGTTGAAGTGGATGGGGCCAACTCTTCAGGACTGAGGTTCAGGCGGGGAAATTCTCCTGGTTCCCTTTGACCACTGGACTCCGATGATGTCGAGGGGGCTGGATCCAATTGGGGCGATGACTGGCTGCTCCTTCTCTGTCCAACAGGATAACTTCTGGGCCGTAGGTGAACTCTGTTCCGTTTTAACATTCGGCCCTCGTTGTTCTGAATGATGTATGATCGAGGCTGGTTGGCTTCTCCAATGATGGTAGCTGGTCTCCAGGCATTGCTAGTTTTGGCATTTACCTGTTCACCAGAACTCATTTTAGGAAGTATTTTGGCATTTCGGTCATAATATTCTTTCATCTTATATTGATTTTCCCTCTTCTGCTGTAGAATGTTTTCCGTGCTAATGAAAGCAGGTTTTAGCTTTGTGGTTTTCATTGGGATCAAGGTTCTCAAGTTTCTTCCCATTAGCATCTGAGCTGGGGACGGTAGATTATTTGACGGAGTTGTTCTCAGGGCTATTAAACACATATAAGGATCAGTGTTGTCTTGACGGCATTTCTTAAGTTGCTTCTTTACTGTTTGCACCATCCTCTCCACTAATCCGTTTGATTTTGGGTATCCTGGGCTAGAGGTTTTATGTTCTATGTCCCATTCATTTGTAAAATTAGTAAAGTCTTGTGATGTAAATGGTGGTCCATTATCAGTGATGATGATCTCTGGAATCCCATGTCTTGCGAAGGTAGATTTCAAAACTGGTAGAATCTCTTTTGCTGAAGTTGATGCTACCTTGATGACTTCAGGAAAGCTGCTGTAGTAGTCTACTATTATTATGAATACAGATTGGTCTAGATAGAAGAAATCAATAGCTACTTTTTGCCAAGGGTAGTCTGCTATTTCGTGAGGTATAAGTGGTTCTTTCCTTTGCGAAGGTTGTGATTCTTGACAAATTCTACACTTATAAACCATCTCTTCTATTTCTCTATCCAGTCCAGGCCAATAAATAGCTTCATGTGCTCTGTTTTTACAAGCAGAGATCCCTTGATGAGACATGTGTAGTGTTTGCAAGATGCTTTCCCTTTGGACTTTAGGGATGACAAGTCTTTGTCCTCTACAAATCAGGTCTTTCCATATATATAGTTCTTCTTTACAATGCCAGTAGGGCTTAACAGCATAGTCCACACTTTTCTTATGAATAGGCCACCCATTCAGTATATGATCCCTTAATTTTATCATTTCTTCATCTGACTCCATATCTCTGAGAATTTCCTGGTATCTTTTAGTGGTCACCTTCAGATTTAGAGTCATAATGGTGTTCTGGAGATCCAGATCTGAGGTGTCGATGGTTTCCTCTGAAATTGAATCTCTAGATAGAGTGTCTGCGGTGTGAATCACTTTTCCTGGTACATATTCTAAATTAAAATCATATCGCATCAATTTCAAGACCAGTCTTTCAAGTCTTGGAGATAATTCCTCTAGTGGCTTTTTTAGTATAGCCAACAAGGGTTTATGATCCGTCTGGGCTGTGAACTTTCTTCCATACAAATGATAGTTAAATCTTTGGCATCCATACCAGAGAGCTAAGAGCTCCTTTTCAATCTGGGCATATTTTTTCTGAGTGTTATTCAAGGATGCGGATGCAAAAGCGATGGGTCTTCCCTCTTGCATCAAGACAGCCCCAAGCCCATGTTGACTAGCGTCCACTGAAAGTGTTACCTTCCGATGGGGGTCAAAGAGGCCAAGAACTGGAGGATTTGATACCAAATTTTTCAGCTCAATGAATTCTTTTTCTATAGCCTCATTCCATGTCCACAGGGTATTCTTTTTTAGGAGTTGTCTTAACAAGACAGTTTTATCTGCCAGATTATGCATGAATTTAGCTAGATAGTTCACAGTTCCCAAAAATCTTTGAAGAGATGTCTTGTCCATTGGTCTTTTTATTTTTTGTATTGCTTCTAATTTAGATGGATCTGCAGAGATGCCATTCTTGGATATCTCATGTCCAATGAACTTAACTTTTTCTTGGGCCAGTTGCATTTTATTGAATTCAAACTTTAAATTATTTTTTCTAGCAATTTCCAAAACCGTAATCAGTCTACTATTGTGCTCCGTGAGGGAGTTTCCGTATATTATTATATCATCCATGTATACTTTTACTCCTTCAATTCCTGTAAACATACTTTGCATTTTTTTATAGAAAACTTCTGGCGCGCTGCAAATACCAAAAGGTAACCGATGGAATCTGTAATACCCATAAGGTGTAGCCATTGTTAAAAGGCTAGATGACTTTTCGTCTAACTTGATTTGCCAAAAGGCTGACTTAGCATCAAGTACTGTATAGATGGGTGATTTTGTGATATCAGCAATGATGCCTTCAGGGGCAGGAAGTTGACGATATTCCATTTTAATCCATGGATTTAGCTCTCTAGGGTCCATACAGATACGAACCTTTCCATTTGGTTTCTTAATGATTACCATCGGGTGTGCCCACTCTGCTGGTTGGTCTACCTTTGAGATGATCTTTTGTTCCTCCATCGATTTTAGCTCCATCTCAACTGGTTTTTTCAGTGCAAACGGAATTCGGCGAGCTAACTGAATTCTTGGATGTGCATTTTCTCTCAGGATCACAGAATGCTCTCCAGGGAGTGTTCCGATCTCATCAAAGACATCTCTGTAGGACTCTATTATCTTTGTAGGTGAAGCATCCATCTTTGTCCTAGTATGGTCCTGTTCCAACGACTCTACTTTTAATATCAGCTCTAATTTTTTACACGCTGCCAATCCCAAAATTGGTGGAGCTGGCAAATCCACGACTAGAAATTCAAGGATTTCAGATTTTTTCCCAGAGGTACATGAAGCCTTGCATTTGCCCCTTATTGGTACTTTTTCTCCTGTATATGAATAAACCGCAATCCCAGTTGGATATATGCAGGGTTTATTTTGCCAATTTTTAATGGTATCCAATGGCAGGATGTTCACCTGTGCTCCTGTGTCTAATTTAAAATTAACTGAATTATTCTCCACCAAGATTATTTTAGTCCACTCTAGACCAGTAATGCTATCTAGGGATAGGTATTGAAGACACATTTCTTCTTCCTCTTCCGCTCTTTCCTCCAACATATGCACTCTGTTCCTACACATTTTAGCAAAATGGTTTGGTTTTTTACATGAATTGCATATTTTACCATATGCAAAACATTTACCATATGGATGTCTGGAACCACAATTTTGGCAAACCTTTGCATTAGGATGTTCCTCAGATACATTAGGTTTTCTACCAACTGGATATTTGAAATTCTTTTTATATTGCTTTTTATATTTTATAGAATGTAAATCAACATCTTCTCTAGTTATATTTTTTACTTGTTGTCTAGAAGTTTCAGTAGCTCTTCCCAAGTCTATGGCTTTAGCTAAAGAAAGATCAGGATCTTGTAGCATCCTTTCTTTTAAAGCTTTGTCTTTAATTCCAATTATAATTCTATCTCTGACCAAGGAATCTGCAAGCTCTCCAAATTCGCAGTCCATGCTTTTATTTTTCAATTCAGTTACATAGTCATCAAAATTCTGATTCTCCCCTTGTTCCGTTGTAAAAAACTGGTACCTCTTATAGGTTGTGTTTTTATATGGTTTAAAGTGTCCATCAAACAGTTCAAGTATATCCGGAACAGTCGGAGAGGCATCAGTTTCTTGTATTTTAAATGTAGAGTATATATCTAGGGCTAACTCACCAATATTATAGAGTAGAATAGCCCTTTGTCTTGGAATAGATTTTTTATCTATTTCTGTGGCTATGTAAAACATTTGGAATCTCTTTTTCCATTTACCCCATGCTTCTGATGGGTTTGTTCCAGGCACAAATGGCTGCAAACTATTCCCGGTACTCGAGGCCATTTTTCAACGTGTTAGGCTTAATTGATATTTGAAATTTTACTTATCTTTCAAAATCCCGGCGCTGCCACCATGTTGTATCTTTTATACGGGTTCATTTACCTTTAGCTTTATATATATTTAATATAGTTACAGCCTTTATGTATATAGACAATTAATATACCGCCGTGCTAGAACAATTATATATTTATTATATGGCGTTGTTTACATACTGTGTTGCCAGATCTTTTGTAGCACAGATTATAACTATATACAACAGTTTCTCTTTTCTCTGATAGTTTTTAGGTGTAGTATATTTTCTTATTACTAGACTACAAACATTCCCTCGAGAAAAACCTGGGCGAAGCCGGGTACATCCGCTAGTATATATATAAAAATGAAATGCGAAATCGATGTTTGTTATCGCATCACGCAAAATCTACTGACTCAATCATTATGGAATTTCGCATGTAGGTAGCTGAAGATTTCGTTTAACATATAGGCTATTCAAAAAACTAAAAAAGTTAATGTGCTTTTTTTTTTAAATAAAAAACCAAAAAGCGTTAGTTCCAGTCTTTTACCGCTAGGGCGCAGCACTGGTCGCGACGATAAATGAATTTGATTTTTTTAAAGCATCGGTGGTTCAGTGGTAGAATGCTCGCCTGCCACGCGGGCGGCCAGGGTTCGATTCCCGGCCGATGCATTTTTTTTTAACAATTTTTAAAACTCATTTATATTATATCTTCTATATAAATGGAAATTTCATAAGTGGTGTTCGCTAAAAACTTTGTTACAATGCATCAATTTCGACCAAATTTTCAACATTTATGTAAAACGAGATGGAGCAGGTTTTGCTTAACATCAAAATATTTTTCCTAACTTTAAAATACATAACTTTGCTGTTATCGATAAAATACAAAAAAAAATTCAACAGAGTTAATTTTATTTATATATAAATACAAAAAAAATTCAGCAATTCATTCAACTCAATCTAAAAAAATATTCAAAACAAGCAATTTTAAGATAACACCATATGTAAAACAGTCGGCCAAGAAAACAACAACGATATTACATCTTTCTCACATATTCACACACAATCTTGATTAATAATTAAAACTAATCTTTAGCATTGTTTATTATACTTCATAATATTGTGACAAAGAAATATTTTATTATTTAATTTAATATTATTCAATGAAAATATATTCAACAGATTATAAAAATATATATTAATCTGTTTTTGTGAAATCATCTTAAAATATTTCTTTGCTTACTTGCTTAAGATTCTCTAGCTGTAAATAGTTTTGGGGCGGACCTGTTAATAATTGTCGACTCGTCGCTGTAACGTCATCAATAAATACTTTTACATCTTAGGATATTTCAAGGCTTGATTTCTACGCTACAACTGGTGGAGAGACTGGACCGATACCCATTAATAAATAAAATTTAAAAAAATTCTGTTGAACCAGAAGAAACTTCTATGAATGTAAAGAAGAAAGGTACTCAGGTAAGCAACTACGTTGTTCAACATCTGCCAAGGAACCCTTCCATTTTTTCCGGGGAGGATGGTGAAGATCTCCAAAAATGGTTAAAAGGGTATGCACGTGTGGCAAAGTACAACCATTGGGACGAAACCCTTTGTCTTACTAAAGTTTATTTTTATCTGTCTGGAACTGCTCTCAAATGGTTTGAGAACAACGAAGAAAGCATACAGACTTGGAAGGAATTCACATCTCAATTAGAGAATGTGTTCGGAAAAAAAGAAAATTCAAAATTGCAAGCGGAGAAGAAACTTAAAACACGGGCACAATTAAAAGGTGAAAGTACCGAATGTTACATCCAGGATCTCCTGTGCTTGTGCAAAGAGGTTGATCCTCAAATGAGCGAGGAAGATAAAATCTCCCACCTCATGAAGGGGATAGCTGAGGAGCTTTATCAAGCACTCCTACCGAGGGATGTACAGAGCACCGAACAATTCATTACAGAATGTCGCCGTGTCGAAGCGCTCCGTTGTAGGCGAGTTACCCCAACCAGGTACGAGCGCCTACCAAATTTAGCCTCTCTCTGTGACCAGGATGACGGAGAAGATCTGTCATCTTTGATTAGGCAAATTGTTCGTGAGGAGGTACAGCGGGCATTAGGCTCTCCTCGGGAGGAACCAAAAAATGCTACAATCGAAGAAATTGTAAAGGAGGAGATTGGAAGAACCCTGGCGCCAATCTCGAAGTCTAGAAGAAATCCCCCTCAGAAGGAAAGACCCCGACAGTTTTTAAAAACTAGATATGAGGCCGAAACGATAAGACCGCACCCTGAACCTCGATACCCAAAACAAGGAGGAAGACGCGACACCAATGATTGGCGTACAACTGAGGGAAGGCCTATCTGTTTCTACTGCGGACGCCCAGGTCACGTCGTCCGCTATTGCCGTGACAGGAAGAGACACAATGAGGAAAGGAGAAATTACTATTTCCGAAGAAAGCAAGACGCAATGGTATCCTACAACTCTCGAGCTGAATCTCAGGACCCCAATGACGAATCATCGAGGAAAACTTTCACTCGCTACCGAAGCCCTACTTCATATCGCGGTCGAAACAGACAACATTTCTCACCTGCTAAAAGATCTAGCTGGACGCCCCGCCATTAAAACTAGATGATAGACCACATTGGAGGCGAGGCCGCAAAGTTATAAAACTCCCCTTGCCGACCACAGTAGAAATGAGAAAAAACTACATTGACGTAAACATAGACCTACCAAGCCCTCATGAAGAAGATATCTCAACTGAAAGAAGACATCCACCGCAGTCACCTGAAAATATCCCTGGCCATAGTACTAGTTCTTAAGACTGACGACGTAAGTCTCCTGCTGAGCATCGGGTCGATGCTCTCTATAGGAGGAGGCTATGTGACAAAGAAATATTTTATTATTTAATTTAATATTATTCAATGAAAATATATTCAACAGATTATAAAAATATATATTAATCTGTTTTTGTGAAATCATCTTAAAATATTTCTTTGCTTACTTGCTTAAGATTCTCTAGCTGTAAATAGTTTTGGGGCGGACCTGTTAATAATTGTCGACTCGTCGCTGTAACGTCATCAATAAATACTTTTACATCTTAGGATATTTCAAGGCTTGATTTCTACGCTACAATATATAATATTCGTTAGGCAAACTTTCACTTGGATAAAACCCGGGCGAAGCCGGTACACATCCGCTAGTATCTATATATATATAAATGAATGTATGTGTGTGTGTCTGTTTGTCCTTTATGCCTGACCAAACCACTCATTGGAACGCCATGAAACTTTGGGAAGTTATTTAGTATAGTACTGGGAAGGTTTCTTGCGAATAAAATTTTGAAATAACTTTTCGCTTTAAAATAATCAAGATAAATATTCTAATTTATCTGTTATAATTCAACAATCTGCTCTAAATATTATCATGATGATACGATGATTTTGTAATGTAGAAAATTAGGAAAGACAAAATTCAGGATGACACGGCAATTTATTTGAGACAAGAATAATGATACAATTCCAAGGCAAGATACTATTCCTTTAACTTCCAATTACCGAGGGAACCAATTAATATTGATTTTATTCAACTTATCGAGTATTTTTCAAGGGACCGGGAAAAAATGTTCACTTTATCGAGAGATTCGTTAGACAAACCTTTACTAGGGTAAAACCCGGGCGAAGCCGGTTACGTCCGCTAGTATATATATTGTTACGTGTAAGGCCTCTAAACGGTTAAAACCTCTGCCAATAGATGGCGCTTTCGCCGGATTCCCTTGCTGGCTGATGAGGGAGTCGCCGACTGCTGTGGTCCCGTTTCCTGGGGAGGTTGGATGTAAATACGCTTTTGTGTTGGCCCCAGGATGTAGGGTCATATAAATACCCATTGTCTGTTGTTTTATTTAGATTTAATGTTAGTAGTAGATGACAAAAAAAGTGCTTCAAGTCTGCGTGCTGCCTCCTGTCGTTACTCTGCCACTGCCATCGTCACCAGGCTACTGCTGCTGCTGCTACTACTCTTCTGGTAAGTCTCTCGTGTCCCCCCACCAGTGGTAAGGCCGAGAGATACTGCCAGAAGAAGGGAGTTTCCACAGGAGAGGTGGAACTCAGGAAGTCTTTGGGTGGCGTGCGGGAAAGGCCGCAAGGAAGAGCAACAGGAGTCCGAGTAGGTGAACCACGAAGGGAAGAAGCGCGTTGTCGCAAAGAACCAGAGGGTAAACACGCGACAACTGGTGTCAGAAGTGGGATTCTTCCTCGTGGAGGTCACCAGGGGGCTTTTTTATTAAAAAGTTTTTTTTTTGGGTTGCTGACAAAGGCCCATTGACGTGAAAGGCCAAGGGATGGCCTCTGAGCAGGATTCGCTGGCCGAAATCGACCGGAGGCTGCAGGAACACTGGGAGAAGTGGGACGGAATAAAGCGCCGAACGGAAGAGAAATTGCTTCTGTTAGAAAAGGAAAGCGAAGAGAAATGGCTTCGGTTAGAAAAGGAAAGCGAAGAGAAATTGCTTCTGTTGGAAAGGGAAAGTGAGGAAAGAATGCGTCGAAGAAAAGAGGAATGGCTTCTATTAGAAAAGGAAAGCGAAGAGAAAGGGCTTCTCAGAAACTTAGAGATGGAGAGGCTGCTGTCTCAAATGAAGGCCCACTGGCAGAATGGGACAGGTACGGCCGAGACAGCTTTGGATGATGACAGCGAGGGCCGGGCAGAGTCCCGCAGAGTCCCGAGGACTGGAAGTCGAGCCGGGTCACAGGGGGGAATTGCGTGGAGTGGAGGGCCTGATTGAGGAGCCTCCTGGACAGACCTTGAATCTGCTTCACGCGGACTCGCGAATGAAGTGGCCCCAGCGAGAAAAGCGGTACCGGCGAGGGAAGCAGTGCCCTCGGGAGAAGCGGTGCCAGCGAGAAAAGCGGCTACGGCGAGAGAAGCGGTGCCCCCGGCGAGAGGAATGGTCCCGGCGAGAGGTATGGTCCCGGCGAGAGGAATGGTCCCGGCGAGATGAATGGTCCCGGCGAAAGGAGTGGTCCCGGCAAGAGAAACGGTGCCAGCGAGAAAAGCGGTACCGGCGAGAGGAGACCCGGCGGGATGAATGGTCCTGGCGAGAGAGGTGGTCTCGGCAAGAGAGGTGGTCTCGGCGAGAAAGGTGGTACCATCATAAGAGGCGGTGCCGGCATGAGAGGCGCCTCCGGCACGAAAGGCGGTACCGCTATAAGAAGCGGAGTCGGCATAAGAGGCTGAGTCAGCATGAGAGGTGCCTCCGGCGTGAGAAGCGGTTCCGACGTGAGAAGCGGTACCGGCGAAAGGGGCGGCTCCGGCAAGAGGGACGGCTCCGGAGAAAGGGGGCGGCTCCGGCGAGAGGGACGGCTCCGGCGAGGGGGCGACTCCGGCGAGAGGGGCGGCTCCAGCGAGAAAGATTGGCTCCTGCGGGAAAGGCGATTCCAGCGAGAGGGGCAGTTCCAGCAAGAGAAGCGGCACCAGCGAGAAGCGTGACATCGGGGCGACGGAAGCGATGAGGCCGGATCGGGACGATCCGCCTTGAGGGGAGGCAGTGTTACGTGTAAAAGGCCTCTAAACGGTTAAAACCTCCGCCAATAGATGGCGCTTTCGCCGGATTCCCTTGCTGGCTGATGAGGGAGTCGCCGACTGCTGTGGTCCCGTTTCCTGGGGAGGTTGGATGTAAATACGCTTTTGTGTTGGCCCCAGGATGTAGGGTCATGTAAATACCCATTGTCTGTTGTTTTATTTAGATTTAATGTTAGTAGTAGATGACAATAAAAAAAGTGCTTCAAGTCTGCGTGCTGCCTCCTGTCGTTACTCTGCCACTGCCATCGTCACCAGGCTACTGCTGCTGCTGCTACTACTCTTCTGGTAAGTCTCTCGTGTCCCCCCACCAGTGGTAAGGCCGAGAGATACTGCCAGAAGAAGGGAGTTTCCACAGGAGAGGTGGAACTCAGGAAGTCTTTGGGTGGCGTGCGGGAAAGGCCGCAAGGAAGAGCAACGGAGTCCGAGTAGGTGAACCACGAAGGGAAGAAGCGCGTTGTCGCAAAGAGGGTAAACACGCGACAATATATAAATTAACTTTTAAACTATTTAAAGACTAAAATTAAACAATAAACAAACATATTTTATATATTGGATTATATATACAATTATACTAATTGTCATATACTGACTCTAACTAACCCAATTTCGCCTAGCTTCTCCCCTAGTGAATGTATGTCAGGCAAATATTGCTTTAACAAATGATATTTTTAAAATGATTTTTTTATTATCACTAATTAGTAGTCACAAGGATTCCAATTAATGTACAATGTTTATTATCATTATTGTTGGACAATTAATGGACAATATAAGGATTTAAAAGTATCATTTATTTATTATAACAAACGTGGCCAGTTGATTTCTTCTTGAGTGTCTTCACCATGTTTAAGATTATATATATATTTTTATATGATACAGAATATTTGCATTATATCCAAACATTCCCTGTGTTTGTAAAAGCGAGAAATAAATAGATACATAATTTACATAAAGAAAGATATAGGGATCTATGTCAAAAATATAAGTCAAGGATGCTAATTAAGCAAATCATAGTGGCGATAGATTCATTATAAAGTAGATGTTTGCCCCTAAAAGTTAGTTAGGTAAACTTTCTCTCGGGTAAAAACAGGCGAAGCCGTACCTTCTCTAGAGTAAAAATATTAATAACATTTTAACAATTTGCACAATAGTTGAAAATTAAATGACAAATATTTTGAAGTTAAATAGTATATATATTTTCGAAAATATAACTGCAATTTTTTTCTATTGATACTTTCCTATTTTGTAATTACCTATATTGATTTTACTACTACATCAAACTCATTCGCACTTGAATAAGTTACCTTTGAGGAAATATTAAGCATTAAAAGTATTAAAAGTGCAAAATCATTTATATATGTACAAAATAAAAATTTCGTTATTAAATTTTTAAAAAGATATACCATAAATAATATATTTTTATTTTATACCACAGAATATTATTTGTAATATATTAATAAAAATCAATTTACCTAGCAGAAACGTGTTTTTATTTACGATTGTCAATGCGGTGTTTTTTAATTTTTGTAAATTTTAAATTTTAAAAATGACTATAATGGAAAACATTAAGAATATTGACAAAGGTATGAGAGATGCCTTTTATAATATTAGTAACACAAATGCCAAAAAACGGCATTCCGCTATTCAATGTATTCTTAAAGTTCTCGTTGAAAAACAACAGAACGATGAAATTTGTTCCGATTTAGATTATGCGCTTAATCGCCTGGTGAAGGGAGTTGCTTCTGGGATGGAAGCAGCAAGAACTGGATTTACAGTACTCCTTACTGAAGTATTGAAAATATTCCCTCAAATTACCTTAACCCACGTTTTAGATTTATACGAAAAGTACTATGTTAATGAAGAAATGGGTACAGATATTAACGTTCATGTTTCCAAAATGATGGTTCTTTCTGCAATTATAAATTCCAAAAAATATACCGAACAGGATATGCTTAAACTTTCAAATATGCTACTTTCTCTTTTGGAAGCTAAACCCTATACAAAAATAATGGCAATTAAATTATTTGAAAGATTGACATCACAAACAGATATAGAAAATGTAGAAAAGTATATTTATCCATCAATAGAAAAATATCTTAAAGCTGTAAAAGGAGGGGGTCTAAATGTTGTTAATTTATGGTTTTATTTATATATCAATGAAAATTATAATGCCTTACTTAAAAAACACAAATTTAATATTTCAAGTAGAATTGACAAAATTACTAAAGTAATCAAAACCACAACTGAATATCTTCCTCAAATTCACCCAGTTTGTCAATATTTAGTAAGGTACTTAATAAAAAATAATGGAACAGAACAGTTAGAAAACCTTATCATGACTTTATTAAATGATAAAATAGAAAAGAAAATTTTGGGACTTAATATCATTAAAATATCTTCTGATTATATTTCAGAGTTGCCAGATATAAAGATTATTTATTCTCGTGAATTGAAAAATATTTTATATCAAAGTTTGAAAGTAAAGCAGAGTCCATTAAAAGAAACATTAAATACACTTTTGCCACAAATGGAAAATAGTATCATAACACTTACAGATTCTGAAAAACTTTATGAAATCATAGAGTATTTCATTCCTCATCTGAACTACCCACAGATAAAGAAAATGGTACAAAATGTGATTTCACAGAATCCCAACTCTTCCATGCTTCTGAGCAGAATTATCCAACAGATCCAAGTTGAAGAATCCAGTCATCTAAGGAATCTATGGATCAGCCTCTTTCCATCATTTTATGTAAATAATCGAGATAAGAAAGAAGAAGATGCAAATAATCCCACGGAAGAGAATACAAAGGAAAGAGATGACGCCCTGAAGTTCATAGCTCTATGGAGCTTCTTCAATGTCAAGCAGGAGAATACCTTGCCATTCTGCGATACCATTCCAGTAGATGTCAACCCAGAATTCCGACGAAGCTGCCAACATGTCCTCATGAACATGCTCAAAACTGGTTGCTCCAGTCCCACTTTGGAAAAGAGGTTGGAATTGGGAATAAGTTATCTCCATCCCCTTGTCAAGTATCTCATCAAGTTGAGCAAGTCCTCAGAATTTATTGAGCCTGCTTTAGAAGAATACAATATTGAACTTCTGACCACCATCAAGACCGCCCTTACCAAGATAAAGAAGCAAGATGGGAAGAATGAAAAGCTTTTTGAATTTCTATTTCTCTACATGAGTCTTCTTATTTTCTTGGAGCCTGAATCTTCAGAACAGCTCTTGCAAGATCTCGTGGAGTGCCATCGCAGGTCCACCGGAAAGGCTGAGGAAGATGATGGACCTCATTGGAGCCAGGTCCTCATGGATATCATGCTTGCTCTGCTCTCCACAGAGGGCAAGGTCACCCTGTACTTCATCCATGGGCTCTTTGCCTGCTACCTGCCCCTGGTCACCAAGGACTCTCTCCAACAGATCCTAGAGGCCATCTCTCCCAAGAAAGACGAGGAGGATGCTATGGAGATAGATGAGGAAGAAGGCTCTGAAGATGACGACGAAGGTGGAGAATCCAGTAATGAGGCCGGGAAAAAGGAAGAAGTTTCCTTTTCCAAAATGGACTTGATGGAGGTTGATGCACCTGACGAAGAAGAAGAGGAGGAGGAGCTACTCTCAGATTCTGAGATGTTCAAGCTAGATGCAGCCCTTGCGCAGGTCATCAGTAAGTCCAGGAAAGCCTCTAAGAAAACAAAGGAAGCTGAGGCACAGAAGGAGATGTCGTACACCCTACGATGCTTGGACCTCCTGGACATTCTTTTCAAGAAGGAATCCCCCTCCGCTGCATTCGCCATCCTGACCATTCAGCCCCTTGTAGATGCCATCATTGCCAACCCCAAGTCTGGCATCCTGCTGAAGAGGGTCAACCACCTGCTCGAGCAACTCTACAAGAAGAGGAAGGCTATGAAGGAGGAGGTAGATCGCAATGTAATGAAAGACCTCATCCAATCCCTGCTCCAATCTCTGAAGAAGGTGAAGCAGGAGAGGAAGCACATCGCTGTCATCATCACCCAAATGATCTGCCTGGCCTTCTACCTGTATGAGCACCATGTGGATGAGTACGTCAACCCAGGCCAGTTTGGAAGCTACCTCAGTGCCATTGTTCAGGAGCATGCCACCACCAACAGCTACCCCACCTTCCCCATCCTGCTGGAGAAGTACTTCCAGGTCTACAATGTAGATCCCAGCGTCGACCTACTGCAGCATGTAATTGACGCCATCTTCTCCTCAGACATCCGACCCGCTAGAAGAACCCGGCTGGTGGGATCCCTCCAGAGGATCATGAAGAGCCTCAAACATGACGGTCTGCTTCGGGACACATACTCCACTGAGATCTGCAACAAGTCCTTCAAGCTGATGGAGACACTCCCAGCCACCAGCCATGTCTTCAAGGAATTTGTGGTGCTCCTCTACGCAATACTGGATGAATGCTCCAAGGTCAAACTTCCCCAGGACCTGGTGGATAAACTGGGCCAGATGAAGAGGAAGCTCCCCAAGGATGGCAAACTGGCTCAGCGCTACCTCCTGGAGTATCATAAACACAATGATAACTAGATCATCCTTACCATACGCTAGGTGATGTAAATAGACTTTGTGTATTATAGAAATTTGCTAATAAATTGGTTATCCCCATCTTCCCTAGTTTGCTGATGTTGACAGAATCCCTGGTTCACCATTGTCCAACACAAGGTAGATCCTTCCCTCTACACACACTTTGATCATCTACAAGGCTTGACTCCATTCCTATGTTGTAGTGTGTTGTACAGTAGAACCTATCTCTACATCTAGTTGCAGTCAGTGTTCTTTAAAGAGAAGTTTTTATAATACCAGAGAGCAGCTAATTGGGAAAAATGATCATTTTGGCAATTAAAACTGCCCTTTGCATAAAGTTATCTGATCACAGAGGTTCTACTGTACCATTCCGAGTTTTGTCAGACTTTCCCACGTTGCACCAGATAGATGTAGGGCAGTGTTGGGCAAATATTAATTAAAATGATTTATTAAAGATTAACAATTGATTAATTGTTAATTTTAATTTTCACAATTAACAATTAATTAATTGTTAATCTTTAATAAATCATTTTAATTAATATTTGCCCAACACTGTCTACCAGGCCGCTCTAATATTCCATTGGACTGTGTTTTTTTTGTTTTGTTTTGTTTTTGTCTATCAGTGTTGGGCATTAAAAAATTATTTTTCAATTAAATTGTTAATTGACTAAGAAATTAATTGCTAATAAATTAATTGCAATTAAATCAATTGCAATTAATCTTTAAATTGCAATTTGCAATTAAATTAATTGCAATTGATTTAATTGCAATTAATTTATTAGCAATTAAATTCTTAGTCAATTAACAATTTAATTGAAAAATAATTTTTTAATGCCCAACACTGATGTAGGGTTTATATTTGTTTTTAGCAAGTGTGTCACCACAGTAATGTGTGGTTGCTAGTGTTTTCACAACAGTTCCTTGAGCTTACACAACTTTGTGAAGACTTCCAATCATCATGTACCATCTCTAACACAAAGGTCTGCCATCATGGAGCATCATTTTATCTTGTTCTGATAATTTCTCTTTATACCCGTGAAATGGTCTTCATTCTTCAAGGTGTATTTTCCTACATACATTTATTTTTTTAATTTTTTTTTTGCTTATCCCTAGTACACGTGGTACAGGCCATGATAATCATGGTGGGTAGTTAGCGACTGCTTTTTACTGTAAGGGCACCACATGTCTACACATGTGAAAAGCAGTTCGACTTTGCACTTACAAATGTGCCAGAGACCCGTTTGGTTACTTGCACTCGCTGGTGGGTTTGGACTTTTGCATGAATCAGGGGCCATTGGAGCATTTTTTTTTTTAAACAGAAAAAAGTGTCCAATGCGGGAATCGAACCCGGGTCGTAGTGGGCGAAAACCAAATGGTTTAACCAGCCTTCCACTGACCCCCCTCTTTAATACATGTCCTGCAAACTTCTCTTTTTGGTTACTTCCATCTAGCTGGCTATATCCTCTATTACACCTCGTTGTTTGAAGACTCGCATGAGTTTACAAAAACTATATACAGTAGAACCTCCCTTTAGAGGACACCTCTCTATTAAGGACAGTTTTCATTTACAAAATTACCATTTTTACTATTTAGCAACTCTCCGGTAAGAGGACACCTCTCCCTAAAGGACAATTTGGTTCTGCAATTAAGTGTACTTTACAGGGAGGTTCTACTGTACATTCATGGACAAACTCAAGAATTTTTCATATTTTGATGTCTCTGGTTGCCTATTTTTTTTTTAAGGAGACAGGAAATTTTGTTCTCACTTGGTTATCTTGTGTCTTCAATAAAGGTCACTGTAATATCTTTCAGAGTTATTGTCAGAGTCCTGATATACATGCTGAAAGGTACAACTTCCTTTTGTTCATGAGTGTTATACTGCCAACTTATTAGAAATAGCCAAAAAAATTCCCAAGTTTCAGGAAGTTTTAGGAAAATTGTGAGATTCTGGGTATTTAAAACACCTACCATTTGATTTTTAAAATGGAATGCAACCTTTCTCATCAAAATAGATAGTGCCTAGTGTTTTATACATTTAAAAAATATATATTTTATTTCGACTTAGAGCGCTGTTTCACTAAGGACACTTGCACTTTAAAGGTAAACTAAACATAGAAAGAAAAGAAAGGTCATTTGAAATGTGTATAATAATTAGTATGCAATTTAAAATCTGTAGTATGCAATTTAGTTAAATGAAAAGAGAAAAAAATATCAACACAATTGAAATATTAGTAAATTAAATTTAATTGCCATCTATCGTTAAAATTTTACACATATAAATTTACTGGCAATGCGCTTCTTTTAAATATCATCAAATATTATCTCTACAGACCTTACTGCAATGATATGAGTTATTGAACTCATATCATTGCAGTAAGGTCTGTAGAGATAATATTTGATGATATTTAAAAGAAGCGCATTGCCAGTAAATTTATATGTGTAAAATTTTAACAATTGAAATATGTACAAAGAGTTGGTATGCAAATTTATACATCAAATAGATGAAATAATGAGACTGGAGAATAGAGAATGAAAATATGTGACTGGAGAGGTAGCATTTCCTTTTAAGGCCAATTACCTCCCAGCAAAATTCCCATTTAGTAGTTGCCTTCTTAGCTACTTCCAATTATTTAGATTTTCTTTCGCCGATCCTTTCTCTCTGCTGGAACCTTGTTCTTGTTTTCCTGTAAACTCATAAGGATTAGTGTTGTTAAGTTTCAAAAATGATTAGGTACATGATGAAGCACAATTTGTGGATTATAGCTACAATAAAATATGACCAATATACAAATAAATTAATAGTGAAAGTACCCTTTCGGTAATAGCGTTGTTACCATCATCAGACAAAAGAATAAAAAAAATTTAAAAGGATTAAACAAAAAGAAGTCTTTTGCCTGATGATGGTAACAACACTGTTACCGAAATGTTCGCACACTATTTATTTATTTGGATATTGGTCTTATTTTCTTGATTAGGTGCAATTTGGATTATAAATTAAAAACACAAGGTAATTTGACCAAATAAATAGTGTGTGACGTTTTGGTAAAAGCATTATTATCATCATCAGACAAAATACTGAATCAGAAAAATATCACAGCATGTTTTTAAATGTTATCTTGTTTTACACAACTGATAGCAGTGCTATTTAAAAACATTCAGCGATATTTTGTCTTATTCAGTACTTTTGTCTGATGATGGTAACAATGGTGTTACCCAAAATATCATAAACTATTTATTTATTGTGTGAGCAATAGTTACCCAGAAATTATTTGAAAAAGTAAAAATAAATATCAGGTAAAAAGTTTACAATTAATAGGTAATCCCATAATATTATGTTCAAATCAATAAGCTTGAGGGATAAGTTTCTTTTAAAAGAGACTTATCCCTCAAGCTTATTGATTTGAACAAAACAAGGTAAAAAGTTTCTTTTAATTTAAATTTTCAAGCTTTCAGACAAATATACTGTTCTTCAACGGGCTGATATTCTATGTACAATCTCTAAATAATATATATACAGAATAATTGAAAACTTTTGTTATTGGCATGTGCAGGCGTGCATCAGACTGTTTACAGCTAAAGTAATAGATATTATATACTGGGATTAAATATATATATATTCCAATAATTATTAATATTTAGATTATTTGTCAGGGATATTGTTATATTGGGTTGGGAGGTCAATTTTTCTATTGATGCTATTTATTTCTGATGATACCAGTGCTTCCAGGAATAATCGTTGTTGTTTGCTTTCTATGTTGTGATAATGGGCTATTACTTGTTTGAGATTAAATGTGTGTCCAGTGGTGCTGGTGTGTTGATATATTAAGGATCTATTGTCTTTGTATCTTATGTTTCTTTCGTGTTCTTTTAGTCTGGTCTCTATTGTCCTACTGGTTTCTCCTACATATGTGGCATTACATTGGTTACATTTGACAGAGTATATTGCATTTGATTTAGATAGGGGATTGGAACTAATATTTTTGGTAATTGGGTTTCTCAGCAAAGAACCGAGATTGGCATGGGTGCTAAAATAAGTGGCTATACCATATTTATTTAACTTATGAACTATTGTAGTATTGACTTTAGAATAAGGAATGGTACAATGTGTTCGGTATGTTTTGGGTTGGCGGGAGAAGTTTGGATTGAAGGAATGTCTATGGATGAATGATATCGGGTAACCTAACGCTGTTAAATGGTTGGTGATGTTGGTCTGTTCTATCGTTTTAAAACATGGTAGTGAGCAATGGGTGAAAATACGTTTGGTGAGGGTTTTTACTACAGTGATTTTATGACTAATAGGGCAAAATGAGGTGTAGTGGGTATAGGAGGGGTTTAGGTGCTTTTTGTAAAAAACTGTCATATGAAACTTGGTTGGTGTTCTGATGATTAGAATATCTAGGAAGACATTATTGTTTTCACTTTCTGAGGTAAAAGAGATTTCAGGGTTGTAACTATTGAGTGTATTGAGAATGCTTGTAACCTTATCCTTCGAGCAAATGCAAAATATATCGTCAATGTACCTCCTCCAAAATATGTCTGACGCATGTTGTGAATTAATCCAGCGGTCAAGACGGGACATGACTAATTCTGCTACTACCGTGGATAGGGGACTACCCATGGGGGAACCTCTAATTTGCTGGAACCATTGCCCATCAAACGAGAAAACGTTCATATCCAAACACAGTCTGCACAGTTTTTCTATCTTGTTGATTATGGTTATGTCGGTGTTGAGGTCTATAAGAAATTCTGTAACACTTTCTATGATGAGTTGGTGGGGTAAGCTGAGGTATAGCGATACAACGTCAAAAGAGCACATGATCAGATCCTGAGCAGGGTTGAGTTGGGATAATTCTTCTATAGGAAACTTGGTATTCCAGTGATGGAGTAGCTGTTTTCTTTTCTTTTGATTAGAGGAGTGAAGAAGGAAGTTAAAAATCTTGAGAGAGCTGAAGCCGGAGATAGGTGATAGGCTATGATTGGCCTGAGAGGAATCGAGGGTTTTGGGGAGACCGTATATGTATGGACTGGAGGATAAGTTTGTGGAGAATTCTTTGTGTTCATCTCCACTTATTAGACGGTTTCTTTTAAATGCATTGAGAGATTTTTTGAATTTGGTCTTATGCTGTTGAAACACGCTTCGCACACTATTTAGATTTGCATTTCTATGGAACCTTGTGTTTTGTGAAATAATTTCATGTTTAGGGTGGTCTTTTACTGGAGATTCCATTGTAACAATGTTCAATAACATATGGAGCTATGGATTAATAGATAATATGGACAAGAATGCCATGGATAGAATTAAGTGCTACTGTAGTAGAGTCTCTCACGAGAGAACACCTAAAACTATTGGTAAACTGGACTCTCTTGGAGGTGGTCGCATCAGAAATTCTGTCATTTAAGGCCAAGTGATGAGTATTCCTTTAACCAAAACAAGTTCTGACAAGAGAGACTAGCTCCAAGAAAGACCCATTTATTTGGATTTGGTCTTATTACCTTGTGTTTATAAAGAGGTATTAATTCTCTCTCTCTTGAAGTAATGTTTTTTTTTGCTCTTCCCTAGTACACGTGGTACAGGCCATGATAATCATGGTGGGTAGTTAGCGACTGCTTTTTACTGTAAGCGCACCACATGTCTACACATGTGAAAAGCAGTTCGACTTTGCACTTACAAATGCCAGAGCCCGGTTTGGTTACTTGCACTCGCTGGTGGGGTTGGACTTTTGCAAGAATCGGGGGCCATTGGAGCATTTTTTTTTTTTTTAAACAGAAAAAAGTGTCCAATGCGGGAATCGAACCCGGGTCCTAGTGGTCGAAAACCAAACGGTTTAACCAGCCTTCCACCGACCCCTAAGTAATGTGGATTCCTGGAGTGTACTAAAGTATGCATTAATTCCTTAATACAGTAGAACTTCCATGAGAGGACACTAGCTAGAGGACACCTCTCCACAAGGACAGTTTACATCACCAATACAGTAGTTCTAATTGATAAACAATTTTTTTATGTTACAGTAGAACCTCCCTATAGTGGACATCCCGCTAGCTGACACCTCTCCACAAAGGACAGTTTTCATTGTTAAAATTACCATTTTTACTATTTAACAACTCTCCGGTAAGAGGACACCTCTTCATAAAGGACACTTTTGCTCTGCAACTAGGTGTCCTTTACATAGAGGTTTTACTGTACCTAGTAATGTTTTATTTTTTGCTAAAAAAAAGTCCATACAAATTTTCACATATTTTATTGAGCGGAGGGCCAAAAAAAAAAAAAGATTGAAATGCTGATTCAGAATATGAACACAAATGGGAAGAAGCAGTAATCTTGGTGGATTACCTGAAGCACTAACCTGGTTGGTTTTCTTGTTATTTGAACAAAAGATATTTGGATAAACACAAGATAATAAGCCCAAATAAATAAATTGTGTGACGTTTCCGTAACAGTGTTGTTACCATCTTCAGACAAAAGTACTGAATCTAGTAATTCAGTACTTTTGTCTGAAGATGGTAACAACACTGTTACTTTTTTTCTTATCCTTTGCTATTTGTGGAGTAGTTATCACCAAGTCCAAGGTTTGGGGAGTACCATAGGAGTTTGATACGTAGGTAGGTCCCTCAGAAATGCAAAGGAGATCAGTATTGTCCAGGTAGTTACTGAGTACTTCTCCACAGTTGTGTGTCTCATTGCAACCCCAAGTGGGGTGTTTGGAGTCCTATATGGAGTCGTGCATAACACTGTTACTGAAATGTCGCACACTATTTATTTGGTCTTATTACCTTGTGTTT